>OY811981.1:5679926-5999972 GCA_963681505.1 Eunapius fragilis | reverse complement strand
GACAGCATTCTTCTGCTAATCACTGATGATTATTAACATGAAAATTAAAATGATCTTGGGTTATTGCATTTAGTGATATATTTTCATCATGTGATATTTGCATATTAGTAATTATTGCATCCCGTGAAAAATCACAGGATGATTCTATTATAAGAAGTCAACAAACGTATGGCCAACATTGTTTCGATTGCAATATTTCATTGCTAAGCACACGCAGCACATTTCAATATTTCTGGGCGTAGGTCTTTTTGACCCGCGCTTCAATTTAATGTGGCTTGTTTAGCAATCAATAATAAGGTTAATCATAGTCTCTGGCTTAGGCCCAACATTAAGTTATTGATATGATACAAAAATATAATACACTAACTAAACACAGACAATTAACTGTACTTAAGTATACAGTCCTATTGGCCCGAAAAAGCTCTGAATAGAATGGCCCTTGCAATGGCCTTCATATTATAAATAATTGTGTTTTTCTCCCTGTATTCCTGTGCATGCATATAGCTGTGTGTGTGTGTGTGTGTGTGTGTGTGTGTGTGTGTGTTTGTGCGCGCGTGTGTGAAGGAATTAATGGACAAACGTATGTAATTTCACTTGATATTATGCCTTAATTCGTAAAACAATCACCATTATATTCACATGCATGTTGTGTGTGTGTGTGTGTGTGTGTGAGGGGCGTGTCACTAAGTCAGGTCAAAGCGGAAGGATACAAAGGTACAGTCAACTGTTTGCTTTGAACAATCGCATAGATTTAGACTCTTTACTTTGAATGCAATAACGTGCATCAACACTATTAAGGAAAGCGTTTGTCTCGTACCCAGGCCCACTCTTACAGCTGCACATCCCGCACCATGCACGTGTACAATAGAAACACTTCCCCGCAGAGTAAAAAAAAAAACTTTCTGCATCTAAATTAGGCACGTATGTGTACAGAAAGGGTCTGTCTACATGCTTAGACCCTCCATGTTGCTGCGTTTCATTCTGATTGTGCAAACAGAGGCTCCAAACTGTAAACAATGCACAAAGAAAATGAGTTTAATGTCGCGGTATGTTTAGCATTGTTCTAATTATATCTTTAATTTCTAATTAATATATCCTCACGGCCACTAGTATTATGGCGTTTATGGAGTTGTCGGATCATTGTCTTCCCCTTCAGAGTGATGCGAATGAACTGCACCGATTAGTTAATGAAGATTTGCTCCGATTGGGACCTGGTCTGAAGAAGGTGGGATGTGCCGATAATAATACTGCTGTGCCAGACACAGGGTAAGTTACACTGTAATAGCGTTGATGCTTTGAATTGCATATAATCAAATGTAGGCCCTAGTTTCTGCGTGTGTGTGCGTGTGTTCGTGTGTGTGCGCGCGCGCGTGTGCCATGTGTGCGCGTGTGTGTGTGCGCGCGCGTGTGCTTGTGTGTGCGCGTGGGTGTATGCATGTGTGTGCGTGCGTGTGTGTGTGTGTGTGTGAGTTAGTTTCGTCCCCAGACCCAGCGGACGCAGCTGCGGATGGATTACATCACCGCTACGCGTCAGTAGGGTCTGGGGAAACTGGCAACAAAATCGTGGCCCGAGGAATGCCAAAATTAACAATTAGTCACACGCATGTCACGAGCATAAGGAGATGAATACATTTGTGACTTGGTGAATAATCGTAATGGATTCGTCATGCGTGACGAATACAGCTGCATGGCAGCTGCAAAAAAAAGCAGAAGCGTAGGAACGTAAACAAGATTGGGGGGGGGGGGGGGGGGGGGGGGGGGGGGGGGCGGGGGAGGGGGGGCCCATACAGTGTGTTCAATATAAATTCAGCGTACTTTATATACATATTGCCCAAGATTGGGGGGGGGCCAATTAAGGCCTCTTTCCCTCCCACCCCCCACCCCCCCCCCCGGTTTCTACGCCTGATAGCGACTTTCTTGTATTTCGTCGTGTACTAGCTCTTCGTGTAAAGCGTCCCCAACTGCTCTTGACCCTCTGCCTTTAAGCGCTTCTACCTGTTCCCTCATCAGAGCTTTCAGAGGACTAACAACAACCACAATGTTATAGGTCACATGACAAAAAGCAATTAATCACGTAAATGTAATGACGTTATCGTGTCCGCCATATTGGTGCTCGGCTGAAATGGGAGTCTGCGTTGTCGACCAGTGTTTGACCAATTCTATGGTAGGCAAGGGCACAAGATTGTACAGGATACCTAAAATAAGAGCCCAGTATGGTGAATATGAGCTAGAATTGTCACAGAGACGAAGGAACGGCTTCCTGGCTGCAATCGGTCGTAAAGACTCGGCGTCACTTCATAACGCTCGGATATGTTCCCTGCACTTCATCAAGGGCAAACCAGCGCAGTCACTGATAGTGAATTAGACCCAGATTGGCTGCCTTCACTGAATCTTCCGGGTATATGTAAGAAAAGCCCAAGTAACAGCGACATTGAACGGTTCCTTAGGTACTCGAAAAGACGGCGCGCAGCTACTAAGCGAGAACAAAATGCGAATAAAAAGTGCAGTGTACCTGGAGTTGCGGCAAAGTCAAAGGCTGTGGATAGTGAGCTGAATGAAAGTAGCGGGGGTATGTCCACCGAGACGATGTGCGTTTGTATGTCTTTCACCCATCCACTAACAAACTGGTTATAAGCTTCCAGAGATTTATGGGCTTTGAACTGTTTGCTAGTTATAAAACTGGTCTGCAATACTAAATACGATACCAAATCGCATCCACTAACTGGTGGTACAACGTCCAATTTTTCTCCAACGAAGTCAGATGAGAACGGATCTAACCCACCAATGCTTTCGATTTTATCCATATATCGAGTCTTTGCACCTGGAGGCAAGCTATCTGCATATAAAGACAGCTTTGACATGCTTTACGTTTAAAAGAGCGGAATACCCGAGCACCAATATGGCGGATAATTGATTACGTCAACTAATATATCACATGATTGCTGCTACGGATCACGCGATGAAAGAGCTCTATAGCTATCAAGCCCTCTCAACCTATCAAATACTCCAGGGAGTATCCAGTAGCACAGAGACTTCCCACTACCGGTTGGAAGGCAAACAATCACATCATGACCGTCCAAGAAAGCTTGTACAACTGAGCGCTGTTCGGAAGACACGTCTTCGTATCCAAGGTCTCTAGCAGCTAATAGGGTGATTACGTCTTGGTTCATCGCGATCGCGTGACGGTCACGCGAAGAATGCTAATTAGTGCATTACTGCAATCTGATTGGTAGGATGAAATTCCTACCTGGTTGGCTCCGAGTTTGTTGCCAGTTTCCCCAGACCCTACTGACGCGTAGCGGTGATGTAATCCATCCGCAGCTGCGTCCGTTGGGTCTGGGGACGAGACTATGTGTGAGTGTGTACGTACGCGCCCGTTGTATCATTGTTGGCGTTTCACCACATTTACATTATTTTAGGTATAAAAACACATACATTACCTGTGTACATCACAAAAATACATGTGCTTGTACAGTGTACACTTGAATCCACTACAACCAAACCATACCTCCACATGTATTTACATGTACTGTGTGCACTCGCGACCCCACCACTATATGAATGCGCTGCATTTAAAACATGATTGACCAGGAACAGATAACCAGCACTCACTTATCAAATTAGGATGGTGGTGACAATGTGCTTGTGGGCAGGCTATTTCAAAGATAATTGGAGCCTTCACCTCTGATCTCATGTTTGAGGGCAATATATTGTAGTACACTTTCTGCAATGCAGCATAAAATTACATGTAGCGAAATTTAGGAATGGGGGTGGGGTGGGGGTGGGGGGTGTTTCAACATGAATAATGATTAGGAGGACCTGCAGTTTTATCACTGGTAACAATGGTTTCTCGTTCTCTTTGTTGAATTTGTCACCATCACATATTGTAACCACGTATACACATACATCAGTTTGAAGGGGAGGAGGGATCCACCCCCCCCCCCCCCCTCTTCCCCATGGATCCACTGCTGTCTTGTTACCCCGCCTTGGCTGCAAAGAGTGCTTGTCCATACATGAGAGCATGCAGCTCTTGATTTTTTTTTTTTTTTGGCTTATCCCTGTTGCATCTTGCAATTCTTGAGCAATCACTCTATGCTCAGAAACTTAAAAGTGTGGTTGGTCCTGCGGCTAACTCTTTGGCACTGACAACATTTTAATAACAGCATTAGCATTGCAACAATAGAATGATGTTATCCATACAGTAGGGAGTGACAGGCATAGTGTGCGTTGGCCCACAATTCAGTACTAGTGCTGTGGAGGCAGATGGACCAAGCAAAGGCTAAAGGGGAGATGTATGTCAATGTATTACCTGTTATGCCGGGGAGACGTTCATGTCATTCATTTGGTCGTTCGTCGGATAGTTCAAGATCTTATGAGAGAGGATCAATAGGGGGAGTCAAACCTTACCCTTTTTGTATGCATCATTCCAACCCATAATTAGATGGCTCATCGCATAGATCTATGTAGCTTGCTGGTGTAACTTGATGCTTTAAGCAGTGGGATGTGATCAGTGAAGGTCATAGGTTTTGCTCAGTCATTGTACAAAATTGTAACCTGTGGGCCAGGACTGCTACACTTACATGCATGCCTGTAAATATTAGAAATGATTCGGTTGCATCCTTCTCTCTTGTATGTGCTACAAATTCACTCCCCTTAGTAGCACTAGGATAGAAACCTGTTACATTGGTATTCATTTTATAGCTGTACTAGTATAGTTAGACTAGACAAATCAAATGTGTATTTTCCCGTAACTTTATAGCCTGGGGATGAACGCATATGGTCCCCAGACACATGTACGAGTAATTATCGTCCTAATTTACGATGTTACGCATTGCAACGGCATTAATTTCAACTGGGCTTTACTCACTAGGTTTGAATGTTAGTAATGAAATCAAATATTTATACAGGTATCCAGGATTTTGAAACCAAAGAAAAAGATTGTTGCCGCTAAAAGGGACCTAACTTGATTTTATAAATAATTCCAGAGTGCGCAAAATTTCAGGCCAGCATTACCCCATGATTTTAAGCCCAATTTCCAGTGTGTAATAAAGGTGTTGATAAACAATTTGGAAACATGTGTCACGGCAATTATCCTCAAATCATGGTATAAGCAGCTTTTGGTTTTGGCATATGTGGTTGTAATTATTTGATCATGCACACATACATGAGATGTACACGTATTGTTAGACCAGAATCACTTTTAAACAGACTCTCCATTTTCCCCTCCTATAGTTCTGATGTACTTCTGGCTGGCATCAATCATGGTGGCTGTTGCAGGACTGAGGATGGTGAAAAGTGTGAAAAGTGTACATGTATGTCCCCTTTTGGATTCTGGTGCTGTGTTTGGATTATTCTTGCTTCTGATTTTATACAGCCTTTACTGGGACAGGTGACTCTGTGGTGAAGAATGCATGGTATGTCCATTTCTGCATTTGGTAGTGTGGTATGTAATAGTGTTATGTGTGTGGTATGTGCGGGGTGGTATGTATGTGTGGGGGTGTGGTATGTGATTTTCTTGGAAATCAGGATTTCAAATGAATATGATTACAATCAAAGGGCACAGTACAGGCACAACTATAAATCAAATAACTACAGCTAACACTAGAGAAAAAGAAGTGTTTCAGAACACGTGGTGTATGTGTTTCATACCCCAAATTTTGCATGTGCAAAAAGCCATAATGGCTTCAGGTTAAATGATCAGAACATGTGGTATGTTATGTGAATATATAGTTGTGTATATGGGTTAGGCACTGAAACTGAACCTATGCAGCCCTACGTCTGATGTATCCAAGAATGCTGATGACTGCACTGCTCCTGAGTACTGCTGCATAGTTACATTCATGCTTCAGCTTCTATCAAACTTTATAGCGCATACGTAAATGAGGTTATTTTATCATTGGTCCCAAAGTTTTCACTGGAATTGTGTCTGTTTAGAGTCCTGTTAGATTGTATACTTTGTTATCAACCGTGTTATACTGCATGCATGGAAGGGAAGAGAAAATGGTAAAGGGTTATGCAGTTTAATGCCTAGCTATGTCTTCAGAACAGCACTATGGCTTTGGCCACCATTTGTATCAAAATATGTAACATACCTCTTCCCTTACAGAAAAGGGTTCGCCTGCTATATATGCTAATCTATGCTACTATGAAGAGATATAAGGATTTTTGTGTCTGAACATGTTTAGCTTACTGGAGTAATTACCTTTTGTGTGTGCTATTTTGCCTCAATGAAGACTCCACAAAGGAGTTTTTGTTTTGATTGTGGGCATGATGCCCTCTCAATTGAATGGGCACAAAATGTCCTCCAGGTACACCTTGTGGGGTATTGGACCTCATGGTCTTGGCATAGACGATCAGTAAATTTTTCCATTACATGTATAACGATGCATATAATTTGAAATAGCATTTTAGTATGGATAAAGAAATTGCCGCATTAAAAAAAAATTACTTCTCTACTTTTGCACACAGTAGGAGTATGAAGGGTGCAGCAGCAGCAGCAACACATAGGCTCAAACATTTATATGGCAGCATAGGCTGTAAAAAGAAATGGGTGAGTTGTGTTATGTGGTATGTTGTACGACTGACATGCATTTATGGTTAAAAGTAAAAATAGTTATATGATTTGCAGTTCTGCTGGCATAGATGAAGACAGTTTGGAATGTTTTCAACACTGCTACTGAATACGTCTTTGCTTAGACTATTAGTGTAGTCACAATGCCTATTTGGTAAACAAAGCTTCCAAGTCTCTAGGCCATACAGTACATCTACGACACAATTTCACCGATTGCCACACATATGCTTTCAAAGAGCTGCATTTGTGACATGTAGGAAAAATAAGAAGCATGTCATAGAGGCAGCTTTGTCATGAATACCTTGAACTAAAACATGAAGAAAAGTGGCATCACAAAAAAAGTATGTCTATATGTGTCCGTGCCCAGGAGACATATATGCCATCCAGCTACTATTATACAGTAAAGTTGTAGCAAATAACTACATTCATGAATCAGGATTATCTTCGAAGATATAGGGCTGCTAGACAAAAGTCAATCATTGATGTATACATGTATAATGTGTGTTTCATTCATTGTCTGTTGATTATATGGCTGCATGTTTTGTCTGCAGATACTGACTATCGCACTACTTTCACTTTCTATGCCCCCTGGGGGATCAGGTATGTACATTTACATGCATGCTTGTAGCCATTTTTTCCACTAGTTGGATATAATTACACTGGAAAATAGCTTGGATTTAAAGTAACACATACTGGCAGTTTATATTTAAGGTGGTGGTACCCATAACGATTATTATTTTTGGATAAATTTTTGGTAAGATCCACGTTATTGTTTAAGATATGCCACCTTGATGGCATTTGGATAAGTTCGATGTACCACGTGGAAACACTAGCACGGCTTGTTTTACAAGCACCTTGAAAGACGAAAAGCAAAAACTTTTTTTTGCTGTACATTCAGGACAATAGACCTTATGATCAAGTGTTGAGCATATTATTATGATTGGAGCTAAGCACCAAGAAGAGCGTACACGTAGGAAAAGATTTCTGGTTTTCAAAATAGGTTACTTATTTCTGGGTAGTCGAAAACTGCTACAGTCCAAACGTCCATGCTGGTTATGAATCTAATAACATTTCAATTTCAAGGTACAAGTATGGCGTCCAGGGATACATTATTTGTAAAAAAAAAATTACTGTAAATTTGTGGAAAAGGATAGTAACGTTATTGATGCACCAGAAAGACAATTAAGTAATGAAGAACATGTATTCACGATAAACTAGCTGTTCTGGAATGCCCAGCATGAGTAACCCATGAGTAGCCCAATTAGTTCTCCAAAATGATGGTTAGTATAAGCTTTGGCACAAAACTTACTGCTCCGTTTTGAAAACGAATGCATCAAACGAAAGTAAACAGGCCAATTATAGTTTAATCCTTAGAATATATGTACTATTTTTACTGCTCATCTAATAACTGTCAAAATGATATGGTCGATGCTCTCAGGCTACAAGCTAGTATGATTTTTTTTTTTCAAAAATCCAGTACTGTACCCTTTTAGCTTAATGAAAAAAAGTTTTGGTCCACTCAAGGCCAACAAAGTCAATGCAATTTTAGAATAGGTTGCATATCTGAGGTGCGCTTGTGAATTACAATGTTTCGTTTTAACTGATACTGACATTGGTGTGTGTAACTTCATAAAGGAAGTACTTTGTTCACACAATGCATGCTTACGTAAACATGATTAATTGAATTAGTAGAGGCATCAATCATGCTGCATGCAGAATGAACCAAGTCAACTTGGCTGTGCTGGTCCATGTACACTCCCTCCTCCCACCTCAGCACAGCTGGAGTGCCACCGAAACAGAAGTCAGATGCATTCCCTGCAAGGAACCTGCACTTGTACGGTATCAACACTCAATGCAGTTGTTACATGGAAAGAGGAGAGGAACAACTGTACGATGAGCCTCTCGACTGCTACACCTTGCAATGGAACCAAGCTATCCAGTAGCTCTTGCGGGAACCTCATGAATGCAATTAGTAACAGTAGTTCCTGTTCGACCTCAATACTGACATTTGATTTGGAAGCGGGTCTTGACAGTATTGTAATAACTTGTGGCACGAATTTTGAGCTCTACAACTGCACATTGACAGTTGGTGAGAAGATTTGTTAAGTTGCACAATTGGGAATTTTATGGTTTGAACTAGTACAACTCATTGCAATGAAAAAGACTTGGTCTGTTGTGTGACATCATACATGCTACACAAAATCAGCGCACCTAGTATTCTTAGTGTTCTACAGCAGATGTGCTAAACAGATTCACTGTCCAAATCAATGAGATCATGCATTATTTTTAATAACCTATCGCAATCGAACAGTGCATTGTGCTTATCTCAATGCACAATTGATAACCACTATAAATATCAGTACATGGCCTTACATGTTTTTATAATTAGATCAATATGATTGTTAATGAGATACCATAGGCTGTTAATAAATACCAATAATTACTATATCAGTTCACACATTTGGGACGGTTTCTAAGAAAATGTCATATCGCTATATTTATATAAAAGTTCACGTTTGAATTGCTATAACTTCCGAACGTAAGCACTATTGCTAAGGGGAGTCATACTACTGTTTTGCATGTCATTCTAAGTACTAGCACAATATATGTGAGTGACAAAGAGTGAAATTCAGCACTTTGTTATGATAGTGTTGTTATGTGGGGTTGACTTATCTCCACAGGATCACCTACAACACTACCAACCTCAGCTATCCCTGGTGGCACAAATTCTTCTATGGCAACATCACGATCAAGTAATATAAGTATGCTGCCAGTTATATAATGTGTTATTCTATTTGTTCTTCCCATAGGCATGCTGAAGCCATGTTGCCCGCTGCTATTCTTGTGCGTTCTATTGTGTTTGTATGATTCATCATTTCCTTAACATTGGTAGTACTCTTGTCTTGGCTTGAGTATTTTGATCAACATGCAGTGGTGAATCAAGGTCAAACATACATGCAAACTGCACTTATGATTGACAGTCACATAATGTGCTGTGGCAACACAACTATCTAGACTTTTTGTGTACTGTGGAGCCGGCATAATGGATAGCTCTGCTACCTTTAAGCTTTACTCTTTTTGGTCAAATCCTTTAATCGCAAAGTTGGTGGTGATATATCCACCTGAGCCTTGTTGGCCAACACCTACATGTAGCTGCACACGCACCTTCGTAATTCATGGTGGTTGGCAACTCCTCCCCCAGGCCTAGGACTCCATCTAGATCCTGAAGAAATCCATGTCACTATCTAATGGTGGCTTGGAATAGACGCATTAGATGTGCAATATGCCACACAGTTTCTCATCACCCCATATACTCGAACTTGTGCCGAATGAAAATGCGCACTAGGTGTGTATAGTGTACTCTTTTGGTTTCACAAGCCCATGCTTGATACCCTTTGGCCCTATGCTGTTATACTTGTAAATTTGGAGGGGGATGTTGTATCTCGGCACAATCAGCTAACGGATACCTTTGTGCAGACAAGCCGTTTTGCAGGTGCCAGTGCTAGTATTGACACTGGAAGTGGGTAGGACATGCATGAACACAGACCTGCTGATGTCCTTATGCCCCAGTTGGATTTGCTCAAAACCAGCAGCCCTTGACTTCACTGTGGTATCACTGCTTCGTTCAACCTTTATAGTTGAAGCGTGTACCACAGCAGGGTCAGCAGCCCTCTCAGCAAAATAAGCACACCCAAAATGACCAGAAGTGCACAGAGCTAAACTGGCTATGTGTCTCAAATGGCTGCGGAGGTTTATGGAGTTACCTTTTCACCGTTAGGTCACCAGACTTGCTGTAAAGTCTTCAGTACCCAAATCACAAGCACTGTCCAAAATTGAACATGATTCTGGTCAGAGCCAATTACTAGGCAGGGTTACTCTAGGTTAATTGTAGAACAAGGACTTTAGTTGGTTATTAATATAACGTACTGGAAATGCAACACCCCAACGAGAAAATGAACTATTCACGATCACTTAGTCAGTTGTTTTGTGTGTCTGTGTGCGTTTGTGTTTGTTGTCAACTTGCAATGTTTATTGTTTAGTGTCAATAAAAGTTTTCCTGTGTAATAATAAATAAATAAGTGGCTATTATCCTTATATTCTAAATAATAATGACGTCTCAGATACTGCCTGGAAACAGGCTCTACTTATGGAGCCTATGCCTTCGTTCCCTCTCTTGCCATGCTGCTGCCACCTTTATTGCATCGTTTTCCACATCAAGCGCCTGGGTCACTCCAACAATCACCATCTTCAGCAGGCATTCATAGCCTATAACTCCAAGGTCTCCTCACATCATGCAATCATGGCTGAGTCTGTTCTCGCTTCTCCCACCACTCAGAGAAAGCTGTCCAGCAAGGTTGATGAGGATCAGTTCAAATCTTTGTTGGGAGCATCCTCCCGAGTCAACATCCTGTCTGTCTCAGCCCCACATTCATCTTCGTGGTGTCAGTGGTCCCTTCCATGCGCCTAGGTTTACATATGGAGTCCAATGAGTTTCAGACTGCAGTGAGGTGGTGGCAAGGTGTGGGTGCTGGGAGGACAGCTGTGTGGTGCCCCTATTGCCTGGAGATTACTCTTTGTCCCCTGGGTCACCATGGTGTAGCCTGCAGGCATGGGGAGATGGTGCTAAAACACAATCACTTGCGTGATGTCATTGTGGGCTTATGTCAGCGAGCTCATCTGAATGTGAGCATGGAGAATGGCCATGGTCTTACCAGTGATCACAGCCGCCCCAAACCAGCAGAGGTGCTCATTGCTGGTGGCAAGCCCTACAACTATTGATGTCACTTAACATCACCTCTCTGCCCAGCCATACTAAGGGATTCATGCCGAATTTCTGGTGCAGCTTATACGGTGGCAGCGGAGACCCGCAGGCTTCTCACCAATGGTCCAAAATGGCAGGAATTTGGGTGGATGTGCATTCCCTTAGCTGTTTGGACCTTTTGCAACTGGGGTAAGGAGGCTCACCTCATGTTCTCTAGGTTGGCACCCACCCTGCCATAAGCATGTCCTCTCCCAAACCTTCTGTCTTGCCAGGCATTTACAGTAGGCTGAATATCACCATGGTCAGGTCTATTGCCAGAGCCATCTTGGCAAGGGAGTTCCTGCCCTTATGACATGACTTTGTGTGTTATAATTTGACGTTATACACTATTATATAATTCATCTACTTCCAGCTCAGCTCTCTCCTTGGACGTAGCTCTTGCCTTTAAGATTGATACATGTAGGCTAGCCACCTCACAGTACTTGCCATCCTTGGCTGAAGCCACTATGTATGCGCTAGGTGCGCCTTTATTAGGAGACGTCCATCTGGATGGCTAGACGTTTGGATCAGGTGACGGAGCGGAGGGGTTGACGTCAGGAGTGGCCACGAAATGAGGGGATCTTTCCACACAGAATATGGCCATGCAAGGGAACTATACCCCAAGGCTGTCCATCAAAGACCATGTGGATCATTTTTTACAAAAACCACGGACGTCGGACAGGACTTGACCTGGAACAATGCCAAGCCATCTATTAAGGCACTAACGGGGAGGTGGAGAGCACCATTGGTTGAGGCTTCTTTAGTTATTGGAACTAGTATACAATGATTAATGGGCAACACTTCCTTCCCTCCTTCTGTGAGAAGTTCACTTCTGCCTAACCTTGACATCCTTGGGGCAGCAATAGGCGATTACTTGCATTGCACCCACTTCATAAAAGTGAGAAAATTTCCCACGCTAAGGGGTTGCTATCAGCTCTGGTGGCGGTAGCTGCAGCTGATCTTCATGTGGCAACGTCTCTCCTTCGGATCTGTGGCAGTTTCTGCAAACTAGTTCACCTAGCACGAACCACTCCTCCAAGTACTTCCCATGATTCCCTGTGGTTCTTTGACGAAGAGGTAAGGCATTGTTTCTCCTCATGCTTTGCAGTCAACATTCCTGATGCTCATTGGCAGCAAGCACAACTTAGCCTCAGTTTTGGAGGTTTAGGTTTTCGTTCTCTTTCTCACCATTGCTGTGCTGCTTTCATCTCTTTATCATTCTCAGGTATTGGTAGGGCTAGCAATAGGCACTTAGTGAGTGCCATTTCAAGGTTCAACACTCTTGTATCCCCTAGTGATGCCATCACAGTAGAAGTCTCCTCCTTCCCAGCATGCTTTGTCTAGGAAATTACACAGTCATCTTTTTCACTCAGTTTTGATGACCTCCTCTCCTGCTAACAAGGCACGTCTTCTTTCCTCTTCTGCTGCTCATGCTAGCTCTTGGCTGTCAGTTGTTCCTTCTGTTGGTCTTGGATTGCAGCTTGAATCTTCTGAGTTCCATACTGCAGTGAAATGGTGGCTTGGCATGAACTCTACTGCTAGATCCTCTTCCCCTTTCTGTCCAGACATTGCTTTGGACCGACCCACTTGGCCACCATGCATTTTCATACAGACATGGGGGTGATGTGGTCATTAGACACAACCACTTGCGAAACATCATCGCCGATTTGTGCCGTCGTGCCCACTTATCTGTACGAGTTGAAGTTGGTAGAGGGCTCTTACAATTATGCACGGCCAGCTGATGTGCTTGTTGATGGATGGGATAGGGCTAAGCCAGCTGCCTTTGATGTTACTTTCACCTCTCCTCTTACTCCGGTCACCCTGAATGAGGCCAGCATCCATGAAGGAGCAGCAGCCTTGGCTGCCGAGACCAGGAAGCATGCAGCTAATGATGCTAGGTGCCAAGTACTCGGATGGTCATGCATTCCTCTTGCCGTGGAAACTTTTGGCAATAGGGGAAGAGAGGCACAATGTGTTTTTTCTCTGCCGGCCCTACGACAAGGTCAACCTAAATCTACAGTTGTCAGAGACATCTATGGTCACCTCAGAATCTCTCTGGTAAGGTCTGTGGCTAGGTCCATTATGGGAAGAGAGATAGTTAATTAAAACTCTTGTAGGTAGGCTAGGCGTTTAAGTTTTTGCAAATAGTGTACATCTCAATAATAATAATCCTGTACGTGCGTTCATTCCCATTCATATTTATATTTCAAATAATATATATAATTTTTTACAAGGAAGTCATAAAAGAATCAATCGTGCAAGAGGCAAATGATGCAGAAGGTGTACCTTCACTAATTGCTGATCTGAGTATCAGAGGTGTATGGCAGCCCCAGACCGTGGCATTATTTGATGTACGTGTCACAGACACTGACACCCCGTCACACTCACAACGAGTTGTTACTGCCGTTCTCTCTTCAGCTGAGGAAGAAAAGAAGAAGAAATACTCAGAAGCAGCAGCTCTTTGCCGAGCCTCCTTCACACCTCTTGTTGTGTCAGTTGACAGAGTCCTGGGTCGAGAAGCAAATTTTTTTGTCAAACAACTTGCTCAGAAACTTGCCCATAAGTGGGACAAATCCAACAGTGAAGTACTAGAATGGATGAGAGCACAACTATCATTCGCTATACTCAGAGCAACAAACCTCTGTCTGAGGGGCTCTCACACCAAATGGAGGAGTACAATTGGTACGGACGATGGAGCAGGGTTGCCCACTCACTATCTTTGCCTGAATGACATGCTTTAAAATCTTTTTATCTCTTAATCATTTTTATTTATTATTTGTTGGTTTCATTTGTGTATATTTTGAACTTATTATTATTATATCTTTAAGAATTTAATAATTATAAGAAATAAAATATAAACATTAATGCAGTACAGCATTACAATAATGAAACACTATATTACTAGTACATTAAACTACTACTAACAACATTATATAATTCCATGTACTTAAGTAAACATCGCTATTCATTGGAAAGCTCTGGCAAGAATGGCCCTCGCAATGGTCCTCATCAGGATTAGATTTAAACATCCATAGAGGTCAGCAATATCTTTGGCTTGGGTTGTGAGGAGTCAGTAGCTAGGCAAGTTGCCAATAATGTAAACATCTGCTTTGCCTTTTGGCCCCAATTGCCATATGTCTCCACAGCAATAGGAACGCATGCCCAACCCACCTTTTGTTATTGGCTAGGTGCTTCTGCAGCCAGAGCTGCTGCCCCAGCCACTTGACTAGCCTCACCTAGAAAAGCTGGGCAGAGCGGAGAGGTAACAGTAATATCAGATACCGCTGGCTTTCCTCTTTCCCACCCTTCTACAAGCACATCAGCTGGACGAGAGTGGTTGTAGTCAGGAGTGAGCCCACTACCCATCTTAATCTGCAAACCATCCTTCATTTGGTTGTACTGAGTCACTGCAAAACTCCACCTCGCTTACAGGAAACTGCATGGTGGTCAAGGGTGTCAAGAGTGACTTCAGGGCAAAGAGAACACAGGGAACCTCCTGAAGTACCCATACCAAGCCACTACTTAATAGCAATCTGGAATTTATTTGGATCCAGGTGTAGGCCCAAGCTAATAGCAGCATGAGGAGCAGAGACAGCAAGGAAGGCGAGTTTTATTAGCAATGGAAGATGCCCCCAACAAAGAACTAAGCATTTGAATTTCCAGCTTTCGTCTGTTATACTTGGTTAGCGGTAAGTGATTCAATGGTAACAAAATCTGTGGCTATTGAATTTAACAACAGCATTGATGAGGTGTGGACTATCAACTGCACAGAGGCCAGAGCTACATAGTGATGCATCGTAAGCTGCAAATGAATGAGTAGTGATGCAGTGTAAGATGCAAATGAATGAGCAGTGAGGGAGTGGAGTCCGAATCCACCATAGGTAAGGCTAAGCTGGGCTTGATTCCTAGCAACAACATCTTGTGTTTATACTGCCAAGCACTGTGTGAAACACTGCCTCACATCATCATCAAAAAGTGACAAAGTATGGGGCCAAATTTGGAGGAGTAGTTAGCAACCTGCAGTAGCTACCACAAAAGTGCAAGAGAAATATGGTCAAGAACTGCAACCTTCTCAAATTGGAACAACAGCTTCTTGGCATCATCTTGCTTGCCAGAAATAAAATGTCCATATTGGGCAGATGACATCACTTCATGGAGGTATGAAAACAGGAGGTATCATTTAGGGTAAAAAGGCAGGTTGATGTAAATACCGAGGGTAGATCCCAACACTGTACATCTGACCTGTTATGTATACAATTATTATTATAGCAGATATAACTTAAGATACACCGTTTTGTGTTCATTTAATTCAGTTATTTAGGGTGAACTCCGTCTCATCAGTACTGTATTTTAGTAAAACCGTGGGGGTCCGACTAGCGTGAAACGATTCGTTTTAACTCGTCGTTTGATTTCTACTATTATCTACGCAGTCCGTTCGTAGGGAGCGTCGCTAGTCGCGGTTCACGTTTAAAAAAATGATTTCACGACCCCTGAAGCTCTTTGGAGTTCACAGAAAATCAAATACTTGAAAAACTATCCAGAAGGGGATATATATATATATATATATATGGGACAGTTCACGCCTATCGCATATATATATAAAGTTATAAAAACGATTCACTTTGAAATCGCTACATCTCCCGAACCGTAAATGCTATTGACTTCCTATTTTCAACACTTCATACTACATCATTTCTCTCTGCTAAAATAAATTTTGGGCTCTTGCATTAGCTTCGTGCCAGTGTTGCAACGTCCGATACCCCTTGGGGTTCAAATTGGCCATATCTTTCGGCAGGACATCTCAATTAACTTCAAATTCGGTTTATACGCAGAGGGGTCCTGTACCTATCGATTTGTCCTGTTCGCTAATTTTTACTTGATCCGTTACGGAAATACAGCTGTGCAAAGTAATTGCACATTTCTCGTTCATTTCGCGCCATTAACCTACTACAACCTGGTTCCCGCTACTCCGAGCACAATAACCTCCCGTGCCCATGCCACTACATGTACAACTGACGTACCACCGTTAATTTACGTTCTTACAAACGTCAGTGGTTCTCTTCTATAACGAACAAGATTCGTTAAGCGATCAAAATGCGTGGGACTCAGCTACCATCACCATACAAAACACGGTACGTACTACCAGTACCGATACGCGCGCACAACAATATGTGTCCCTGTCGATTCGGTCATACTCTTTGAGTGCCACTCATTGCGTGGCCATATAAAGGCGCACAGCCTATAACAGCACGTCAGAGCCATGAGATATAGTGCACGGTGTATCAGCTAGGCTATGGGAGAGGCGTGGTCGAGTTAAAGACACATGCAGCGCAGCTAGGCTGGAACACATGTACATGTAACCCTTCCTTATTGCGTTCTGCTGGCACATATATTTTAAACGCCCACCGTTTTTCATTTCATCTGCATGGCTGGCACACACACACACCCATGAACCAACACATACACACCCATGAACCAACACATACACACGTCTCACGTCACACTTATACACACTCTTTCCACTATTCTTTCCCCTTGCTGTACACCCTGTAAATTGTTATGTGCTACATGGATTCACTCATAAGCTTTGTCTATTTGAACTTTATTTGGTTACAGTGCTTTCACTGGCTTACTATCCAACCCTCTTTCTCAACTATTTATATTCTGACTGATGTGTTTTTCACGTGTGTAACTGGATTGTGTGTTTTATACACAGTGGTATAGGAGCCATGGGGGCAAAGGCCCCAACAATTTTTTCAGAGGAAGGCCCCCCTCCCAACCCCCCCCCCCCCCCCCCCCCATTGGTTGTGTGTAATGGATTAATGTGTTGTATGTACTGGACTATTTGTTCCTGTCTCACAGTACCTGCCACATCATGACGTACCATGCCTCATGTCCCATATTCCATTACATGCATCCATTTACACACTCACACACTCATACAGACACAACACTCACAACTATCCCATGCCAATCACTATAAACGCTGAAGCTATGAGTGTGTACCATTGAGAGATTTAAAAAGACTTAGGACCAACTATTTATTACCTTCCTTAAATTTCTTAAATTTCCAGGGCTTTGATCTTTATCTTTAGGGATAAAGCAGGAATAATATTCCTGCCGGGCTTATATACAAAAGTAGGTTTACAGAGTGGTAGATCTACATGTAATATCACAAAAGATAAATAGCACAGATTCCTAGAAGGGGCCGATGTATAATGCTATACATACACACACACACACACACACACACACACACACACACACACACACTCACACATGCACACACATACACGTACACACACACAAACCAGTGCTACTTAGAATTAGTGGTTCTGGTGGGTATGACTGTCAGTTTGCTATGACCAGACGCAAAGCCACCCATGGAAGTCACCCATGGAATGTTGATTTACATGAGATGGTGGCAAATAGATAGGCTAATGCCTTTGTGTTTAGGACTCTGCCATTAATGAGACATATGGTCACATACCCACCTGAGGATCAGAGCACTTGGTGTCATATTGGGATCTGGGGCAGTGCCGCTTCCAAACATGTTACAGACCTGTGAGTTCCATAGGCTTTTGCATTTGGTCATATGTGTAGCAAACTTGACAGTCATCCTCACCAGAACCACTAATCCTAAGTAGCATTGGAATTTCCGTGTGTGTTTGTGTGTGTGTGTGTGTGTGTGTGTGTGTGTGTGTTTATTTGTGTATGTGTATGTGTATGTCTACGTAGCATTGGAATCTTTCTTTGCAATTTATTTATGTGATGTGTTGACAAGCTACTTCTAGACCTGCTCACCTAGAGATGGAAGCCTTGCATACAAGTAATAAAGACATTCTCTATGAGAAAGTTGATGGCATATAGGATTGGACGGCAAAAAGAAAGGAAACAAGGGTCTACTAAGGGGAAATGTAATACGCACACAGTTGAACTACATAATGTCCTACAAATGTTCTAAATGTAGGGCTATTACATATTTCCTTTTTACACTTATATTGCCTTTCAATCATATATACCAACTTTCTCACAAAGAATGTTTTATTTTTTACTTGTTCCATCAGTTCTTTTTCTTCATGAGATAGAACATAACAAATTTAGAGTATTTTGAAATAAGACCATTAGTGGTGTTACACAGTTTAGGAGGGGTATACTGTGTGGAGTAGGGGGGGTGTCTCCTGGATGGAATGGTAAAAAGGGGGAAGGAGATCCCTACGTAGAAGTGTGACATCTATGGAAGAGGGGGTGCCTCGATGAGGAGTAGCAATGGGCACCTGCTGTGAAGTGGGTGGGAAATCCCATGTGAAAGAGGTGTCTACTGGTGGGGATGGAAGCCCTGATGTGGAGGAGCAAGTAACATGCATCCATTGGTGGCCTTGTAGTGGCATGGGTGTCCCAACATAAAGGGGCTAGCGTAGTGTCCACTGGTGGAGGTCCAGATACAGCTTGCTAAGCTTTTTCAAGACCACCATTGTGTGTGTGTGTGTGTGTGTGTGTGTGTGCATGTGTGTGTGTGTGTGTGTTGTGTGTGTGTGTGTGTGTGTGTGTGTGTGTGCTTGTACCATTGGTACCTTTCTTGAAGGATTTTATTTTTTGTGCAAGCTACTTGTGGACAGATGGAAGCCTTGCATAAGTGGCAGTGGCTAGCCTATCTCAAAGATTTGGAAAGACTGGGCCACTGTACAGTTTATACAGAGCATTCACTGACATGGCTTCTATTTACCCATGGGTATACACGCAGTGCTTGTAGTATATATACAAGAGCACCTTGATGGGGACATGACATTTGAGCCCCCCCTCCCCCCCCCCATCATTCCAACTCTTTCATGACCACTATCAGCTGAAATAGAGGAGTCTTTAAAACCCTCCCAATTTGAGTACAGTGAATGGTATATGGGACATGTATAGTGGAGCCTCATGGGGGCCTCTGACAAACGTATTGTGGCATTTGCCCCCACGACCCCCGTGCTTCCTACCCCACTAACACCAGTCCAATACATGCAATACACAGTCCAGTTGCATGTGTGAAACACATCCACATGGAGGCCTTTGGACATGACCATGTAGAGGAGGCCATGGGATATGAGTATACAGTGGAGGGCATGAGTCTGACAAGACATACTACCATTTTGTGCTGATACAATTATGACCACTAAAGAAATAGAAGGTAATGTTACTTGCACATGTAGGACCAAACATAAAGAGAATGAATCTGAATATAAACAAAAACAAAAATAGTTGAGAAAGAGGTTAGGCTAGTGAAAGCACTGTAACCGAAAGACATAGAAAAAAAAAGTTCAAATCGACAAAGCATATGAGTGAATCTATGTAGCACACAACATAACAATTTACAGGGTTTACAGCAAGGGGAAAAGAATAGTGTCTTATGGTGGAAAGAGTGTGAATAGTCATGACATGAGACGTGTGTATGTTCATGGGTGTGGTTCATGGGTGTGTGTGCCAGCCGTGCAGATGAAATGAAAAATGGTGGGTGTTATATGTGCCAGCAGAACACATATCCCAACAATAAGGAAGGGTTACATGTGTTTGAGTTTGTATTTTAGAGATGAAGCTTCAGGACTAGTATGCAGCAATATATACAAGAGCACCTTGATGGGGACATGAGATTTGAGCCCCCCCCCATCATTCCAACTCTTTCTTGACCACTATCAGCTGAAATAGAGGAGTCCTTAAAACCCTCCCAATGAAGCACAGTTTGAATTTGAGTACAGTGAATGGTATATGGGACATGTATAGTGGAGCCTCACGGGGGCCTCTGACAAACGTATTGTGGCATTTGCCCCCACGACCCCCGTGCTTCCTACCCCACTGACACCAGTCCAATACATGCAACACACAGTCCAGTTACATGTGTGAAAAACACATCCACATCAGTGACATGGAGGCCTTTGGATATGACCATGTAGAGGAGGCCATGGGATATGAGCATACAGTGGAGGGCATGAGTCTGACAAGACATACTACCATTTTGTGAGCACTGATACAATTATGACCACTAAAGAAATAGAAGGTAATGGAATATTTGCACATGTAGGACCAAACATAAAGAGAATGAATCTGAATATAAATAGTTGAGAAAGAGGTTGTATATTAGGCCAGTGAAAGCACTGTAACCGAAAGACATAGAAAAAAAAAGTTCAAATTGACAAAGCATATGAGTGAATCCATGTAGCACACAACATAACAATTTACAGGGTGTACAGCAAGGGCAAAAGAGTAGTGTCTTATGGTGGAAAGAGTGTGAATAGTCGTGACATGAGACATGTGTATGCTCATGGGTGTGGTTCATGGGTGTGTGTGTGCCAGCCGTGCAGATGAAATGAAAAACGGTGGGCATTTAAAATATATGTGCCAACAGAACGCAAATCCCAACAATAAGGAAAGGTTACATGTATTCCAGCCTAGCTGCGCTGCATGTGTCTTTAACTCGACCACGCCTCTCCCCTAGCCTAGCTGATACACCGTGCACTATATATCATGGCTCTGACGTACTGTTATAGGTTGTGAATCTTTAAATGGCCACGCAATGAGTGGCACCCAAAGAGTATGACTGAATCAACAGGGACACGATTTCTACATGATGTTATGCGCGCGTATCGGTACTGGTAGTATGTACCGTACAATCCTTGTCAACACATTACAAAAATAAATTGCACATCCTCCAAGAAAGAAAGGTTCCAATGCTACACACACAAACACTCACACTCACTCACACACACAAACACACACACACACACACACACACACACACGGAAATTCCAATGCTACTTAGAGTTAGTGGTTCTGGTGAGGATGACTGTCAAGTTTGCTACACATATGACCAAATGCAAAAGCCTATGGAACTCACAGGTCTGTAACATGTTTGGAAGCGGCACTGCCCCAGATCCAAAAAAATACATAAAATATGACACCAAGTGCTCTGATCCTCAGGCGGGTATGTGACCATATGTCTCATTAATAGCAGAGTCCTAAACACAAAGGCATTAGCCTATCTATTTGCCACCATCTCATGTAAATCAACATTCCATGGGTGACTTCCATGGGTGGCTTTGCGTCTTGTCATAACAAACTGACAGTCATACCCACCAGAACCACTAATTCTAAGTAGCACTGGTTTGTGTGTGTGTACGTGTGTGTGTGTGCATGTGTGAGAGTGTGTGTGTGTGTGGTGTGTGTGTGTGTGTGTGTGTATGTATAGCATTATACATCGGCCCCTTCTAGGAATCTGTGCTATTTATCTTTTGTGATATTACATGTAGATCTACCACTCTGTAAACCTACTTTTGTATATAAGCCCAGCAGGAATATTATTCCTGCTTTATACCTAAAGATAAAGATCAGGGCCCTGGAAATTTAAGAAATTTAAGGAAGGTAATAAATAGTTGGTCCTAAGTCTTTTTAAATCTCTCAATGGTACACACTCATAGCTTCAGCGTTTATAGTGATTGGCATGGGATAGTTGTGAGTGTTGTGTCTGTATGAGTGTGTGAGTGTGTAAATGGATGCATGTAATGGAATATGGGACATGAGGCATGGTACGTCATGATGTGGCAGGTACTGTGAGACAGGAACAAATAGTCCAGTACATACAACACATTAATCCACTACACACAACCAATGGGGGGGGGGGGGGGGGGGCGGGGGTTGGGAGGGGGGCCTTCCTCTGAAAAAATTGTTGGGGCCTTTGCCCCCATGGCTCCTATACCACTGTGTATAAAACACACAATCCAGTTACACACGTGAAAAACACATCAGTCAGAATATAAATAGTTGAGAAAGAGGGTTGGATAGTAAGCCAGTGAAAGCACTGTGACCAAATAAAGTTCAAATAGACAAAGCTTATGAGTGAATCCATGTAGCACATAACAATTTACAGGGTGTACAGCAAGGGGAAAAGAATAGTGGAAAGAGTGTGTATAAGTGTGACGTGAGACGTGTGTATGTGTTGGTTCATGGGTGTGTATGTGTTGGTTCATGGGTGTGTATGTGTTGGTTCATGGGTGTGTGTGTGCCAGCCATGCAGATGAAATGAAAAACGGTGGGCGTTTAAAATATATGTGCCAGCGGAACGCAATAAGGAAGGGTTACATGTACATGTGTTCCAGCCTAGCTGCGCTGCATGTGTCTTTAACTCGACCACGCCTCTCCCATAGCCTAGCTGATACACCGTGCACTATATCTCATGGCTCTGACGTGCTGTTATAGGCTGTGCGCCTATAAATGGCCACGCAATGAGTGGCACTCAAAGAGTATGACCGAATCGACAGGGACACATATTGTTGTGCGCGCGTATCGGTACTGGTAGTACGTACCGTGTTTTGTATGGTGATGGTAGCTGAGTCCCACGCATTTTGATCGCTTAACGAATCTTGTTCGTTATAGAAGAGAACCACTGACGTTTGTAAGAACGTAAATTAACGGTGGTACGTCAGTTGTACATGTAGTGGCATGGGCACGGGAGGTTATTGTGCTCGGAGTAGCGGGAACCAGGTTGTAGTAGGTTAATGGCGCGAAATGAACGAGAAATGTGCAATTACTTTGCACAGCTGTATTTCCGTAACGGATCAAGTAAAAATTAACGAACAGGATAAATCGATAGGTACAGGACCCCTCTGCGTATAAACCGAATTTGAAATTAATTGAGATGTCCTGCCGAAAGATATGGCCAATTTGAACCCCAAGGGGTATCGGACGTTGCAACACTGGCACGAAGCTAATGCAAGAGCCCAAAATTTATTTTACCAGAGAGAAATGATGTAGTATGAAGTGTTGAAAATAGGAAGTCAATAGCATTTACGGTTCGGGAGATGTTGCGATTTCAAAGTGAATCGTTTTTATAACTTTATATATATTTACGCGATAGGCAATTTTCGCGTGAACTGTCCCATATATATATATAGGAAGTACTAACATATAGCTCCTGATAATTAATAATATTATACTCGCGCAGTATGCTTACCGCTGCATGTATTGGAACAGATCGTGAAAGCTAGAGATGAAACCGCTTGATTTTCGTGTAAGTTGAATAAATGTAAAACGCATACATTTAGCTGCATCCATGCCCCTCTTATACTATATGGAACGTGTATCCTGCATGGTCACCTGCATAATATATATCGAAGTGTATGATGTGGTGGGGGTGCTGTCCTTGAATGAAGGCAACGCTTATTCCCGTTCAAAAGCACTGCGTTCAACAACGACAACCCTGTATATTAGCACCACGCGCGGTAACAAAGGAAATTGCCCAGAAATCAAAGTTTAGGGAAGCCTTGCTTTACTTGAGTTTCAAGTTGAACTCTGTAAAGGAAAACATATTTGGTTACGAAAGGAAGCTCTTAATTGTTATAATTCCGACGTGTAGTACAATGTATATTGCGCGCCGGGGGGGGGGGGGGGGGGGGGGGGGGGGGGGGCAATAGAAAGATGCACGAGCTCAAATGGCATTTTCTAAAGAACAACCCATGCATGCAGGAACTGATTTTCTTAAGGTTTTATTACTTCACCGAGCAGGTTTTTCTGTTGTTACACTTCCTATAAAGTTTATGTAGTAAGAGAAGGCCAGCAAGGTTTACCATCCATTTTTCAACATTGAAAGCTCATGCCATCTTTGAACTTTGTTCAAGGCTAAACGTTACATTTGTGAGAGTCAGCGCTAGGGCAATTTTTTCTAGGTCCTTGAATGTATGCGTATGTGTGGTGTGTGTGGTGTGGTGTGTGTGATTACATGGGACAGTTTCCGCTAAAATGAATGATACTTCACTATGACTATTTAATAAAATGTAGTAATCTATTTTCAACAGCTCATTTTCTAAGGTAAAGTATATTATGGAGTCTTGCACTAGCCTTATGCAATGTACGACATCCCGTGGGATCATAATTTAATCAAATCGCTTAATTATGGGTAGACTGGTTCTCTACATGTAGCTATTGATTCGTTCTGCTCATTAATTTTTACCTTAGGTGTTAGTTTGTTTAAAACCAGGTAAGTGTGAAAACAGCAGGAAGTAATATTGAAAATAGTGCATGTATTTCTGTGCTTGCACAATTTTCTGTACCTGCTGCATAAAACAGGATGTGTTCAGAATGATTGAGTCGATTATTTATATACCTTTTGACCTTGTCTGCAAGCATTGTGCACTACAATAACTTTAATTATCGCTGTAACTGACACAGAGAGTACCAAGAGTACTTCTAGTGTTTATAAATAACTGATGCACTTTATTTATCTCTTCCCCCCCCCCCCCCCCACCCCCCCCCCTTATCCACCTATACAGCACCATTTTCTTGTCATCATTTTCTGCCCCATCATCGTCCATCATGGTATGATGATCCAATGTGCATTTCAATCACTAAGATACAATAGAGCAGTTTCAGAGTTAAAAGTATTAAATTAAGGATTTCGTGCGGAGCTGCATTTTAAAGTATGTAATTTGCTGATTTCTAAAATAGTTATGGTCTGAAACAAGTGAGTATTATGTGCCTTAGAAGGCTATAGTGCCGAGTTTTTGTTCTGCCAAAACATCCTGCAAAAAACATACATGGGATGGAGGAAGTCTACTAATGGCTACAAGCAATATCAATCTTCTAAATTGAGAACCGTTTCAGACCTTTGTCGAAAATGTAGATATAATGCATTCTATGAAATTAGATAATTTGCATACAGTCATTACAACAAGGACTAATATGAGTGTGCTAAGTACTACTGTATTATGCTTCACCATAGGTGATGCAGGGAGCTTCATGTGTGATACCACGGTGTACCAGCCACTATGTCCTGGGACCATTGCACGGTGTACCTGCATAGTGAGTGGAACATATTCCACAACACGATGGATCATTAACATCCATAATGGAGTGGAGCTTTGCCCATACAATTTCATTGAGCTACTGCAACCCTATCCATGCTCTCCACCTACAATGGGCTCCAGTGATACCTGTGGTACCTACCTCACAGCAGCCAACAAAGATTCTGGAGTGGGTCGTGTCTGCAACACCTCCATCCTGACCATCCTGGGACACTTTGGACTGAACGGCCTGCAAGTGGAATGCAGAGACATGTCCCTAAGTCTAGCTGGTGGCATCGTTGGCAATACCTCCATCAGCATTGTAGGTGAGCTGGACAACTAAGTGCTCATGCAGCACTCTAAGGCTATAGGGAGATGGTTGGTTGTAACCATTTCCATTAATTGCTGTCTTTTCATTATGTGTCAACACCATTATGTACACTTTCTTCAAAACTGGCAGCTCCTCCAGGTGATCCAAAAATAACAGCAGTTCATGCCTCCACTACAAACATTACAGTGACTTGGACCACACCACAAACAAACAGCAGTCCCTCTAGCTACAATGTCAGTATCAGCGATGGCAATGGCACCATTAATATAAATAATAATGGCTCATTTGTGTACACTCACGTCTTCATGGGGCTAACAAGTGACAGGCTGTACACTGTTCTGTTAGTGGCCATTAATTGCGCTGGATTCAGCAATGGGACTAGAATTTTAAGCCAAACATGTAAGTGCCTCTTGGTTCCTCACTTATTGCTGTTTCCTGCAACCAATACTTTATCTCAGTCAAATAAATTTCATCTCTTTCATTTTGGGTAATTTGGGTGGTCCATTCAGAGTGCCAGTTAATTCTGTGGTTATGTCCATCCTATAGTAGCTGACCCACCTATTAGGGACAGTATAAAAGTTGTTTACAAGTCAAACAACTCTGTTCCTTACATATACGTTACTTGGACACCAGTGGTAAGGAGTGCATATATCTCTTTTTATTTGGTAATCATAATAAATGTATGTTATTCATAACAGGGAGGAAGTGTGACGATGTATAGGGGGAGAATTACTGGTGATGAAGATTCTCTCAATCAAGCAACTGTCAACTGCACCATTCAATGCTCCTACATTCAAAGTGTCATCCTTCAGTTTTCTAGTTACACAATCTATTTGGCTTCTGTAAATGGATTAGGAGATACTGGTCCTGAAAATAACATGACCATTTTGGGTTATGGATCTACTACAAGCAGTGGTAATTCAACTGTTAATATTCGCTTATCATTTTTTACATAGTGACTATTACTTAAACTGCACAGAAAAAATCTATGCACTTTATGTGTGGCATTTAATATGTTTTCTATTTGTTTAATGTACTAACACTTGCCAAATGGATGCAAAATCATTCTGAAGACAGATGAATATCATATTAAATAGAAAACAATGCATTACTCTTCACAAAAAGTCATAACAATGACAGCAGCTACAGAGCTAACCTGCATGATTAGATAATGGACATATACCTGTTCCCAGCATTTTTAAGTATGTATATGTCACTATTATCACATAGGGTATTTGTGATTCCAAATTACACATACCTTAATCCATATGCTTTTCCTTCTACCAGTCAGCCACTCCATAAACATAATATCGTTTAGCACATCTCATCACGCATCTCTATTGCCTTCAGTGATCTCCAGTGAAGGTACAAGCTATAGTGTCATGTGAATCTCACTGGTGGTAAAATTAATTCATTGGAAATGATTAATTAATTATTGACATAGATTGTTTAAGTATCATCAATATCCATTGCAATCTACACAGGCTACTGGTTGAATGATGACAGCATTCTTGCTGTGTCTCTCCTGATGGTGTTGTTTGCAACTTGTGGGATATCTTGCATTGGTATTGGGGTGACCTGCTGTTACTGCAAAGGACAAATGAAGAAATCACATGTGCCACACCTTTCAAATGCTGCCTTTACACCTGATGTTATATATGAAGACCCTGTTGGAATGAAGTACACTTCGGATGAGCAAAGTGTAATAACAGAGATGAATATTGCTTATGCCTTGAGGCCAAAATGAGGATAGCAGTGTACACTTGTAATTATTTTTATTTCGTTGCTTTGTGCTGAATGAATAGGTAGCTCACACTATGTATGCAACAACAATATTATGCCTGTGGAAAAAATAATCATATTCAATTGCATTGCATCACCATGTGGACTTAAATATTAATTTAATATCCACAGCTGCTAGTGATATGGTTGATAAGTATTAGTCTCCCATGTTAAAAGAATAGTCTATAGAATTGGCTAATTAATGTTATGTAACTGAGTCTGTGGACCCTCAACTGTGTGTAGATTGGTAAAAAACAAAGAGGATTAAATTGAAGAAACTGGTGCATTATATTTATGCAGGTGATGAGCCAACTTACCATGCTTTGAAGGCAAGCTGGAACTTAAACGGCTGTACTACTGTTATGGGTTTGCAGCCATGCAGAAAGCATAGCAGGAGGTTGGTTTTCATGTTTCCCACTTTGGTAAGAAGGTCAGCTAATGTAGCAAGAAGTATTGGCTAGCAGCATACATTTCTGCTAAATAGTTCATCACAATCTTTCTTTACCAGCCTGTAAAGAAAACTACATTATTATCCTTGCCATGGTGCACACCCATTCCTTCTTATTGTTGGAATCGAATGCCTTGCTGAAGCATCTTGGGCATTTGTACTTGGGTATCATAAGTGCCTTTATATAAAATCAGTGGCAGCCAGCTAAAGTCACGTTTTTATTTAGTTTTATTCCAATAAATACAATTACATGATTACTCTACATGTAAATAAACCCTATCCTACACATACTCCCTCTATACCTCCTACGCATGTTCTTTGAGCGAGCCTTATTAGGTCTAGCCAGTCATGGTTTTTGACAAATATCCATGGTGTCATTCAAGGCAGCCTCAAGGTGATCATGAAGCATTGCAGCCTCTTACGTGTAATCTGAGAGGGAGATCCCTCTCTTTTCGTGGCCACTCCCGAGTTGCATCCATCAGCAGTGCTCATCTCATGCCTTCAATGCCTTCTTCAGATTGCCCAATTTCTTTGAGCTACTACGAAGTAAGCCTAGTTTTAATCATAATTATAATCATTATTATTCAAAGGTAATGAACAAACATAGATAAAAATACAATTCTGCCACAAAATCTAAATTGTACTCTATAACCCCACCTTCCTCAAGCTCCCTGCCCTCTGAATGATGAAACTTGAACAGGTGAGCAACGCAGTGCAGCAAACTAAACTAAGGTTAAGCCTCTGATAGATCTATAAGATGTCAGGCGGGCTGCCAGGCGGGAAACTGAGCACTTCGCTTCTTCGCCCAAACAACCATATATATATAAAGGTTTCTACTGCCAAGGGGCCAATCTAGCTCTCTGCACCCGTGGTCTTTGGAATTGTGCTTTCGAGCTTCGGCCTTATACCGAACCCTTATTTTACATCGTTAGCTCTGCAGTATAGTAGCATTATTATGGAATGTTTCAACTGTAGTGGCCTCTACCATCTCATCTGTAGCAGCGGAAATACAAAATACATATAATCCTGGTTACAGACACTATATAGGTTAATCACACGCATGCGCTTAGCACTCCTTAATATCAGTTCCCAATAACCGTTACACAACTAACACAGGGAAAATTCATGTCAAATCATGTTATGATTTTTCAAATGATTTTAGCTTATGAAATCATATGTGAAATCAGAATATGATCTTTCAGAGAATAATCAACTGTGAAATCATTTAAAAATCATTCTCAAATCACTCAGAAATTTTACTAGTGATTTTATACAGAAATGTACTGTAGAATCATTAAAAAATTACAAAAAATCGTTCAATGATTATCTTGGTGATTTTTAAAAGAAGCCATGTACTAAATCACACAGAAATAATTATTTGGAATCATGAATGCATTTCTCGTAGAAATGAAGAGTACAGCTTCAGCCTCCATCTGAACCTGAAGTAAGATCGTCTTCACTACCAGCAGGTGTACTTTCTAGTACTTGTGATTGAGGGAGATACTTATCTTTGCTTGCAGTACTACATGTTCCTTCAACATCTTGATCTGTTGCATCTGTGCTGTGCGTGCACACAACGTTACGTTTTTTTTCATCTAGCCTCTTGAGCCTTAGAAAAACTCTCAAGCCATCGCACCTTGCTGGCACCATCTTCATTATCAGCAACCTCTATTGCAGGGGTATTGGCATAACAGAGTCTCGTATTTTTGTTATGCTCTCCATATCTCCAGATTGTACTGTTCCTTTGGAAATGGCTTCTTTTACAGCTTTGTCTCGTGCAACTTAAATTAAATTTTTTCTATGCATATAGGTTATAGATGATTGTTATTTCAATTTACTTACATAAGTAAGTCTACTCCTCTTCATGCACAATTTTCGCTCAAGTAACTTATAACAGGGTCAGCTTTTGCCAGTTCAGACGTTCTGTGCATTGCGTAGTAGTCATCCGTGAATCCAGTTATGATATGTATAAACACTAGCTAGTATAATCCGTAGCAGGATATGCTTGTTTGTAGGAATCTTGCACTTATTGTACCTCAGCACAGCTTCCACAGATGTAACAAGCTGTTCTTTTAATAGAGAGTCAAGCTTGCTCCATGCATGGAGTGCTGTCATCAGCTCTTTCAAACGTGGGTGCTGCGCAAAAGCGTCTTGCAATATCAACTACCAATATAATGGAGAAACGAAACAGATAGACCAGCGTTCACGTGAGTATATAAGCACACCTGGTCCTGTGGGACGACGTCCCTTCCTGTAGCGCTTAAAGGTTGTGCAAGATTAGGATCCAGTACCGTGGGCTCTAAAATGCGTGCGTTAAGGATTTAAGCGCGGTGCAAGGAATTCAAGAATCATATATACACACATGTACTGTATGCCGTATAAACATAGGTACCTCTTTTAATCAATTTCTCTATTTTTCCACGATTGTTTCCAGATGTATAATCCTTTCTTAATTCTTCTCGAAAACTTGCATGTGCATCGATGATACCATTCAGGGGCGGATACAGGAATTCTATAAGTGGGGTGTCGGATATGAATAATCAATAATAGGGGGAGGAGGGTGCGGAGCGCGGAAGCTTTGGGGGTTCCGCACTTGGCGACATAGACTACCTATCAACATTGAAGCCTTAAATTGGGGGGAAAGTATATGGCGTCGATTAATGGTTGGGGTTCGGCGTGTGTCTCAGTGCAACTCATAAACTGCGTATTCTAAATTCATGACCTATTGGAGTGGAATGTCGAGAGAGGCATTTCACATTTGATTGAACTAATGAAACAGTAAAATGTACATTTACTACAACATATCATTTACTGATACAAAATACAATACTGAAATATTTTCCTGTGTGCTTGTTGATAAATGCTTCACATACATTCATCAATTTCAATTGTCACAAATGCTGAGCGTATAGTTCATAATTAGCAACTTAGAATTCAATACCGGGTATCCTTATTGGCATAACGAGATACGCGATCGGGCGGTTGAAGTCATGGCGGGTGCGTACGCGTAAATCTTTTAGCACATTACATAATTACCATCTGCTTTCTTGAAAAAGTAACAGTAACTCAAGATACTTGCCGTATCAATGAGGTGAGTGATCACGTTTGCTTGCCATCTGGATGATACGCTATATCACGTGGAATGTTGTTAGTTGCCTTCGTTAATGATATATATTGATACTAAATTCTATTCATCATCAGGTCTGTCCCCCCCCCCCCCCCTCCCCCCCTCCGTACATATGTCAGCCTCTGTCGTAGCTGACCGCTTTGTCGCCAAGAGGTTAATGTGGTGAAGATATGGTTGAACCAGGTTGATTTGCGTACATTAATTCACATTAATTTATTCATGATCGGCTGGAAGGGGGGTGTCCGGACACCCTGGACTCCCCCCCTTGTATCCGCCTCTGACCATTCTTTGGAGTATTACGTGCTTCTTCATGTCTTCGCGCCATTTTTTTTACGCATGCGTGCAGAAATTCTAAGATGTTGAAACCAAACCTATGCAAACAAGCGCAACCATTATGATTATAAGTCGGCTAAAGAGTTAGTTTTGTTTTTGAATACCAAATACGCTTTCAAAGGAGGGATATTTATAATATCCCGTGGGGACAGTTCCTAGGATACGCTGTCCGGGAGAACAGTGGCTCCTAGGACTGGATGTCCGGCGGACGCAGAATTCTAGGATACAATGTCCGGCCGGACGCGTAATCCGGGGGACACCTGTGACACCGGCATGCAAAATTGAGGATGTAATGATGAATTTTTAAAATTTTAATTAGTTGATGGCACGCGGATATATGTTGAACGTCACGTCCGGAGTAAAAAACCGCAGTGGTGCCCTAGTAATGTATTCGCGGACGTTAGTATATTCGTTCACATATTTCGGAACATGTTCTTCCTTTAGTGTATGTTGGACTTCCAAATGATGCTATAATGGGTGCGATAAAGTGCATATGGTAGGTATACAGGATGAAAAATCACTAGATCTAACCTATCGCATGCCACCAACTCTTTAGGGAGCGTCTCCAAACTATATATTTTGGAAAAGATAACGTCATCTTGACGTTGGGGAGGGGGGGGGGGGGGGGGGGGGGGTCAGGCGTATGACGTTTTCCGTTGTATGGAACCAAAAAAATGGCATCCGGACTTCCACAACAATTAATGTCTATTGTCCTAAGTGTCCACCCGGGGGTACATTTGAACACCGGGGGGACAGCAAAAAAAGTTTTTGCCGTTCGGTCATGGAAGGGACCTAGTGGCATTTAACGGTACCGGCTTATATCTTTCTAGGATCGGGTCGAGATAAGTAAGGCTTAAATCCTTTCGATACCCGTAAAACGAGCTGTGCTAGCGGACCTATCCATTACGCTCCGTGCGGTACGTACATATCGTATACTAGCTACGTAAGGTAAGTTTTTTTGCCAACGCTCATACAGATAGTAAAATAGCTGCCTATGTTTAAAAGGTCATGTACGAGTATAGTCTATACGCGTACATGTTCTTTTAAACATAGCCCTACCAGCAAACAGACAGCTGAAAGCTCTCTATCACCTTTTGTTGACAAACACTAGTCCAGAGAAACAGCTATTTTACAATCTGTATGAACGTTGGCAAAAAAAACTTACCTTACGTAGCTCGTATATGATTTAAGCCTTACTTATCTCGGCCCGATCCTAAAAAGACTTTTTCTATATTATAAGCTGGTACCGTTAAATGCCACTAGGTCCCTTCCATGACCGAACGGCAAAAACTTTTTTTGCTGTCCACCCGGGTGTCCAATTGTTAGTCTCGGCTCCAGACCAATATGACGCAATGTTTATCGCATAATGTATAAACGCGCCCATATAGGTCTGGTGTTTCGTATGGGGCGGAAGTGTACCAAGCGCTGGAATTCGTGCGCACTTTAATTATGACGTATTACATAAACATTGCTCGACCCAGACCCACACACTACGTGTAAGTATGGATACGGTCGAACAAGCTATGCGTTTCGCGATGACAGAACTGAAAGTGGAGACATTGAAGGACAAGCAGAAGGAGGCTATATGTAGCTTTGTAAATGGCCGTGATTGATTTGTTATTTTGCCAACAGGATACGGTAAAACTTTATGTTATGCTCTGTTACAGTACGTTTACGACCACCTTCGTGGAAAGACAAGGTCTTCAATTGTGAATTGTGTGTCGCCTTTGACTGATACGGGGTCCATACCGTCGCCATAGCTTTAATAAACTTGATAATTATCGGATGTGGTGAAGCGATAATTGTTTGTATACATTCCAGATGGTACAAGCGCTAGCGACTCGACATCCCAGACCCTAACACGTGAAGTGTAGGGTCTGACTCCCGGGTGGACACTCAGGACAATAGACATTAACCTTCGATATCAATGACGTTATGAGGGGGGTAATGATGAAACGTCACAATGACGTTATCTTTTTAAAAATAGATTGGAGACGCCCCCTTACACAGTATGAACGCGGCGAGAAGCATACTTGGGCTTGAGGATGCCAGAAGATGCAGTAAGCGCCAATCACAGGAAAGCTTCGATATGTAACCCCACGTACGGTGGCAGTGATAGAAAGCCTGCATCCAGATTCCAGTACATGTACAGCTAACACACCTATTGGCTTACCTTCAACCTTAGCAACCCAGCCCTTACCTCGATAAGGTCGAAGGTAAGCCAATAGGAATGTTGGCTGTACAGGTAGTGGCACTGTGACCATCAAAGGAGACCCGCTATATCGACCGCCTCCGTTAATGAAGTGACTGACGCGAGCAAACTCAGCCTTTCAACTTGGCCCAGATGCTTCCCGCCACACTGCTCTATGTGAAGTGTTCTATATACTATCTCTGGTGACAAGTGACAGTGGGAGATTTTTTTCATTCTGCCCTTCCGAAATACGAACGAATGACACAACATCACTAGGCAACCGCTGACGTTTTTACTCCGGATGTGACGTTTATCACATGCAAAGGTTTGCTGAGTACAAATATATTACTGATGACATATGACGTAGTTAATTAAACTATAAATATAACTTTGAATTTCATGAATACGATTATAATAACCTTCATCAATCAAATGTACTCGTCCGCTATTTTGGAAGCACGATCAAAGTCTTGTATTAGCGAATACACTATAAAAGCAATGTAACGCATAGAATACGGGCTATTGTGTGTTCGTGAGTCGCACCATAGCCATCATTACGTCAGAGGTAATATTTCAGTATAATCTCTGATACGTATTCATACAATCACGTCACGTCGCTGTACTACTTCAATTAATAGCATAGGTACCTTTTATAGGGATCCACATGAATTTATTATAGCTCCAAATATAAGACGGTTCATATAAAAGTCGTACTCCATACACCAATTAAATTATGCTTGCAGAGCCATGCAGCTTCTATCGCGACTCTGACGTACAGGACATTGTAAGTAATTGCACGATTTTAATATCACCCATTTTCATACCGACTGTGCCTTTCAAAGCATGAAAAAGTGAAGTTACATATGCCCGAGACCTTTTAACATCGCAACCGCAACGGATATATATATAGCTGGCTTTTACGTCTGAGAGGAACGCAGTACGAATGCTCATACAAGCTGCAGCTGCGTAAGTACTCGCATAATTTTGGTGCATTGGCAATTGTTTGTAGACTGATAATGCTTGCTGCAATGCTAATTTTGTATGTGGTGTGTGCGTGCATATATCTAGCTCGAGAGCTATCACTGAAAGCTGTCTCTCGATGTTGCTTTGGAATGATTAGCTGTTCGATGCTAAACTCCTCTCCTTCCGCACGTGCATGGTGCCAATGACGGTGAAGAAGACGATATTCGTATGACTGAAACCAGTAGTTTCCGAAACACCTCTTGATGCTTGCTTCACGGAATCCCGGCCCATACACCCTTGATAGAGGCTCATCCTCTCGTTGCAACCTCCTTAGCTCATTCCCATCAACTCCAAAGTTCCTATTTCCACAGGTAATATTGTCTCTTTATCATATTCGAGACATTGGAGTCCTCAGACATTTTCTCTAACTCCGGTCCATGCATGTGCAGGAGACCGCTTCTCTTCGTTAACCTTCGTGACACGATCGAGCTGGTGACAAATTCCTACCCGTAATACCAGACTCCTTCTCCTTTTTGGATGCACTCTCTTCTTTCTCCTCCTTCCTCCGTTAGACTCGCCGTAGCTGCCAGCACCTTCTCTGTTGCAGTTTCACCAATCCGCACCGGTTCTGACGCCTCTACCCACCAGCAGCATGTCAGTACGTATAGGTATGGCTTCTTAACAACGGCTGCCTCCACACAGAGAACGAGATAGCAGAAGAAAGGCTGCGACGAGAAAGGGACGCGCGCGAAAGTCAATCAGATTCGGCAGGCTACGATGCAATAAAGGCGGCGATCCTAGCCCTGCATGTAGACATTATCGCGCGTCCAGCGTATCTGCCGAATCTGATCTGATAGCGCTGCAAAAGCGAGTTGAGCTTTCCCCGTCAGCATGTAGTGTCAGAAAACTATCTAACGGCCGAAGATCCCGACGCTGCCACCAAATGGACCAGTTGCACGTAAGCGATGGAATGTTGATTAAACATTTGATTGAACGTGCTAGTCTCTATGTCTTAAAGTTGTCGGCCCAAGGAACGGCAACGTTTAGTCATGAGATTTAGCCTTAGCTTCACCAACGCCATAAACAGTTGATTTTCTGGATCTAGTTTTCGTTTTTCAATTCCGTACATGAGCGCCTTCCTATGACTTCAGTACTGCAGATCATTAACAACTGGACCAAGGAAGTTGTAGAAGGCCAAAAAAAAAAAAACGAACCCACTATAGACTCAAACTAGGCAATCATCGTGTTCGATCCTGAAGTTAATCTTTGTAGGTGCATATTCGTTTCTGGAAGTATTTTGAGTTTCTAGATATTCTATACGGGAGCTACTCTATTACATCAATGGGAGCATAAACTAATGATTCAGTCTGAAGGGAGCTAGATTGAACCCATCGATGGGTATTATGCCAGACTGTGAGGCATCGTCAACATTGTTGGGCAACTCATGCACTTGATAGTCGCTCACTAGTTGTTCTCCGAAATCAGCACAGAAAGTGGAGGTTATTTAAAGGTAGATCACAGAATTGCTGTATGCTTGATGGTGCCGATGTTACTGACGTTGACGATAGAGAATCTATAGTCGAACTAGCTGCTTATCGGCTTCTCGGTTTTTAGCCCTAGGCCTCTTTCGGGGGGGGGGGGGGGGGGGGGGGGGGGATTGTTACTCGCTTCGCTATTTGGAAAATGTCTCATCTATGGTGAGGCTTTTTATCCCCTGGCTGTAAGTTAAACACGGTAAGCTAGCCAGATAGCTGCCTTTCTATGTTAGTAGGGAATCATGAAAGGAGGCATTTGGATCGCCGGATCTGCTGTTGTCACACACTCGGCACCATGTGCCAGGCATAGCAGCTGTTTATTCCCAAGGATGGCGGTATTACACGTTGAGCTCCGTTCAGCCCGGATGTAATTAAGGATGATTAAATTCTTTGAAGCTTACGTGCAACTCGTCCATTAAAAGTAACCGTTAGCCATATAGGTATTCTACTGCACAAATCATCGTACTGATGACCACTCGTATATAGCTATATAAGCACCATACTACAGCAGTAAATGCCAGCCAATCCTTTTGTTAACACTTGGCTGTAAGTGATTCCTCCTCAACACGTATCCCATCAGACGACTTCTAGCATGGGGCAATTCAATGTATTGCGTGTATGAGAGGCGGGTGCCTAAATGATTGGCGCGAATCGAGCGGGAAACTGCACACGCACATTGCACAGCTGAGTAGATCCGGAATGTCGACCCTTGCGTTTTAGAGAGGGAAGTACACATTTGGGCAGCACAAAAAGCCCGCGCCAGGCTTCAGCAGTGTTTTCTGACAGAATTGATCTTAAGACTGTTGACAGAACTTTAGCAAATGCAGCCTAGCCTTCTTAGGGACAAAGCGCAGAGTAGGGCATTTAAGTTCACATACATACCTCTTCCAGGGAGGGCAAGTTAGGTGCGGTTGGCTCAGAAAGTGCAGCAGGCACAGGCCCAGCTGTTGTAGAAGGAGAAACGTGTGTGAGCAATGCCGAAGACGAAGTCAGATTAGCTCCCAACGCCATATACGCTCCGCCCATGCATATATTCCCGTTCTGTCAATATTGATGCAGCGTCCGTTATGCACCCCACCAGCACTACAGATCACATTCTGTACACGAAGTACATTGTACACCACAAACTGCCAGCACATGAGCAGGGGCCAAATATTAATTTTGCCTATATATTTATAGGAAGTGGGCCCACACCTCCTCCTGGAAAAAACCCTTTAAAAGGGGTTCAGGTCTGCTCAAATAATAATGCTTTCATAGAAGAGTTCCCATTCACACGCCTCTTCAGTGGCGCACCTGCGAACTCTCGTCGTGTAAACTGAACATACATATCCTTGCTCATAGGGGGAAAAAGTGGGGTTAGCTCTGCCGGTGGCTGTGCACAATACGCCTATAATAGAGTGATTCTATCACGCATTCCCTAACCTTATATCTAAGCCCATGCAGATGCGCATGCACACACAGCTGACGACTCATTGTACAGAACATGTGCTCTCCCTCACCTGACATCTGTATATAGCTGCACATTCACATACACCCCTTACCATCTTTATCGATCTACATGCTTACATGCATGTACGCTGCGTTCACAACACATGCATGTAGGCTACGCCTCCATATTCTGCTGGGAGCTATATTTTCTGTCTATAATTCGTTCCTCAAACGACAGAAAATTGTATTGGCGCAATTGTTGTGAGTGGGAGGTGGCCCTTGAATTAGTAACCATGCAAATGAGAACAATGTGGACAAATAAACACATCTTGTGTTGACAGCCAAGAAAGCGGTACAGCACCACGAAAAACTCCACGGGCATGTAAGGACATATGAGATCGCTCCATTGTTGCATGGGGCAATCTGCTCTGAATACTCCTGAACAGGGCACTGCTTCCTAGAGAGACAGACGGATGAGGAGGCCGGAGGTGAGGATAACTGCTGTGACGTTATCAGTAAACTGGATGAATGCTGAACTTCCTGAGATGGTGGGGATTCAAGCAACGATTGTTGAGATGCAGTAGGCGATGGAGAAGAAAGTAGCTCAAGAGGAGAGAGATCCGAAAACTGCAAAGAAGGTGGCTGTGATGATGGTTGCCGAGCTGACTGCTCGAAAGAATTATGGCATCCACCATTCTTTCCAGGGTGCATCGCTCCTTTAATTTCACACACGCGCAGTTCTTACAACGGGCGTTGCCACCATTACACTTACAACACACAGTTTTTGAGAGCAACCCAGATGGACCCGCGCCAGTCGAGGTAACAGCACAGAGCTATATGGGGTATCGGATCTTGTATAACGTCGGTATACCCCGCATGTGTAAGACACCATGCAAAATGGATTTTCACAATCATATAGTAATGGTGTGATATGTTGTGTTAAAAATAGGTAGGCCCGGAAGATATATCGAATTGCTTTTTTAAGCTATCTAAATAAATCCACAAGCCCATTTTCTCGTAGAAAGTATATTACATGTATGATAGATATATGCATGGTTGGTTGAATGTGAATATTTACATATATGCTTCATCCGTAGAATTTGGGTGTTCATACAACTCTCTGTGACTTATGGATCAGGTATGTAAAAAGTATTTTTTTACACTCCATTAATTAATATGCTCTTAATCGTAACTAATTCACACTTATGGCTTCACCCTCCTCAGCATCGCTGAAATGTAGCTTTATTACAAACATGCCTCTTGCACAAGGAGTTAATGAAACCTGCATGTGTGTTGGGACACCTAATGCGGTCATGCAATGGATCATCGGTAACTACTGTACTATTCCTCTGTCTGGTGTACCTCCATGCACTCAACCACTACATGAACTTGCCGAGCAAAGCTCTTGCTGTAGCTACATATTCGTAGATCACAATAGCAGCTCATGTGAATTTTCCACGCTGACAATCACCGCGGACCTTTGCCTAAACAATACTCAGATATCATGTAAAGATACCAGCACAAATATTGAGCACTCCTTTAATGTAACGGTTGAAGGTGGGCGTGGTTTTGCGTTAATTGCACTAACTGATATGCAAACTGATCTCCATAGCTCCGTCAACAGCCCGTCCTATACCATCACCAACCGTATTTTCAACTGCTGTGATCTCTAGCACATATTCTTCCACTACAACATTGAAGTCAGCTGCAGGTATTATGGATTTGTTATAAAAAATTTGCATCAGCGTTTTCTCTCCGTAGGCAAGTTGGCTTTCTCATGCATCTGTATCCTATGGTGGAGCGTTGTTATTCTAGTTGCTGATCTCAATGGAAAGAGTTTCAACATGATGTAACTAATAGATAATTGGTGAAGAGAAGCTTCATAACTCAGTGGTCAGAACTGAATGCTAATGGACATCGTGCAGCTTTAGGTGTTGCATGGTATACTAGTTCTAGTTGCTAATACTTTATATATAGATGCCATGCAGCTACATAACTTGAGAAAGATGCAAATTATGTTATCTGAAGGTAGTACTACATGTATCGACAGATGAGAGATGAGAACTTGTATCAATTGTCAAAGCTGGACTGTCAAAGTTGGACTAAATTAAGAGTATTGATATGCTGCAATTGAATTCAAATGCATGCATCAAACACTTCCGCTTTGGAATTGGCATCAAAACACATTGAGCTAGGTATGCGTAAGCCTTAGCTTGTGACCGCAAGATGTGTAGAATAAAACTATGAAGGTGGATTGCATGGATATTTTCCATGATAACTTCGTCGTGGCTTTTTATGCATCCAAATGCCTTAGTAGACAAGTTTTAAAAATTTTAAACAGCTGGGTAAAGTATTGTAGAGAATTCAATCATCGCCAAGAAGCTTGGCGTTGTTTCCTGCCTCGTATCTGTACTGGACCCTAACTTGTATGCAGTCTAAGTGACGCGGTCTAACTTTATCGATCTCGATTGAAGCGTCGCCGGGTACACTTTTTTCATTTTGAGCAAGTTGTAATATAAATTTCAATTTCTCTACGGACGAATATATGGCCACAATAAGGCTTAGTTCATGTTCAAAACTCGCTTGCAGCTGTTTTTGCCTTGTACGCAGATGAGTAGCTAACCGTCTAGAATATATTGTCCCCCTTCGGCAGAAATTGCATGTCTCCCTTACTCTGAAGGCCGGGGTACACTTTCTGCTGGCAATATCTGTCGTCATGAAGAAAAGGTGGAAGAGTATACTTTGATTTGGAGGGCACAACGAATGAATAATACTCTGCCCTTCCGAAAAATTAACACTAGCTGAATTTCCCCCTCAGCCCCGCCCCGCCCCCCATGCAAGATTCAGGTGGTGTGTTTAGTTTTGTGCGTTTAGGCGAGAGTTGTTCAAAGAATGGATTAAAAGACGGTAAGAACATCAGTAATTACGACGGGGCCAAACCCTCAATATCAGCTGTGACAGGCCAAAATCAGTAGCGTATATGCACAGTCAACCTCAAGATTATCAAGGACCAACTTATGCAGAGCCTGGTATATACAGGGTGTCAGCAATGCTTTTAAATGAGTATAATTCCTTAATGAGATTGTCAATGTAGATGTATGCACAATAACCACGTTTAGTCATATACGAACCCCACTTGTTAGAATCAATCTTTAAAAATCAAATTGCTTGCAATGTTTTAATTCTGACACAATAATGTACGCCAACTTTTAATTAATAACGGGATTTATAAACTGCAGAATAACTTTCACGGAAGTTTGAAAATGTCAAATTTGACTGCTGTTTTACAAGTTATATTTCATATTCGTCAGCTCATCTCGAAGAGGGTAGCAGTTGGAGTATTGAAAATCCAAAGTCTCGCTCAGCAGATATTTTAGTGGCTAACTGGGACAGAGGCTTTTCTGCTGCTTTTGATGTCTCAGTGACATCCCCGCTTAATCCTTTACACATTGTAGAAGCGAGCATATCACCTGGGGCAGCAGCAAAGGCAACAGAGGAACGCAAACATAGGAAAAATGACGCGAAGTGTGCAGAGTTGGGATGGCGCTGCAATCCAATGGTGGTGGAGTCTTATGTTTGTTGGGCACAGAGGCGAGGCAGGCTTTGTCGCAGTTGACTGGCTGTTCGAACCAACACTTATAAATCCCAAATGCTGAACAGCCTATATGGTCGTCTTAACCGCCTCACTTTGATTAGGTGCAATGCTAGAGCCATACTTAGCAGGCCTCACTTTGCTTCTTGTGAGCAAGTTAGTAACTTTAAGGTATTTGATGTACTCTTAAATAATAATAATAACTTATGGTTAGGGTTAAAGGTCATCAATCCGCTTAATTTGCAATTTATACAAGAAGCGGCTCAAACCTGTGGTCATGCAGCTGAGATGGGAGAAGAGGCCAAGCACTCAAGAAATGATGAGGCATGTGCCCTTAGAGGATGGTCATGCATCCCTTTGGTTGTAGAAGTGTTTGGGGGATGGGGCAATGAAACCATCAATGTACTTTTGGCCATATCCAAAATGGTAGCCACGCAGCTATGTCGACCTCTGAATGAGGTTATGTCGGGCATCTACAGTCGCCTCAGCCTCCCCCTCATGAGGCAGAATGCCAGGCCAATTTTGGCCAGATGTGTCTCACCAAACACTTGCTGTGACTTTTAGTTATTTATAGTGCTTATGTTTTAAACTTTGATTAATGGGAAGTTTAGTTAGTGTAGTAATTACATGTCATTATATTCTCTCTTGTATCTTGTATTCCAACATTAATATATAATCAAATTTATAATAATAAGTGTATATTATACATAATAATAATATTCAACAGTCAGGTCTCACATTCTGATGCAGTTACCATCGAGTCAGTTTTTGCTGATCAGCCTCGCCAGCGATCCTTGTCCCAGAAGTTGGACAGACATCTCTTTGAATCACTTTTGATGTCCTCCTCTCCAGCAATAAGGCTCGGCTATTATCAGCTTCGGCCCCCCATGCCAGTGCGTGGTTCTCGGCTGCTCCCTCTGTTGGCCTAAATCTGCATCTACACTCACCTGAATTCCAAACTGCTGTCAGGGTCTGGACACTTCAGTTGCCTCAGTGTGCCCATTTTGTCCAAGGGTCGCTCTTGACTCCCTTAGTCACCATGCTGTGTCCTGTAGACATAGAGGTGACACAGACATCAGACACAACAAATTGCGTGACATCATTGCAGATTTATGTCGCAAGGCACACCTGTCTGTCAGGGTGGAAGCGGGTCATGGTATGTGTCGTGACATCAATCACTCCCGTCCAGCTGATGTCCTTGTGGAGGGTTGGGAGAGAGGCCAACCTGCTGCCCTAGACATCACAGTCCCCTCACTCCAGTCTCCTTGAAAGACTCAAGTAGAATTTCAGGTGTAGCAGCTCTGTCTGCTGAAAGTAGGAAGCATGCTGCCAATCACCCAAAGTGTCGTGAATAGGGATGGATGTGTATACCAATGGCAGTTGAGACATACGGTAACTGGGGGAAGGAGGCCCAACACATGTTCTCAAGACTGGCTACCTATTTAGGTATCCATCTTTCCTACCCCAAGTCCAGAGTTCTGGCTGACATATATGGCCGCCTAAACATCTGCTTGGTGAGAGCTGTGGCTAGAGCCATCCTGGCAAGAGGCCTTTGCCCAGTCCATCTCTAGTGTACATGTATTGTTTTCCTTGTAGCTATAGTGTTAATAGTTAGGTTGTACATGGAATTTACCTTTTTCAGGTGTATCTTATGTATATGTAATAATAATAATAATAATAAAATAAATTATCATCATAAATTATTCCAGTATAAAATGAAGTACAAAACACTATTTGATTTGGTAATGGATTATTTAATGGTGCGTTATAAAAACTCAAAGTTACGTTGTGGTCATATAGTTTTCAAGTTTCATTTGTTGTTTTGAATGTTAACTAGTAAACTCATCAATGTTTATCTGCAGTTTATAAATCACGAAAGTTGTTTTGTCAATTTAGTTAATTGCAAGCTATTCGATTTTATTTTTTGAACTGCTAACGATAAACGAATTGCAAACAATGTGGTTCGTATTTGACTAAACATGGTTACTGTACGTTCATAAATTCATATAGATTGACAATCCTATTAAGGAATTATATCAGGACCTACAGTAGTAGGTCCTATGTAGGATTGGCTCCGTATGCGTGGTTTTCGATCGAGCGTTAGAAAACAGAATATACGCTTCGTAGCCACTTGCCAGTCGCTATAAAATCTGCCCAAAACACGCTGCATCTATAGTCCAACGCGCAATGTTCGCAACCCTGCCGTTGTCTCCAGACGTTATAGTCGATCCCTCGAATCCGCCATTTTTTTTCTCCTTCTCCTTCTCTTCTTCTCCTTCTTCCTTTCGTCAAACATAACTCAAGTTAGGAAAAGCGGGAAAAAATGATATTTGCACCAAAATGTAGCGCTCGATGCGAAGTTTCATCCTGTGTGAATATTGAAACTATATAGTTTATATCAGTTTCGATATAAATTAATAAAGAGTGTGCGTGGGTGTATTTTTGCCGATTTATAAAAAATGAAGTATACTTGCGGATGGACAGTTGGATAAGGATCGTAACTAAATGCTTGGACCCATATGTTGTCGGGCTTTCGTCTATACAAATTGCTATTGGAACTTTGATGAATTGCTCAGGACCATAAGAACCCGTTTACTAAGCACGTGATCTTGCACGTGTTCGTTTTTATGTTCTGGTTGAAACATGCCTTCGCGTCAAAAGAGATCGGTACAATGAGAGCAAAGCATGAACCTAGTTCGGTGGCAGACAAAGCAAAAGCCGGAGAATGTTACCAGGCGAACTCTGAGCAGAAGCGAGCCGACGCACGACAACGGGATCTTGAGTGAATCGTATCAGGAAAAGGGCAAGGTACAGACCCTCGTCATCCTATTTTTAATTGTATCTTCCCATCTATCAACATGTATATATTTGCTTCTTACTGTAGCTATGATGATGACCCATGCGAGACGCTGGTCAAGCGCGGTACGAAAAAGATCCTGAAACGAAGCGAGCAAAGAAATAGAAGAGATCGGGTTAAGAAAAGGGCAAGGTACAGACCCTCGTCATCCTATTTTAATTTGTATCTTCAAACTTTATCTCTGATAATGGGTATGCGAGACGCTGGACGGGCGCGGTACGAAAAAGACCCCGAGACGAAGCGAGCAAGAAAAGACGACGCAGATCGAAGCGAGACGCAGAAAGAACCTGGTGGTACCAAAAAGGCCCTGAATCCAAGCAGGTTGGTGAGCACTAACGCTACCTTGATCATGCTGAAACAAGAAGAGCAGTTTAAAAGGCTAAATAGTCTGGGTCTGATCCAAACACTGCCTCCCAAGTGCTGGACAATAAAAAGTCAAGATTAAACGGTGAGTTTATGTGTATACTGTAACAAGTACTGTGGTGATACTGAGCATTCTGATGTGTAACTTTAATGTAATGAAAAGTTAGGTAAAATAAAGTTAATTTTTACTCAGGTTTTATCTCTTTGAACCAGGAGATTAAAAGGCAGGGTGTGTAAATGTAATGTTTAGGTTTTGTCTCACACAGAGATGATAAAAGGCAGGGTGTATGTTGCTTGAAAGGACACTAAATAGCAATAAAACATACAAGAAAAGCTTGTTGAAGATTTTAAAGAACCACATGAATGGTTGGTTGACCAAAGTATGCACTAGAATGTTAGCAATCCCTGTTGACACTAGTGGCTGGTGTGCTGTGGCTAATAAATTAAAGTAAGGGTGAAAGTACTGATCGTCCCAAAAAGTGGCTTTGCACCTGTCAGTGTAGACGCTTGAGTGATGAAGAGGTAGATATAATTAAAGTAATTTTTCACAAAGCCTGTAGCGGACATTAGAGTAGCACTAGGTGACCTTGGTAATTGTTGCCACATTGATCGTGAACTAAGTGCAGACATTTGTGATGAGAATTGTGTATGAACACCCCTCAATATTATACCACACAATAGCAGTATAACAATGGTAAGGGCGAGCAGGGGTTTTTAATAAGGGGATGAGGAATACTGGATCTAAACTGGTTTTGAGTCCTGCTCCTGGTATCACATGTCATGCAGGCTAGGGATTAGCACTTCACGCCTGCCTCAGCATGCTGATGCTTTGTTCCCAGATGTTGTTACATTAATACCTGTAACTGTTGACACAACACTTCAGCTCTAGCTGGCTTCTGACAATGTATGTCACACTTCCTGATGTGCTACTAGGTAGCGGAATTAGATGGCATAGCACTGTAATTCCAAACATAAATGTGTTCAGGATTTTTTTAAGGGAAGGTTATGTGCAAAAGGTTATATGTGCAAATGTGTAATGCTTAGTATACATATAATTAGCATGTCAGCTTGCTTGGGGCGTAGCAATGCTGGCGAATATGTGCATAAACCTTCCACAACCAATATATAACATGTAAAAATTAAAATTAATGTGTCCAAATGCTAATTGATTGTCAAGAGATGGGGTACTTGAGTTCAATTAGCGATTGTAGCATATGAACTGACTTAATCATGTATGCTATGTGCATACGGTACAGGATCTAATTGGGTGTAGTTATTTGTAGCGAACTTTTGCATTTTGGTGGAAGGTATCAAGCCTATACCTTATGCTAACTCTGATTCACAAGTTGTTATGTATAATCCACATGTGAGAAAACTACAACGTATGAACTCATTACTCAGTGACAATTGGAATAATGATAATTTTCATCACCCAAAAAAGTATGAGGACTTTATCAGCATTGCAATGCAACCATAGTTAACACGTCCATTTGAAGCCTCACTTCAGGTTTGATAAGCCAGCTATTTTTACTTTCCCACCAATGAAGTGCAGCAGTATATATAAAGGTAATCTCTGAATCATTGTTCAGTTGTTCTATTCAAGACCATAATATCGGGGTGCAAATATGGTTTGGTGTACTTTTCTTTTACATACAGATATGGATCTTACAATAGAAGAAATAGCGGGTATGTTCGTACAGCAGCATCGAGGACGAACCCATTCCGCCTGCTCCACTTGCCACAGCTGATCCACTCCTGCTTCAGTTATTTTTATCCCTACAGGAGGGGAAGACTGGGACGTACAAGGCTCGGGCAGGTTCTCGTTTAAGAATTGTACATGCTAAAAATAAGATGTGATCAAATAAACATGTGAAAAGGCATTATACGCACGCGCGGTGTCACCACATATACCGCGAACAAACCTCGCATAAAGCAGCACATCATTGGGAATCATAATTACGTAACATTATTGAATGCCGATGAAATCTTAATTACCGATAGTGCTAACTTAATTGGCACAATTATATTACATTATTGGCTTCAAGACAACTAACCAATCCCTCTGCATGGTAGGGAAAAAAAAAGCAAGGAAACAAGTAGATAAAAAATTTCTCTTTGAGTAATAGAGTGGGATGTAGGATTGGGAATGGTGGTGTAAAAAGGAAACAAGACACATTTTGGATTGGTACCAGAATACAACAAGACGGTCCTACATTTAGCTAATTGAAATTCAAAGTGCATGGTTCTTGGCTAAATGTAGGACCGTCTTGTTGTATTCTGGTACCAATCCATAATGTGTCTTGTTTCCTTTTTACACCACCATTCCCAATCCTACATCCCAGTCTATTTCTCAAAGAGAAATTTTTTATCTACTTGTTAATTTAAAAGCGCTGCGCTCTTTTGCAAAGACCCTGTATTTGTCTTGGCTAGACGCCACTGGATGATGCAAAGTTCGTCGTAAAATAGTCAACGAAACGTGATTGGGTGATGTAGCACAGGGTATGCACTATTTAAAATAATCAGCCAGTGATTTTTCACGGGTGCACGCGGCTAGTATTATTATATTCATCGAGCAATTATTTGTCAATAATTTGTATGTGACTAAAGAGCCAACACAAAAACCGTGCATGGCGGGGTGGGGGGGGGGGGGGGGGGGGGGGGGGCGGAGCGGAGGGAATATCGTATAGAGTGGTGAATTCAATTTCCTTTATGGTTGCCAAACTGGAATAAGGAATTGTCTATAGTTATCCTACACTCGAAGGCACCATTAAAAAGTGCATGCTTTAATTCTCACTGCATGAGCCTATATAAACCAGAAAAGAAGTGATGAAGCCACTTACCAGAACGGCTGGGTAAATGGAATTTTCAGTGGCATAATGCAAATTTTGACTCGTGTACTCCGAAAAAGGTACTTGTAGCGTACGCAGTTACACGTTTAAATATGAGCCATTTTTATTTCAATGGGTTCTATGGGGACCGATAATTTACGGTGTATGTGCACGCTGTACGGCAGCGTGTAAGGCCGAACACTAGTTGCACCTGCTGAATTATTTTTCGTAGATTTCCATCTATCTCCGTCCATTCTTCCGTCGATCTCCCATGCACGTCTGTATCGCGATATGACCAAAAAAATATTGTATATCGCCATACTATCGCGGCAGCCTGCTTTCAGCACACTTTCTTAATATGCAGAAATCCGTAAAATAAAATTGTAACCTAGTCACCAGCGACGCATGTTTGAAACGGTATACTTTCGAAATAGCTAGATCTGTTTTCCCTGGCAAATTGAAAAGCGGCATTTGTGTAGCATCCATTTTGCTCTGGTTATGCGTAAGTACAATGGCAATTAGTTTTGAAAACTACTGCTGTTCTGCTGCCTAATCAATATTCATGTACGGGTATCAAATTTTACTGAAACACGGACTATAGTTCAAATTCAGCAGTATTACTGAGCCACGTTAAACTGTTCTATATACCGCGGAATGTCTGCCAAACAGATAAGCTGTTGATGCATTCCATCCAGACGACATGAACAAAATTGCATGCATGCAATCACAGCATATTGTCACACAAATATCAATGCAAAAACGGAAGGATCATGCAAGTGATGCAATAATATTTGCAAACATTATGCTGAAGTCGAAAACTAGCCCTGCGTGTCATTTGCAACGTGGGCAAATTTTGCGCATGAATGAGATTCGCAGAAAAAAAGTTTGAAGAATAAACGAACTTCCCATTGATCATTGCATGGACAGATAATATTGATCGTTGTATGGACAGATAATATAGATAGTTAGATGCCCATGGCTTATATATTATATTACATGCATGGGTCGATTTATAAACTGCACAAGCTTTCAGATTAATTTAGTGGTATTCCGGCACCTAGCTATAGTTCCTCTATACAACTTCGCACTGGAGATAGCACGGAGTTACAATTGCTTGAGTCTTTAATTATGCGTACATTTCAATTGCCAGCGTGCGCTTATTTTTATAATAACATCGCGTACGTCATGCATACGCCTTTCGCTGCAACGTTCCATGTATTTCTGTATGAGAGTCCTAATCGTATCAAATTTGGTATTTGGTAAATGAATTCTGTAGCTGTATTCATTTGCGCTGTTGATTTAAACAGTCAATAAAAAACGTACATACGTCACAGGGAAAAGAACGCGTCGAATAAAGTTCAGATTTTACAGAGGATTTTTAAATCTTCAGAAAATCATTGTGTGACCTTACACAGAACACTTACGCGTGTGACTTGTATGTGATTCTCTGTAATATCACACGCGTTTTTTCCCTGTGCTTTCAAAAATTTAATTTTTAAATTGATGTAAACTTATTTGTGACATTACATATTTCGTATTCTTCTGGTACATATACGGCTTTTATACGAGTTGCCCAAAGGTAACCATAGACATGGCCTGCTAAAGCATGTTTGTGAGTTATTTGATAGCGATCGCATCCGCAGCTTGGAACTCATGCCAAGCAAGTCGTTACGTGGTCTTCAATATTTGGGTGTCATTTGATCATATTCGCATTAACTGTCTCAAAAAATACGGAGGGCAGCGCAGCTACCACTTCTCCTACATGAATTTACAGCAGCATTACTGACAGGAAATTTTATAATTGTTGGATGCTGGTTTAGTTAAAAGTTGGAATTAGTTATGTGTGGAAATCTTTCATGCGAGACTGAATTCGTAGTCCTCATCATCTAATCAGCCGCCATGTTGTTTCTTAAGCATCCGAAAGTATACCGGTGAATCATTTAGTCACGCGATGAAAAATCAGAGATATTATATAATTATGCATGCTAAATGAATTCTCAGTCATATTTCGGTAGTAACAGAATTGATATATACTGAAAAGTTCCTTTCCGTGAAAGCTGCTACAGATGCGGTCGCTTGTAAGTTGAATAAATATTATGTTGTACAGCTAGTCCTATAGTTAAGTAATTTTTAACGTATATTATGCATGTAACTATAGTTCAGGTGCGTTTTAGTATAGTTACGAAGAATTAATAGTGACCGTGTATCTTCCCCCTCCCGCATGCATTTGTGATTTCTGCACTGTGTATCCAAACTTTGTTGTTTACGGCTATTGACAATAGAATTGTTGCTCAAGCACATTAAGCATGCAAAAGTACACTCGCGCTAATATTAATTATTAATAGCCGTCGCTGTCAAACAAGCTAGCCTACAAAGAAAAGTACATGCATGTAAGGCTTGAAACCGGTTGTGCCGAAGCTCCGGTAAACCGACGGTTAACCGATTGCGAGAATTAAATAACCGCCTCAACCGATTCTATTTCAGCTAAATAACCGCTTCAACCGGTTGTTAAAATATTAAGCAACCACAACCAACCGGTAGATATTTTATTGAGGAGTTGCAAGTGGCGTCACGTCCGTCTTACATCTACCATAATGCTGGGCGCGATAAAACAATAAGCGGACGAAAGCGAACAACGGAGAGATTCATCTCTACGTTGTATGCCCAGTAACTTTATTATATTCGGAGCAAAATCACCCTGTTTTTACAGGATAAGTAAAAGAAAAGCAACACTCGCATTGAAATGTATGGCTAATTATAAATTCAGTACCCTATAACTTTATGATGGATAGCCCATTTTTGGATGCGTAAGGACCATTTGCTAGAAACTCTTTGGAGTTAACGGAAAATCCAAAAAATTAAAAACTTGAAAAACTGTCCAGAAGGGTGATTTTGCTGGACACTAGCAACAAGGGGATCCGCGATATTCATAGGGGTACGCCGCGGACCATCTTTCTTGCCATGTGGCAAAAGCCCGAAGTTATGCTGGTTTAACTTTTGGTCCCATCGACTGTGCATAAATAATCGATAGTTAATTGTTAAACCGGCAATAACCGGTTGTTTTAAAACGAACAACCTCAACCGACCGGTTATTTTTTTAAACAATCACCTTAACCGACCGGTTTTTTTTTAATTTTAATAACCTCTTACAACCTGTTTTTTCTAAACTAACAGGTTCCAAGCCTTACATGCATGTACGATTACCGATCTAGCATTCATTGCAATGAGCTACTTTTGGCTGTGTGGGTTCATTGTGACTTTAATGAAACTAGTGCAACGATATAGGAACAGAACTTGCATGATGGATCAACTCAAATGGACAGTAGGGTCAGTGCCTGTGGGTCTGCGCTTGTTCTACAATGCATACTTCTACATGACATTCAAATTTATTGATCAGCTGAACAAATAATTGATTTTACTAACGAAGATCAATTTACTGCAACTCGAGAAGTCAAAACACATGGTGACATGTATGACAGGGTCAGCAGAATTCTTTTATGATCAAATGCCAGAACCATTCTTTTCACTGCTAACTTGCAGAGGCAAACATGTATATATTATTATTCATGTCTTCTAAACTTCGATTGTTGCTATAATGTTGGCAAGTTATCATAAATGTATTGATTAAAGTATTCTTACATTTATGATTGTGTTGGCTTTCATTCGTTCGTTTTTAATTAAGATGCTTCGGTTATTCCCACTTCCGCGTGTCACGGTGCAGTTACCAGTTATCATAATATTTCTCCTTGAGTATGGAATCCTTACCGTGAGCTACCATATCAAGGTGTCATTGACAGGAATGGAAGGGGTTATTAGCTGACAAAGTTGGAATGTAGCATAAAAGATGCCACTCTTGCTAAGCAATTTTTACACATAGGATCAAATAATTTTCTGCAATTAATTGTTATCTTTATTATTGTTATTTAATTGTTCTTTCTTTTTTAAGGGAGGGACCAGTTGTCACATGAGCTGTTTGTCACAAATCTTTATATATTTGCAAAAATTTAATGAGTGATAACAATTAATAAGGCAATGTATACTGTGCTTGAATTAAATAATCAGAATCACTAGGAGTACTGCTGTGCTACATTTCTGTTGTATTGTTTAATACAATGTTGAGGTAATTCCACTGTCAGTGCTCTTCAGTATTAACTATTCTATTGCAATCATAAAACAGCATAATAAACTTGATTACAAGTAATGATCAACGTGGGTTTGCTATTGGTACATACTCCCCCCACCAATCACGAATTTATTCTGACACCACTATTCATAATTCATAGATCACAGGACAGAGCAAACTTCCATACCAGACCAAAAGCTTTGCCATTCTTTCATGGCACCAAATGTGTTGCCATCTGGCTACTTTAATTTTCATTCAAAGTATTCAAGGTTATGTTTTTTCCTGCCGAGATGGTACATTGGAAAACCCCATTGGTGTTGCTATTTTTGCTCATTATTATTTCCTTCTGCATCTGTGGGTTATGTATGCTTTGTTCAGCTGGTCTTTTGTGATTTGCTGTATGAACAATTGTAGCATCTGCACATTGGTTTATCAAGCTATACCATGGTGTCCATGATGCTTGATAGGATTAAGAAGCTAAGTTGCTAGGTTTCTGCAAATAGATCAAATACTTGGGATCACAGATGGGTGCCTGGTCATCTGCTCTCATCTCCGATTCTGACAATCTAAATGAAATGTATTGTCGCCTCAGCTCATTTCTGATGCGGCAAAATGCCTAAGCCCTCTTAGCTCAATCAGCTTCCTCCCCTAGTAGAATGATAGTGCTAAGCAATCCTACATTCATTTATAAATCGAGCTAATTAATTTAGTAAAACAACAGAAATCTGATTCGAAAGTTAAGTTGTGTTCACAAAACATAATACCTCATTCCCTTTCCAGCAATGAGGAGGTTAACTTGGCCCACCCCTTCACTCTGCTTTATGGTAACTTATCTCGAATCCCACATAGTCATGTGATACATTTGACGGGTTAAAATTAATTATCTTGATTTATAAAATCAATGTAAACACATTAGCGGAATTCAGTAGTTTCATTTCCGAATGTTAGATTTTTTTCTTCAACATTAAATGTGTTCATTCATGGACACCATGTATAGTATTCACCCTATGAAAATTAGAATTATGTTCGGGTTATTGACTTTTCCCTGCACAATAGCAATGGGATAGAAGGCAAAGTTTTAATTATTCCTTACCAGAGAAAAAAAATGGCTAAAAAGTTTCAACAGCATTGCTTAGCTCTGAATTGATAAATAAACTCAGTTTCTTTTTCTCTATAGCACCACTTTCTGGTCATCATTGTCAGCATCACCATCCATCCAGGTATGAAGATCCATTCTTGTCCTGCATTGTATTTAGACTATAAATAGAATAGAAGGAGATAATTAAATTTAAAAATCTAAGAAAATCTCCTTGGTTGTCTGTTGTTTTGAAAAAATAAACATGAAAATCTCTTGGGTGAAATGTGGTGATTTGCATTGAATGAAAAGATAGTGGTCATAGCATCTGCTAGAATTATGCACTGCAGGTAGTAACAATATAAGAACAAGCAGTTATATGAGTGTGCTAAGTACTACTGTATTGTGCTTCACCACAGGTGATGCAGGAAGCTTCATGTGTGATGCCACAGTGCACCAGCCACTATGTCCTGGAACCATTGCACGGTGTACCTGCATAGTGAGTGGAACATATTCCACAACACGATGGATCATTAACATCCCTAATGGAGTGGAGTTTTGCCTATACAATTTCATTGAGCTACTACAACCCTATCCATGCTCTCCACCTGCAATGGGCTCAAGTGATTCCTGTGGTGCCTACCTCACAGCAGCCAACAAAGATTCTGGAGTGGGTCGTGTCTGCAACACCTCCATCCTGACCATCCTGGGACACTCTGGACTGAACGGCCTGCAAGTGGACTGCAGAGACATGTCCAAAGGTCTACCTGGTGACATCATCGGCAATGCATCCATCAACATTATAGGTGAGCTGTTAGAGTTGGACCTCTAGATAGAGCCATACCATTTGAGAAATAATTGCCATCTATGCATTGTGCATTGAAGTCCTTATTTATATTGGCAGCTCCTCCAGGTGATCCAAAAATCACAGCAGTTCATGCCTCCACTACAAACATTACAGTGACTTGGACCACACCACAAACAAACAGCAGTCCCTCTAGCTACAATGTCAGTATCAGCAATGGCAATGGCACCATTAATATAAATAATAATGGCTCATCTGTGTACACTCACGTCTTCATGTGGCTAACAAGTGACAGGCTGTACACTGTTCTGCTAGTGGCCATTAATTGTGCTGGACTCAGCAATGGGACTAGAATTTTAAGCCAAACATGTAAGTGCCTCTTGGCTCCTCACCCATTGCTGTTTCCTGCAACCAATACTTTATCTCAGTCAAATACATTTCATCTCTTTCATTTTGGGTAATTTGGATGGATTCAGAGTGCCAGTTAATTCTGTGGTTATGTCCATCCTATAGTAGCTGACCCCCCTATAAGGGACAGTATAAAAGTTGTTTACATGTCAAACAACTCTGTTCCTTACATATACATTACCTGGACACCAGTGGTAAGGAGTGCATATATCTCTTTTTATTTGGTAATCGTAATAAATGTATGTTATTCATAACAGGGAGGAAGTGTGGCTATGTATAGGGTGAGAATTACAGGTGATGGAAATTCTCTCAATCAAGCAACTGTCAACTGCACCATTCAATGCTCCTACATTCAAAGTGTCAACTTTCACTTTCCAAGTTACACTATTTATTTGGCTTCTGTAAATGGATTTGGAGATATTGGTCCTGAAAATGACATGACCATTTATGAATCCACTACAACTAATGGTAGGGCAACTATTAATTACTGTGCATTAAATACCTAATTATGGCCCTGTCAAAATTATCTGGTAGATTGTTGAACCGGCATGCCTGTTCTTGTGTTTTATATGCCCTTTTCCTTGCACGAATTTTACTTATTTGTCCATTATTAGTAGCACATGCATGTTTGTTCTGCAATCTCTTACGCATTTGATATAATGATGATGATGATGATGATGATGATGTAAAGAAATAAATACTATCATATGCAAATAATGAGGATTTCCTTAACTTCATTCGTATGTTTTCATTTTCTCTACTTAGTCAGCCATGTCATAAATATAATGGCTAGTACTCCTAATTTATCTCCATTGATCCCTTCAGTTATCTCAAGTGAAGGTAAGAAGTGTTGCTAATAACATAGCTATGGGATATTCCCTTGTTGTACTGCTATAATGAAATAGATTCAGTATGAATAATTGTTGCTATTCACTTGTTCAGTATGGCATCCTAATGTAGCATAAAAAGTATGTCATTATTAATCCACACAGGCTACTGGTTGAATGATTGTAGAATTTGGACTGCATTTCTGTTGACGGTGCTGTTTGCAACTTGTGGGATATCTTCCATTGGTATTGGGGCGATCTGCTGTTACTACAAAAGAAAAATGGGGAAATCACATGTGCCACACCTTTCAAGTGCTGTCGTCTCACCTGATGCTATATATGAAGACCCTGTTGGAATGAAGTACAGCTTTGATGAAGGAAATGTAATGACACAGGTGAATGTGTCATACGCTTCAAGGCCAAATAAAGAGACCAGCAATGGAATGTACATTGAGTAATTGCATTGCTTGTGTGTTAGTTACATCAGTAGCCAACAATTTGAAGGCAGAAACAGCTAATATGCCTGATAATACTGGAGGTTAAATATGACTGCAAAACCAGCTGTACTACAACCTCTTGAATTGTACATATATGGACATGGACTGGATTTAATTTGACCAATCAGTCTCATAATATCAGTAGTGTAGCAGGATACACCCACATGTAAAGCAAAGCCTGTACAGTTTATTATAATTTTGGTATAGCCTTCCCTAGTACAGCACCCCAGTTATGCGGAATTTCACACCTCCCTTAAGCGGAAATTCATCTGCACTACACAAACTTGTTAGGGGCAACTAAACAAACCGTTGGGTAGACCCTTAACTATTTCATGATGGGAGCCGTTGAATCATCGACGCTCCCATAATCGGAAGTTTCGTTAGAAACTTCCATATAGGATTTGACCCCGACTATGAAGTCATTAAAAAAACGCGACCCGTCTGTAACAACACTCCCGACGATCGGATCGTGTAGCTTGTTTTAGCAATCGATCTAGAAGTCAAAAATGAGTAGTTTCGTTTTTGTTTCATGTCGCTGAACCGCGTGGTTGTTGAGAACAAGAGTGTACTGCCCGCCCTCGTACCCAGTCTCGGAACAAGGGGCGGGTCGTCTTCTTATTCTTCTTCTTCTTCTTCTCCTTCTTCTTGGCAACGCATAACTCAGGACAGGAACATTTCTAAGCGATGAAAATTTCACCAATAGCTTCAGAATCGGCTGGAGGACTCGCTTTTATATAATATATGAAAAAAAATTAAGAAAACAAGTAAATAAAAACATTCTCTACGAGAAAGTTGGTGGGATATAGGATTTGATTATGACATTGGTGGTGTAAAAAGCAAAGAAACAATGTCTTATCAGAAGGGAAAATGTCATAGTCCTATATTTAGCACATTTCTAGGGCATGTGTTGTTTGTGTGCTAAATATAGGACTATGACATTTTCCCTTCTGATAAGACCTTGTTTCCTTGCTTTTTACACCACCAATGTCATAATCAAATCCTATATCCCACCAACTTTCTCGTAGAGAATGTTTTTATTAACTTGTGAAAGATGAAATTCGTTATTTTCCGCTTAAGGTAGGTGTGAAATTCCGCATAACTGGGGTGCCACTGTACAAGTCTTCATGTGTTGTCTAGGCTTGAGGTTTTGCCCACAGGTGGTGCTCAATTTGTTACATCTCTGTAGCAGTTCTTGTAGAATGGTGCACTTAGCCAGGTCAAACCCTCAAAGTCTTGCATCTGACATAATATCAGTACACGCCCTGTGCATACCAATTAAACTGATGCAATCCATAGACTTGCCCCCTTTCAAATTTTGTGGTCTGTTGTCATATGTGTCATACGCCAACAAGCAAACAGCAGGAAATAGCTAGGCTCCATTAACAAACAGTACACATCCCATAAATTGCTCACTGACATTCATTGCTTGACCTCATTGGCAAATTCCTTCCTGCACATGAATCTACTTCAGCCTCTCCCACCCCCCCCCCCCCCCCCCCCACCCCCAACCAGCTCTCACCTTTAAAAAAAAAAACTATGGTATGCAACAAAAAATAAACTTGATGTTAACTATCAAAGTTGAACAAGAAGGTTTACTGCTACAATGTTGTACCAATATAAATATTAAAAGACTGCGGCAGCCAAGAGCATCACAAGTGCTGGGACAAAGGAAAGCCCAGGCGCACAGCCACCACTGATTATATTGTCAGCAGTCTCAATCCCACTGAGGTAGGCTCCGTGAACAGACCCCAGATAATCCATACTGGTGGCCTCTCCACTGAAGTACAGGCTCTGGACAGGGTCGGCCAGCTTAGTGAATGTGTCAGCTGTTATCCCAACCTTCGGAACACTGTACGACCCATAGTACAGGGAATTGGTCGCCCAATCGGGGACCAGGATGTCGACCACTGTAGCCCTGAAGTTTCCATACACGCTCCTAAGGACGGTGACCAGGTCTTGCTGCGTGGTTGCTGTGCTTTGCGCTGCTACCCTGTTCGCCATGTTGCCCGTCACTATGAACAGGAGGATGCTCGGCCTGTTGGGAAGGCTCTGGCCAACTGGTATGGCCAGGATGTAGTCCTGATCAGGGTTGTTCACAGCTCGACCAATGAAATTATAACCGGCATCAGAGCTCCAGAACGTTTCGTTGAAGGCAATGAAAACCTTCAGATACAGAGGAAAGAGGTACTTGCTTATGGCGTCCGTTTTCCACTGGGGGAGGGGCGGGGTGAAGGTCACGGTGTTGGACTGAAGTACTCCAATGCTGAACGTGACCACGCCCTGCCTGCCGCAGTACGTATTGCTCTGACCCTGCTCCGTGGCGATGGCGCACACGCAGCCGTCCGAGTACTGGACTGTAGTGACCCGGGCGTTGAGGTGGAGCGCGGACGTGTTGAGGAAAGGCTGGCCGACGTAGCGCACCAGGTATTCGAAGCCGCGAGGGTCGACCACCAGGTAGTTGGATGCTCCGAAGTCTTCGAATGTCGACTCCTCTTTCCACCCGTACAGGGATACGTTCTCCGGGCGGACCACCTCGTCACTGTCGAAGGCGAAGCGATCGGCAAATTGCGTTGCGAACGAGGTCGTCGGGATCCACCCGGCGGCATCCAGGGCCGCCCTGACGGAGATGTCGTCGGCACCGCCCGGGTTGGCTGACCCCTCGATTACCGTCTTGTAGGTATCATATTTGTCGATAGCCGCAGCGGCATCTGAGGTGACATCAATACCCGTGGCGTTGTATACTTTGAGTTTTTCGGCATCCTCCACGGCTTGGAGGCCGGCTTTGTTCTTGAGGTCCCACACAGGATTGAGCTTGAAGTTCGCATTCATCGTAGTATCAACGCCGTGTATCCAATTGGCGCCCATCTCCACAGTCGCCCCGGCGAAACTTGCGGACCTCATTCGCCCGCCGACCTTCTCCCTGGCCTCTAGGATGATGAAGGTCACTCCGCTGTCGTTGAGCTTTCGCGCAGCAGAGACTCCAGACATGCCTGCTCCCAGAATTAAGACCTGTGCGTCTGGACTCTCGCATGTTCCCGCTGACTGAGAACTCCCTACAAATAGCGCGATGCCAAGCGCGAACACTCCAACGAACCCCATTCTGTGCAAGAAAGCGTATCCTATATGCAATTGCGCATGCGTGGTCCGCTTCCGTCTCTAAAATTGAGTACTCATGTATGTTAGACTGGCTACACCTGTTTGGAATTAGCAATGTATCAAATTTCAGCCATTACAAGATGCCGGATTTCCTTAAGGATGCTTGTAGTAATTTTCGTTGTATCAATAATGATCCGATCGACAAATTAATAGCTGTCATAGCAACCACCACCATTCATAACTTGAATTGGCGAATTCTTAAGAAGTACAATGATTGTGACTCTGATTGCTTGTTCACAATATAGAATATTCAATTTGATCCGAGTTATAGGACAAAATGAACACACAGGTTGACCACGTGGCTGACGTGGTGCCTGAAGGAATTCAATTGCTCCATCTGTCTATTGGAAAGGTGCCTTCATTGTATCCCCCACCACTTGGCAATGAGGTAACCTACATTTAATTGGCTAAGTACTATTAAATGCAAGCATAACAAACATAGCAGTACTAGTCTTGGGAACACAAGCACATGGTCACACCACAAAGCACACATGCAATCTGTGCCCCTTCTCACTAGAAGGTCCAGGGTAAACAAACATAGATGAGGCCACGCCCACAGGATGCCAGTAGGCTGGGGCCACACCTCTCACATCCTGCAAGGACGTCGTCTTTCCTACAGACTTCCACTCTCCCTCAGCAGTCAGTGTCTGCACATGAACAACATGTGACCTGAGTCCTGTGAGGTGAACTATTGAATTGACTGATGTGTGGGCGGAGATCTCTATGGCAATGCAACTCGTGTCCATCCACCTGTGCAAGAGATAGAGTGTGCATCTATTGGCCATGAGCACCCCCCTGGGTGCCAACAAAGGCAGGATTGGGCTTACCAGTATGTGGCCGTAATGCCGGGGCCTTTGTACTGTCTGACATGTGAGCTGTGAGGTGTCTGGGGACTAGTCATGGATGGTGAATGCAACACCCAACAGAGGTGGCCTTCAAAGCCTGCTTCTCCCAACAGTGGTGTCCCTAACGTTACACGAAGGGGGAGGAATGTACCTTGGGAAAGTGGGGAGGAAGAGAGTGGGAGGGAATGGGGAGGAGAAAGGAGTGAGGAATGGGGAGGAGAAAGGAGTGAGGTAGTGGAAGGGAATGGGGAGGAGAAAGGAGTGAGGTAGTGGAAGGGAATGGAGAGGAGAAAGGAGTGAGGTAGTGGAAGGGAATGGGGAGGAGAAAGGAGTGAGGTAGTGGAAGGGAATGGGGAGGAGAAAGGAGTGAGGTAGTGGAAGGGAATGGGGAGGAGAAAGGAGTGAGGTAGTGGAAGGGAATGGGGAGGAGAAAGGAGTGAGGTAGTGGAAGGGAATAGAGAGGAGAAAGGAGTGAGGAGTGAGGTAGTGGAAGGGAATGGGGAGGAGAAAGGAGTGAGGTAGTGGAAGGGAATGGGGAGGAGAAAGGAGTGAGGTAGTGGAAGGGAATGGAAGGAGGAAGAGATTGGGGAGGAGGAAGGAAACAGGGAGGAGGAATTGAATCGGAAAGAAGGGAATGGGGAGGAGGAAGGGACAGGAGAGATAGAGAGGGTGTAGGAGGGAGATGTGAGGAGGGAAGGGGGAGGATATGGAAGGAGTAAAAGGGAAGGACAGAAGTATATTTAATAAAGTACCATTCTTGAAGAAGACAGGGTACTCTTCCAAAGGTATTGCTGTGAACTGGTGGGTGGAACCTCCCAGGTACACCTGGGAGTGGTCCCACCAGTACACCCAGCTGCTGCCCACAGGGAAGGTGATGGAGACAGTGGAGTCATTGGAGATAATGGGAGCCACTAGTATGCTGGGGCCCAGGAGGTAGTTGTAAGTGTCAGGATTGAAGTCATCGATGATCTGAAAGAGATGAGATCTTTATAAGATCTACCAGCCTATGTCTGCAAGGATTGAAAGTGAAATTTGCACAGTGGGCTAGGTTTTTGACGATGGAAGTTTACTCCTACTCACAATTCCCTTTAGAATTTTTTTTTTTGCATGTTTCAATCCTTCATTAGAGTGTAAACTGTAAATGCAATACAAGGATCTATTTCTGTAAAGTTCCCCATGTCCTTCACCATAGAAGCAAAAATGACTGAATCATGCCAACTTATAGTTCATTAGTGTAACAGGGTCTCAAGGATATACTGTATACCTGCTCATCAAGCACACAATTCTTTTACCTTGTTGATGAAATTGCTGTGCTTTGCAAGCGGAGCGATGGAACTGGTGTTGGTCTCAAAGGCTTCAGTGCCTGTGGTTAGTAGGTAGTCCACAAGCTGGTAGTGTGTGTCCACAAAACTGAAGAGGAGGAAGTACAGGTGATTGGAAATAGTGACTAATCTATAACTCGCACGCTTTGTAGATGTCCAATGTTTGGTTGTTGTTGTCAAACATCCATGGTCGATGTTCATCGTTCCCTCCATTCTCCATGAGAGGAGAGAAGGCTCCTAGCTGTGACCAGCGAATAAACAGCTCCTTGGTCCTACCGAGAGTTCCATTGCCACTACGGTAACCGCCGATATCTGAACCAAAGTTGGGGTAACCTGGGTACAAATGAGATCCTGCTTAGATCACATCTGTCCTGACACACAAGTGATGTGTGGATGCACTGAATGTGGTACAATAGTTCAGTGCTGATCTTGAGAAACCATGTACAAATCACTTCATCTGAAACTGTGTGCTATGGAGTGAGTAGGCACACGAAATGACCCACCCTATCTCTTCCTCCCTCACCCCTAATACCTTCTGTACTCTCCCCTCATCCTACCTGCTATGCCCCTCCCCTTACCTGCTATGTCCCACCCCTTACCTGCCCATGCAGACTGGAGGTATCTCTTCAGAGCCTGCACCAGCCCATCAAAGGTTGGGTCCTCATCACCCACCCACCCTGAAAACACCACCCTCTGTGGGCTGAAGTCCAGGAAGATGAAGTCATAACTGCCATGTAAGGAAAGAGACAAAGATGACAGGAGAAGGCACATGGACCTGTGACAAGTAAGTTTTCCCCTCCCATTGCCCACCATCTCCTCCTCACCCCTCACAGGAGCGATACAAGGGATTTTGGGGGGTTGTAACCCCACCCAGTTTTGTATGGGGCCTTAAGCGGACAGCACCCCCCATACACATACACACACACACACACACTTTTTGTGTGTCGGGCCTGACCTGACCAACCCCTGTTTTCAAAAATCCTGTATCACCTCTGTCTCTCCTCGCCATCTCCTTTTACTCTCCTCACCACCTCCTCACCACCTCCCCTCCCCTCTCCTCTCCTCTTCTCCTCTCCCTCCTTACCCATCAACAGGCCTGGACATGATCAGTCTGTCATCCCCCAGCTTGGCCCTAGTGTAGTCAAAGAAGTCTCCATAGTAGGCATCTGAGTACTCCCTCCTTGTGACCACACCCCCTTTCCCCACTGGGATGACCAGCTCCATGATGTAGGGATCAGTTCCATCACACTTCCACCCATCAATGCCCAGGGACAGCACCTTAAGACAGTATGCAGGCCAGCATGTGACATACAACATCCATTATAAATATTAATTGTTTCAGCCACAAATATATGTTTGCACGTGATTCCTCCCAGCAACGGTGTCCCTACGATACGCTGTGCCTTGCAGTGGCCCAAAGGTATAATGCTAGAGCATTCAGCTCTGTTCTCCAAACAGTGCCCACTCACCTGGTCAATCTGGCCATGCCACCACTGGACTGCCTCCTCATTGGTGTAGTCCAACAGTCCTCCTGCCCCATGCCACCATTTGAACAGTGCCTGCTTACCAAATATGTCCCTTTTGACATTCAGGGCAGGCATCCAAGTGTGTGTGCATGTGCATGAGATGCACAAGTGGTGGTGTGTGGAGGTGTATGAAGAAGGTGTGGTATTTGGGGGGAGGGGGGCATGGGCAGGTGAATGAGAAGAGTAGGGAGCACATATGGTCATATTCACACCTGATGAAGTAACCATTGTCGTAGGCTTCCTGGTAGTTGGATGAGTCATTGTCCACCATGGAGGTGACCCACAAGATCACCCTGATCTCCTTGGAGTGGAAAAATTCTACCTATATGGATGATATAGCAAGGGAGGGATGGGAAGGAAGGGGAGGAGAGGAAAGGGAGGGGAGGAAGGGGTGGGAAGGAAGGGGTGGGAAGGAAGGGGAGGAGAGGAAAGGGAGGGGAGGAAGGGGTGGGAAGGAAGGGGTGGGAAGGAAGGGGAGGAGAGGAAAGGGAGGGGAGGAAGGGGTGGGAAGGAAGGGGTGGGAAGGAAGGGGAGGAGAGGAAAGGGAGGGGAGGAAGGGGTGGGAAGGAAGGGGAGGGAAGGAAGGGGAGGAGAGGAAAGGGAGGGGAGGAAGGGGTGGGAAGGAAGGGGTGGGAAGGAAGGGGAGGAGAGGAAAGGGAGGGGAGGAAGGGGTGGGAAGGAAGGGGTGGGAAGGAAGGGGAGGAGAGGAAAGGGAGGGGAGGAAGGGGTGGGAAGGAAGGGGAGGGAAGGAAGGGGAGGAGAGGAAAGGGAGGGGAGGAAGGGGAGGGAAGGAAGGGGTGGGAAGGCAGGCGAGGGGAGGAAGGGGAGGGGAGGAAGGGGAGGGGAGGAAGGGGAGGGGAGGGGAAGAAGGGGAGGGGAGGAAAGGGAGAGGAGGAAGGGGTGGGAAGGAAGGGGAGGGGAGGAAGGGGAGGGGTGGAAGGGGAGGGGAGGAAGGGGTGGGAAGGAAGGGGTGGGAAGGCAGGCGAGGGGAGGAAGGGGAGGGGAGGAAGGGGAGGGGAGGAAGGGGAGGGAAGGAAGGGGTGGGAAGGCAGGTGAGGGGAGGAAGGGGAGGGGAGGAAGGGGAGGGGAGGAAGGGGAGGGGAGGAAGGGGAGGGGAGGGGAAGAAGGGGAGGGGAGGAAAGGGAGAGGAGGAAGGGGTGGGAAGGAAGGGGAGGGGTGGAAGGGGAGGGGAGGAAGGGGTGGGAAGGAAGGGGTGGGAAGGCAGGCGAGGGGAGGAAGGGGAGGGGAGGAAGGGGAGGGGAGGAAGGGGAGGGGAGGAAGGGGAGGGGAGGAAGGGGAGGGGAGGAAGGGGAGGGGAGGAAGGGGAGGGGAGGAAGGGGAGGGGAGGGGAAGAAGGGGAGGGGAGGAAAGGGAGAGGAAGTAATACAGGAAAGTATACAATTGCATGTTATACCATTTCAGATGCATTGGGATATTTTGTGGTGTCAAAAATGAAGTTGTTATAGCCTGTTGACCATCCTGAGTCCAAGTCAACTGCCCCAACCTATAGAGGTGACATCATTATTCCACAGTGGAACACTCTCGTGCTGTATACCTGGATCCCATGGTCCAGATAGTCCTGTGCATATTGCATCATGGAGATCTGGTCAGCTCTATTGCTGGAGAGCCACACCCTAGTAGGGAGGGAAGAGGTGATGTGTGTGCATTAATGCACTGTATGCATATGCTCAATGTTGATGTGGTAACAACAAATTAATTCACTTCGTTTTGCTACGAAGTAGTTTGGTGTAAACCTGGGTTTTGTTATATTGTGCGGCAGCATAAACGTACCTTGATTCAGTGTGCTGCTAGTACTGTGCATGCGCTTATATGCACGGTAAACTGTGCATGTGCATGCGTGCGTATACAGTACACATAAGGCGCAGGGTTGCACTATTTTGAATGTGCTCTTTCCCTGGTCTCGTACGTCGTATTTCTTATATTAATGAATGGTCGACTGCGCGGGCTCACCAGTGGTAGTGGGCCCACTCTGCATAGAGCGCACCTCTGAGGTCAGCTGGAGGTACTACGTAGCACATAACCTGCTGCAACAAGGGGAGCAGGCATAGTTGGAGGGAAGGGTACAGCAAGCGACCTAAGGAGAGCGAAAACAGACGACTTGGTAAGTTCCGGCCGCCCCGTAATGGCTGAAGTATAGATCCATGCAGGGAAATATAATATATAAGCCATAGTTTGTGTTCTGTTAGACTGTTACACATCTACGACGACAGCTAAGGATCCGATGACTTGATAAGTGCTTACCGCGTAGTGAAGAAACCATTGTTTACCGGTATAGGCGCTACGTAATAAGCTGTAAATGTTAATCATCTGTTCCACCCCATTTTGTACTATTTGTATAAAATACGTAATGGATAAGTGTATATAGCATTCTCCGTTGTGAGATTTGGGAAGTAGTTAATATAGCATGCATGTAGACCAGCTGCGAGGACATACCAGAGTAGAAAAAAAAAAAAGGCGAAAATAGCTCGGGGTTGCATACACATTAAAATTGGTTCGTGGAGCATTTGAACTGGTTAATTATAAACGTTGCCTACAATAAATAATCAAATAACTTGAAAAATGCATCCGTTTGAAATTCAAGGACATGCAAAAAGCATATGCAGGCGACGAAAGAGTGCAACGGCTTTTAAATCACTACAGATAACAATTAATTAACTGCTTGATTTCTTTAACATATTGTGCAGTAGTTAGCCAAATACTAAAAATCCAATTAGATTACAATTATTGAATCGGTTATGTAATTGTATCAAACCCTCATAGATCAAAATATTCAAAGCCCTCTATTATCAAGGTTATTCAAGATTACGGTTAGGAATTTTAATGAATACTAGTAATAATGCAAGATCAGAATATGCGGTGGAACAACACTGATTTCAAGTTACTATGTAATAATGCCCCACTAATAACTAATTTTAATACCATCACTAATTAGTCCATTATTAATGAAGTAATATTGGATTATGTAATGGTGAGTTAATTTGTTTTGATCATGAATACTAACTAGTAAAACGCCAATCAAATAATAACTTTCATCAAGATTATTTAGAAGTTTATACATTATGTTATTAATTAAAAGTTGTTGTACATTATTGTGTCAAATTAATTAATTGCAACTATATTTTATTTAATTTAATGAACTGTTAAAGATAATCGAATAGACAACTTCACGATCTGATTATTTTGTACTCCGGATGTGATGTCACCTAGACACTACGAAGAAGTCCGTTGTTGTCTTTTATTGGGCCCCACAACGATGTAACTATATGAGGCCCAGTAAAAGCTAGAGACAACAACGGACTTCTTCGTAGTGACTAGGTGACATCACATCCGGAGTACAAAATAATCAGATCGTGAAGTTGTCTATTGACAATTATATTCATTTAAAAGAGTTGCGTTCTTTCGTGGACACCCTGTATAATGTATACCTCGAGTGTGCTCTGTGTAATATGACCACAGCAGTGCCATGGTAACCATCCCAGATGCTCTGTTCATCCTAAATATTTGCTCTCCCCTTTAACATGTGATATGCACACATAAGGCATGACTGAGCGAAAAATATTTGCACACCACACGCACAAGTCAGGATGCTAGTCTCGTACCCAGACCCAAATGTACGTAAGTGTTATCCGCTTGCAGTATAACACTACGTACAGTGGGTCTGGACGATAAGTCAAGCGAAGTTGTTCTGTGCTTCCAAAATTTGAAGCACCAATCAGAATGCAGCTTCCGCGTGACGTCACAACGCCATTGTAATTATTCATTCTCATTGTAAATTGCACTCCGCCTTAACCATAGTAACCATAGTTTCCACGTAGCGGTGATGTAATCCACCCGCAGCTGTTGGGAATCTGGGTCTGGGGACGAGACTACCTTAACCATGACCTAGTACGAGCGACTCCGATACTGCTAATCTTGACAGCGTGATTGTACACGCGTGTGGAAAATTGGGTTATTGTGACTTTCGTCCAAGTCAACACACAGCCATAAAGTGCTTTCTACAAGGAAAGGATGTTTTCATTTGCTTACCGACCGGCAGCGGAAAGTCGTTGCAGAGAATGGAAAGGCCTAGCGTGAGCGTGCGGGTATACCAAAAAGTTCTGATCGAGCTATTATTGTGCCGGCAGCGATTCGCGAATGTGGCAATTATTACATAACATTTTAAAAGCACGGAACAACTTCGCTTGACTTATCGTCCAGACCCACTGTACGTAGTGTTATGATAACACTTACGTACATTTGGGTCTGGGTACGAGACTAACAGGATGCAGGCATGCACATGCATTCACACACATGCATATATGCATGCACACATGCCCCCACACACATGCGTGGGAAGTCAGTACATTGCGTGCAGTATGTGTTCTCCAACTCTTCAATATTTGGGACAGTGTGGTTCAGCAAAATCACCCTTTTTCACCATTTTCAGGACAAGCAAAAGAAAAGTTATGCTCGCACATTGAAATTTATCTAGCTAATTATTATTATAAATTCAAACCTTATAACTTTTTATTGGATAGCCCAATTTTAATTTAGACACATAAGATAGAGGCTCTTTAGAGTTCAGAGAAAATTTCCAAACTTGAAAACCTATATTTCCAAATGAGTGATTTTGCTGGACACTATCCCATTTATTCCCACGTCATTTGTCTGTCTGGAATTCTGTATATGTATATTAGCATTATATACTGAGTTTGGTACCTTTCGGAGTTAAATTCATATATAGTACTCCAATGGCAAGGATAGATCCGTCCAAATTAGGTGTATGTGGAATGTTGCAAGATTTTGATCCTTGTGTATTTATCTATATTATTATATTATGAGACAGTCCATAACAGATAAATAAACGTGGAATTAACATGCTTTACTCTGCAATCTCTATATCTTCTCATCAGATCCAACCTTTTTATTATTTTTACTTTACCTGTTACGAAAGTATAGCTGTGTAAAGTACTGACATTGTAAGGATCGTTTAAGGTTATAGTCACAACCTTTGGAGCTATATACAATTTGCTTTCTGCATGAAGTTCGAGGAGTTGATGCCAATTATGTATGGAATGAATAATTGCCAAGAACTATGAGCTTTTTTTATACTGCTACAGTTCTAGTGAATTCCCACATAACTAAACAGTGATGTCTAAAGAAAGTGATCTTAACAACAATAAACAAACTTATCAGCTGCCTAAAAAAAAATTACCTTTACAAATATCCATGGATTCACTAATGTAACCAAGTAAAAAGTCTAAAACATATTAGTCCATATCTACATCCACCACTGTAATGACATCAACAGATGGGAGATCAGTTTTTCTTGCATCTGCTATGCTCTTGCTGATCAAGTGTCCTGCTCCATACCCTGCTGCTATACCTGCTGCAGTGCCAGACAATGCTCCAACAACTACACCGAGTACAGGAACAGGAATGACTAGTTGTCCCACAATTGCTCCTCCCACTCCTCCTGCTACAACTGCGACTGCATGAGATCCATTCTTTATCATTGCACGTTTGTACTCTGCTTCAGATATTTTATGAAATTTCTTCTTTCTGTTTAGTTTGTATGTATCCCGGCACAATATAACTCCTTCACAAAGTGCAACTACTACAAAGGCCACTGCTCCGGCAGTTGCTAAACCTACAGCTGTACTATTCATGACAGCTCTTGCCCCTAATTGGAATGTTCCAACAGCAGCACTTTCTGCAACATCTTCTCCCCCTGCTACAGCTACTATTCCAGTTATGCCAAGCCTTATTGCAGCACTTCCACTACCTGTGGAGGCAAAACGCCCTAAATTAGCAGCAAATATAAAGGGTGAATCACTGGACAAAATTAAAAGCTGTCTAAGCTTTTCATCAACTTGTATACTGATCGGAAGCCCAGTCATAGCTAATGTCACAAGATGTTCGCAGTTGTTCTTCAGTATATGATAATAGTCCTGTAAAAGAAAAGGTGTGGTAAGGAAGTACTATACATCCATATGTACTGTATTTCCTTGATTACAAGCCGCGGCTTCTATTCAGGACACAATTGTACCCGCATTAAAAAATTTAACTGCTACTTTGACTTGCTATACAGTTGGATAAACAGACCCGAGTCAAGAGCTAATCGGTACACGAGTAGAGCGAAAAGGTGCGCAAACACTACTACACAACTGTAGCAAGTCAAAGTACCAGTAAATTTTTTAATGCAGGTACAATTGTGTCCTGAATAGAAGCCGCGGCTTGTAATCAAGGAAATACGGTATGTTTATGTAGCATGCAGATACATGCATCATTGCTGTTAAGTTTAAATGATATAAATTATTAAAAATGCTCTCTACTCGAAAATTCTAGATAGTTACATGTTTGTACTTGTTTACCTTAGCAGCACTCATAACTTCTTGTAATTTTCTAAGGCCAATTTCAGTTGGAATGTGCTCCAAATATATTATCCTGAAAACTTTGCCTTCTTCAAAACTTTCCAACAAACCTTTTATAGCCATTACATCTTCTTCTTTGGTAGAGAAATGATCAAATAAACCTTTGTTGTTTCGATGTATTACTGAACATGTGGCCCCATCTTTTTTAGATACAAACATGTGATGTTGAGCACCAGATACAAACATTCCAACTAATGAAGCAGGCATTTCAATATGGTCGCCTATTTGAAGGTCGCTAACAGACATCACCCTTTCACGATGCAGAAATATTCTGTCATCCATGAGTGGGTCCACCTTTATTTTTGTATCATCAAGAGTTTTTGCATATTGGACAAAGGTTTGACGGCCTAAACGTTTATTAGACTTCACACAATCAGCAGCCAATGCCAATGATTGCTCAACCTTGAGGCAGGCCCTTTGATTATAATTTAGTCTATAATACTTCACTTCCTTATGCCACCTCAGTTCTACTTCAGCAACACTTGGAATCCATTTCCATTGCTCATAGATACAACAGTTTTCTGGAGATGTGATACTATGAACTAAGCAATGATGCCAATATGTTCCTTCTTTGTATGTAATATAATCCCCTGGATTGAGCTGAGTAAATGAATTAATTTCACTCTTTGATGTTGGAAGGTTGTAGTTGAGCAGTACATCAACAAACACACCATCATCTGACCCTGTTTTTGCTCTGCGTACAAATTTCATGCGGCCTTCTGGATCATAGGACCTACTTGAAAATTTGCTTCTTGCCCTCTGAATAGCTTTTTCTGCAGGAAAACATTCAGGATAAATAACTTTGTAAACCTGCTTATTAATGACATCAATATTGTAAGTTTCTTCTTTTACTGCCGTGCGTAGTTGATATATTATCGAAAATTGTGTGTAATCCTTTTTAGTTACAAGATAATGAAACCAATATGTAGGTGTTGGTTCAAACAGATGATCACCAACATTGATATCTCCTATAGAAACAACTCTCTCATACCTATATGGGCACTTCTCAACAATCACTTGGTTAGGAGGCAGCTCTGGCAAATATCTAGGCTTTCCAATTTTTGCCCATGTAACTAGCTTGCACTGCACTTCAGGATTACTGAGATCACAAAAATATCTTCTTCCTTGCTCACAAATGGCTCTTTTTACGACACTTTGTCCTGGTATTGAGTATTTGTAATTGATTCGATAAATTTCGTAATCAGCCACCATAATCTTCTCACACAGTTCATGAATAGATGGAGTAACAATCAGGCTCTGGTTATCATCTGCATTACACACAATGACATGGCGGTCTTGCTCTGAACCCTTCTTCAAAATCAGATGATCACCCTCTTCTACACATATGTCAGGTGTTACCCTTGTGTGTGTAAGTAAGCATTTTTTACATGCCTTTTCAGCTTTGTCATAAAAGCCTTCATCTATGCAGTCCAAATCCAATAAACTACTAGATGAGAATGAGATGGTATTTCCTGTCTTCAAAAATGTAGCAAACTCATCGTCGCCTTTCCATAGACCATATGCCATTCTTGCATCATTTAATACATCTTTTGGATTTCTGAGTACATTGTATGGAACAATGTCCTGCCATGTGAGGTTTGTTCTCTTAATAACCCTATGATTGGATTTATCATATGTATAACCATCAAAAACCTTTCCTGCATGCACACTCTCAGCAATGTAGTGCGTCCTGGTATCTGATGATATTACATGATCTCCAGGATTGACAGTAGTACTTGTTACACCAGCACTGGATGTTAGTGTACATGAAATTCCCACCTTTATGACAGACGCAAATGTGGAGTCACTATCCCACAGCCCATCACCACAGGCTACTTTAGCATCATGCAGCACTTGATCAGCTCCGTGCAAATCATCACAGATTACCCCATCATATAAAATAATATCAACGTCTTTAAAGGTAACATTTTGCTTTTGCACCCTTTTTTTTAAATATGTGTAAGCACTGAATGTGTTTTTATTTTCATCAGTGGATTCAACAAGCCAATTTTGACTGTTTGTGAACACATGGTCTCCAGGTTTGAGCTCAGAGATAAAACTGAGCCTTTTTTTGAATAATGCAGGTATGCCATTGCATTCATTTGATTGAGCTGTATTACGTTCTAGATTCAGCAAAACTGCATTCAAGTTACTTTCTCTGCCTGAGACTGACCACGTTGCAAATTGGTGGCTATTATTTCGTAAAGTATCATAGCGATCCTCTCTCATATTCAGTCGCTCTGTGGCTCGTTGAACCACTTTCTCTGGTGAATACTTACCGTGTGAGTACTGCACACGATGCAATTTAACTTCAGATGATGTCAAGTTGGCTTTCACTATCCCTCCTTCAACGTTTCTTATAACCTTAATGGTATCTTTATCTTTTTCAACAACCACAGCACTTTGGTACATGCGGCGATATGGAGCATCTTGCACTAAACAAAGCACATGATCTCCAGGTAGAAGGTCATCAAGAGATACAGGATATGCTGTTAATGGATACGAAACTGGAGAATTATCACAGCTAAAGTCACCTAAAACAATGTGAAAGAAACCGTATGAAATTATAGTAAATCAAGCTAGTTTAGATATAGTTTTTTCAAACAGGATGTCAAAAAAGATTTGATATAGCCTTGGAGTCTTGATCAGCAGTGTCATTAACATCAAAGGAAGAAAAACTGACTCATCTATAGGAAGGTAGTGTACATGTAGGTCTACATGTCTGCATCTTTTTTTTTACAACATTGCCATTATGCAAAGATTCTTAAAGGGAATGGTTTTAAAAATATTCAATGAATGGCACACCGAAAGAGGGATTGAAATGCCATGCACATTCTATTGCCAGATACCTACCAAGTGAACTTTCTCCAGCCTGCTCCTGCAAAATAAAGAGGAATTTCAAACAAATTAATTAGCTAGTGGCTGGTGCATGTATCGAAACAAATAGGGCACTTTAGATCAATAGCATTACCAAGTGCATAATAACAATTTGCAATATTAGAACAGACCAAATAAATAGACCTAACTAGGGCCATTTTGTGCATGGGGGGAGGGGGGGGGGATGTTGTAAAATGTACCCTATGTACTTCAGTCAGTGGTTTGCTTTATATGAACTGTGCAAATGTACATCTGCATAAATGCAACTGCATTCAGAATGGTTGGTAGGAAGGTGAATTGTATTGGAATCGGCCTTATTTAATGCAGTTATAATCATTCGTTAATTTGCAGTGCAAGTGGAATGCTAGTAAGTTTTCTCTTCTGAGCAGTATGTCAATCTTAAAATGCCTCACCAAGCAATCAAATGCAACTCAAGACAGCTTCACAGCCATTCCTTACCTGTAAACACATGTGTAGCATTGAGGAGGCCGAGGGTGAAGATGTGCATGATATGGAATTTTTTCAAACAATTCCAGCTCGTCGTGATCATGCCAGTGAATTGTTGGCCTGTACTTCAGAATTTATATGTGTCAAGTACATTTGAAGGTGAAGACAACAGCAGTGAGCAGTCCTGTGCTGGAAATAAAGATGATGCTTTTCCAGATGTTCGAATTCTACCTTCAAAACCAAACCAGCCAAAATTTTAATTTCCTTTGAGGAGTTTTGGCAAGCAGTGGAGGGGATTTTTTGTTCATTGGTATAAAAACTATCTCTGATTACATTACCTTGACAATGAAGACACTGTTCTTTGGTTTTATGACGTATGCTGTGAACTGCAAAATGCCATTGACTGGTTATGTGGATAGTGTGTTTACAAATGTGGTTTCAACAACTGGAAGAAAGCCGTTGATACGTGTAGGTTTGTGAAGCAGGAGAAATCTGTCTCTCATTGCCATGCTCATACATAGCCGGTTGTTTGTAACTAATATATAAGCCCCCCCCCCCCCCCCCCCGAAATCTTAAAGTTGTCTCTGGCCATGCATTAGTGCTTCAATGGCAAATCGACTGAAATTGAGCCACGCCAATTGGTACTGGAGAATGTTTGAGCCAAGTCATAAGCACTTGTAACTGGAAGAGATGTGGAGGTGGTTTGTGGAGCTAAACAACTAGCAACTGGGCTCAGTGCAGGCATTTGAAGAGCATGACTGCCCTACAGGACGAATTTTGTGACGACGGTTGGGGGTTCCTTATCATTGATGCAAAGAATGCATTTAACATGATCAACAGAGTGGCAGTTCGATGCTCTAGTGTGGAAGCGGCTTAATTTAATATGTGATTATAGTTTTCCGTCCTCCGCCATTATGTCCATTATTCTAATTATCGGAACAATCATATTATGGTACATATGGCTGTGGCCGGTGTAATAGGTATACTGTAATACTTTAGGTAACTATACATAATGGAATCTAGCGTCACTACCTGGGTAGGCGAACTCTACAGTACACCGTGCCTAGAGGTAAGGTGTACTCTAGAATCCAAGGTACCTCAATTACGCAGGTATTAGCTCATAGATATTAGAATATGGTAAGGTGTACTCTGCAGTCAGGTGACATATAATCTACGGTCCGCACTAGGATGGACTCTGTGATTGGAATTTTGGAACCGATAATTTAACTCTGATTGCAACCTGCAAAGAGCGTCTCAACCACATGGTGCTCTACAATATTTCTAAATGACATATACAAGCAATGAGAAGAGAATGAAGCGGTAGATAATGCAATGAATGGAGAAGGGAAAGACGTAGAAGATGCTGACACTACAAGCAATGGCGCTGATGAACCCGATTACAATGTATTTATCAAGTGGCTGTTACTCAGAGAAAATGAAAGGTAGACCAGACTTGAAATCCAACTTAAGAAAAGTGTCCAGTAAGTACATTCTACTGAAGCATACTGCATTGTAAGTATGCGGAGATTAAGATGAGGGGGAAAAGTGGAGCTCCCGCCTACTTGAGAGTAGTAAAGGGGATGTAGATGCAAGGAACAAGGTATTGAAATCAGTACATGAAGGTGCAACACAATCCAAATCTATGGGGGTTATGTTTGGATGCCAATAGGTGGTGGTCAAGGATGAATATCGATGCAAGATAGGTTGTCAAAACATATGCACAATGCCAATGTGGAAACGCACATTTTGATAAAATTAAGGCTGCAACTAAACTGCATCCAATCCCTTGATGTCCCTGGTACATTCCCTCTGCTACATTGTTTAATCAGTACCAAGCTAGGTATCCAGGGGGTAATAGTGCTGTGTCATAACATTATACAACTGCAAATTACATTTGCTTGATGCAGCTCCAGAGGTCGTCTACCTCTCTATAAACATAAGCAAAGAGGGCACAACAAATACTGTACAATTGACATGAAAGTTTGTCACCTGCATGATGCATGTGAGTACATCATGCACATTGGCAAGAGCATTACTTTTAAGAATTAATAGCACACCCTTAATTAATTAGCTAGCCTGAACCACTCCTTCCCACTTGCATGCTTCAGTTGTGGACATGAAGTGTTACAAAACCTGTGTATAAGCATAACATCATATTTACCAATTAATGTACATTAACATCCTACTCTTATGTTTTAGTTATAAGACAACCATTTGATACAAGCATTTGAAGGCATAAACCCACTACTTCACATTGCCTGCATGTCGAACTTACATGTGGGAAAATTGGCAGCTACATGCAATTCGCGCATCTTTAATAGCTATTCGATCGCCGTACCTCGTTATGAAAACGTGGCGCGTAATTTATCATATGCCTTGTAGCCAGATGATTGCCGGTACTACTGCATATGTTTAGAATAACACCAGATGTAGGCATCTTGCAAGGCAGATCGTTAAACTTAATATAATGAGGCTATTAACCGCCATGATTTGTACACGTAGACTCTAACGCTCTAATTCGCTACCCATCTGATAAGCGTATGTGGCTTGATAATAGCATGGGCGTACGCAGGGGGGTGGGGGGGGGTAGAGGTCGACGGGTTTGCCCCCCCCCCCCCCCCCGGGCCCTAGTCTCGTACCCAGACCCAAGTACGTCACAGTAGTGGGTGTATTACATCACCGCTACGCTAGAACTAGGGTCTGGGAAAGAAAATCGGTGACAAAAGTTCTGAAATTCCAGAACGCTTTAATTGACCGCAGGAATGTTGCTATAACAACAGGTACCTAAGTAGTACGGATAGGCTCAATTAATGTATTCATATCTTTGCTTAGGATAAATAAAAATGTAGCGCTGTACAATTTGCGATGATCAACTTGGAGTGAAGGCGTTGAGACAAGCAAAAGGAAGCCATTTACAACTTTGTTAGAGGGCAAGACTGCTTCGTGATTTTGCCAACAGGATACGGGAAAACTTGTTCATGGTTTTCCAGAAAATCACAACACCGCAACACCGACACTGGTAAGGAATCCACGAAACCAACGTCATAACCATCGAAACATTAATATATGAAACGATTGCGGTCTTGCGGCCTATCATGTACAAACAATTATCATTCCATCCGTCACCGATTTTTTAAAAGGCTCTTTCCCAGACCCTAGTTCTAGCGTAGCGGTGATGTAATACATCAGAGATAATATATAGAGGGATTGGCAACGAGTTCACTTAACGCTAATTAACGCGTGCCATCCGCACGTGAATCCATAGAAATTTCCTGTTCCCCTAAGTTTCCAGGCAACCTTGTACAGGCACTTTGAGTATGAAAAGCTAGCCATAAGTCCACTGATCTGACAGTTTTGCTTTATTCCTCAATCAACTATAATCCTATAGGGATGGATTGGCATTGACCTTTGCGTGATATGGTTTACTAGCTTAATCCTTGCTTACTTACAAGTTACAAAGTCATATTAATATCCTGGAGGCTTCACGATCATGCAGCACTAATTGCATTGATACAGAGCCACCATAACTTGGCGCACTGTGAACCGTACTAACATGTAATGGCCTGTTCCAGTAAAAGAAGTGGGGTTTGGGCATGTGGAGGTGTTGGGGGGGGGGGGGGGGGTTGCTAATTTGGCGGTATTTATACTCACAGTAAAGAGTGGGAGGAGGGAAGATGACAATCACAGGACTGTTTTTCCTTTGTGCAGCCATGCATTATCCAAATTCCACTCGATCCAGACCTCCTTCACAGTGCACCAGCTCCTGAACCCATTCCATTACATCAAAACTGCTCCTGTTGAATCCCTTTGTCCCACCTCCCCCCTCCACACACACACTCTTCCAAGCAACAATAAATCCCATCCCCTCACCACAGATGACAAATGGGATTGTGTAGGGGGTATTTTAAGGTTACATTCAAGATGGGTGTGAGGAGTAGAGTAGGATCGTTTGAAACCAATTGGACTTTTAAGCAGCAGGGACGTAGGAATAGGTCCGGCAAGTCCGGCTTTCGCCGGACCACTTTTCCCCCTGCACTTCATTTTTTACGTATGTCATTTTACTATATAACCAGGTCATAGCGAGTGCAAGTGAATCGCGGGTTCACAACATCTGTTTTAATTTTGCTGTAACAGTTCATGGTTTAAAAGAGTTTTTTAAATTGTATTATGAAGTAATTAAAATCGCCGGACCACTCCTATTATGAGTGCTACGTCCCTGAGCAGTAGTGGTTGCATGCTAAACTTTTATACACATGCAAGAAGGGAACAACACACTCTTGTCAACGGTAATAAAAGCTGGATAGAGCAGGCTAGTGGTAGTACTCAACGATCAAGAAACAGACTATTCTCGCGAGGCTGTGGGCGCTCGCCGTTCTTTTGCGAATAAATTCACATTCCCTTCGAAAAATGCAGGTTGTCAACCAAACGCGTGGTGCACATCACTATACTTGGACGCTAAAATGTAAGGAATGTGCTACAAGCCAGTATAGGTTTTATAGTACTAACTTGCTTAGCAATGACTACACTGTCCCACAAGATTTGCATACTCGATATGTTATACGGGTGGTTCTGAGCGCCAGTGGCGTAGCAAGGGGGGGGGCAAGGGGGGCGGTCGCCCCGGGCGCCGAGTTGAGAGGGGCGCTTAAATCGTGGGGAAAAAATTTTTTTTATAGGTCAAACAAAAATTTTAAAAGTAGGTCTAAGGTCAGGCTCAACATAATTTCTTTGATAATCGTACGGTACCGGTTGTATTCAGGCTCACTCAAGGAAAAATTATATAGCGATCATAGGACGACTATCGTTTGGATCGGTGTCTCTTGGCCTGAAATAGTTCGAAGAGGCAGGTAAACAGAAAATAAGTTAATTTAACCCGCTAGTCTCGCTTAAAAAACTTTGTTGTCCATGCCCTTAGACTATGATAATAAAAATGAGTTTTAAAAATAAACCTTCAGGTTCGTACTACAGAAAGCGCTCGGCTCAGCGTGAAGTTGATCGCCAAAAGGAATGCGGTTCTTTGCTTAAATTCTTAAAAGTTGACCAGCCGGAGCAGCCAAATCAGTTGGACAATGAATACGAGCAGAGTGAAATGGAGAAAGTAGATAGTTCTCAAGTATTTGACGAAGAAACATCTGATATCGACAAAACTGATGACACGATACAAGTAAAGTCCAAGCATGAAGAAAATATTTTTGAAAAAGAAAATCGTTCTGGAGACTTTGCATATGAGTCTTCTGCAGAAGTGTCAGAACCAGAATCCGATAAGTTTCCTACGTATATCAAAGACATTGGTCTTTGGCTGCGGCCAATTAAAGACTCCCTGCGATTGCAACTCGTTGAGCAGGGTGTCGGTGAACTGCAAAACAAAGCAGGCCCATTTGTGGAAGATGTTGATGAACGTGGAACTTCCAGATCTCTGACAAGTCAGTGGTTCATAAAAACTTTGGCAAATGGTAAAGAACTTCCTAGAGACTGGCTAATTTATTCTCCTGTCAAAGGAGCTGCCTTTTGCTTTTGCTGCATTTTATTTCCTCACACGCAATCAGGTCAAGGAGGTACAGTTAGTTCATTCGCAAGTCAGCATGGGTTTTCTAAATGGAGAAAGTTGAATCCAAGAATTCTTGATCATGAAAAGAGTCCATATCATAGGCAGTGTTATTTAAGCTGGAAGGAACTTGAGGCTGGATTGCACGCAGGAGCATTGATTGACCACTCGTTGGAACAAGCAATCCAACAAGAACGAATGAAGTGGCGTGAAATTTTAAAGAGAGTGTTAGATGTCATTCTGTTTGTCGCTAAACAGAACATAGCACTTCGGGGCCATAGAGAAGATGACGAGTCGCATAACAGAGGAAACTTCTATGAACTGATTCTTCTTCTTGGAAAATACGATGTAGTTTTGAGGGAGCATCTCACAACCGTAACTCTAACTGCAAGAAGTACATCGTATTTATCACCAACAATCCAGAATGAAGTGATAAATCTTCTTGGCAGAACAGTGCATGAAAAAATCGTTGAAGACATAAAGAAAGCAAAATATTTTACAATAATTGCCGATAGCACACCAGATGCAGCTCACGTGGATCAAATGTCGATTATCGTTCGGTATGTTGTCCTGCAGCAGAACAATGTTGAAGTAAGAGAATCATTCTTTGGTTTTTTTGCAATGAAAGGTAAAACTGCTGCAATTTTTACAAATCAATTGCTAGAGTGTTTTGAACAAGATAACATATCCATTCAAGATTGTCGCGGACTGGGGTTTGACAATGCAGCAACAATGTCAGGCATCCATACAGGTGTTCAGACAAGAATTCGGGAACTAAATCCACTGGCAGTCTTTGTACCATGCTGCAATCATAGCTTGAACTTAGTAGGGGTTCATGCGGCTGAAGTGAATCCTGAAGTTATAACGTTTTTCGGCACTCTGGACAGACTGTTTGCCTTTTTCTCTCAGTCCACTGGCCGATGGGATGTCATGAAAAGACATCTTCAAATCTCCTTAAAAAGGCATGCAGATACAAGGTGGAGCAGTAAGGCAGAAGCCGTTAAGCCTGTCTTTAAGCAGTACAACGAACTTATTGATTGCCTAGAAGAACTAAGAAATAATGGCGATACAAGGGATACACGTTCTGATGCAGGTGGATTAATGGATAATGTTATGTCCTTCAAATTCTTGGTTTTCCTTAATCTGTGGGGCAAGGTCTTACCAGAAATTGATAGAGTACAAGCAGTTCTCCAGACAAAGCACCTTACCTTAAAGGAGGCTGCGGTGGCTTTAGAGTCCCTAAGGATAATGCTGGTTGAAGACCGAGATCAGCTTGCAAAAGGAGCGGTTGAACAAGCCGCAGCACATTGTGAAGAAAATGGAATCACTATTCAAGAGCGCATTAGACGAAGAAAGAAAATGCATGATGAACTTGGAAATGATGATCAGTTGTCAACAAAACAAGAATATGATAGGAAGGTGAAAGAAGTAATTGATGCTCTTCTTCAAGAAATTACCAATCGATTCAGCAAAGTACATGAATTGGACGAAGATTTTGGATTTGTGTGCGACGTCAAATCACTTCTTCAACCTTCTGATAATGAGACGAGTTCAATAAAGGCTAAGTGGATGAGCAGGTGCAAGGATTTGAGCAAAAAATATCCAGGACATTTGGACGACATTGAATTGCTGGAGGAGCTCTTGGCACTAGGAAGATTGATGCGGTCAAACACCTCCACGAAGCAAGGTGACGTTAGAAATTTTTCAGCTCTTGATATATTACGTTACATCTCGTCCATTTCACTGGATGCATTTCCAAACTTAGTTATTGTTCTGCAGTTATTCATCACCATTTCTGTCAGTGTGGCGACAGCTGAGAGAAGCTTCAGCAAACTGAAACTCCTGATGAATTATCTTCGGACATCAATGGGACAAGACAGACTATCAAATCTTGCAACATTATCAATTGAACACGAATTAGCCTCCAGACTTGATTACGATGACGTGATAAATACTTTTGCTTCTGCAAAAGCTCGAAAAATTAACCTGTAGATACAGTAATTCTTTGCGCAGTTTGATTTAACAATAGTTTGTTAAAACTAGTCAAGCAAAAAAACGCGGATAACTACATTTTGGTTAATGATTTTAAAGTTTAAAACTTTTCTAAGTTTTCTGTTGCTTTGGTTCAGTATTAAATTTACAATCCTGCATTTCGTATCATTTGCATGTTATTTCTAATATTTATTTGTGAAATACGTTTGACTTGAGTTTATGGGTGGGGCGCCAACAAGTAGCTCGCCCCGGGCGCCAGGAGACCTTGCTACGCCACTGCTGAGCGCGTTATTGGCAAAACAAGAATGGCACGCTAAAATACAACCCTTTTTAAGTTGGGGTAACGGATTTCAGAAAGAACAACCCGTCGATTCACAAGATACTGTCCCACAAAAAAAAAGCGCACCCAACATTGGAATTTTTCGCTGAACTTGGACAAAAACAAAATGACGCGGAGAACTCTCGATCCTGAAAAACTTGTTAAAATACACATATACAATAACCTGCTTGCGTACTACAGTGAAACGTGCTTATCCATCTTTGTTCCAAAACGCCAGCGAATTTTCGTACCCCTTTCACACTTCGATGTACGTGTGATTCATAGCAGGTCGGATGGCACACATAAAATTGCAAATATCTATGGCTCACGTGACGCGTTGCCAATCCCTCTATATATTATCTCTGTGTAAACCTCCGCCAGATCATAGATTAATGACCTTATAGATACATTAATCTATGGCCAGATGCATTGTAAGGTCCACCTATTAACCAAATTCGACCCCCCTCTTCCTGAAGGCTGCGTACCCCCGTGAATAGCCACACTCGCTATCAGATGGGTAGAAATCTATACCGCGAAGGTCGGGCTACGCCCAACTAGGCTGACCAAATTGGCAATTTACCGCTACGGATCAGTGGCGAAGTCACTTTAGATCTCCGTAGTAACTCTTCGCCCTTACTGCTTAAATATTTGCACACCAAGACTTACCTCTTCCATTTTGTATATGTACGTAGTGCAGTACGGTCCTCACCAGAGATAATCTATATATTATCTCTGTCCTCACACACAGCGGCGTAGACAACTTTTTAAAACTGGGGGAGCCAAATTTTAACCACTTGACCACTAATTAAATATTCATTGCCGTAACATCACAGGAAAAAATATCGTATTCCCAGCCCTGGGTTAACCCTGGGTTTTGTACAACGATCCCAGGTTGATCCCAGAATTTCCCAGGTTGATAGACTATTAACAAAATTCACAGTTGATTTAGTCGTTATCAACCTGGGATCGTTGTACAAAATCCAGGCTGGGAATACGATATTTTTTCCTGTGTGCATGTCAGTACAAGAACAAGCAAAATCACTCTGCCATCTCCGGTGATGTTGTGCCATCTGAAGCTAGCACCAGTCATACCCAAGTAAACCCACTGTCAATAATCCAACTGGCATCATTGAAACAGACATTTGCAGTGGTAGCTGTGCTGATCGCGACAGTGTCTTTGAACAGCTAGATTGCAATTTCCTGGATGCACCTTCAGCAAGTAAAAGTGTCACAGCTTGCTTAATCGACAAGCCAGCTTTGCAACACCAGCGTCTTTTATTTCCTTCAGACCTCTTTTTCAATCGAAAAAAGCAACGCTCTTTCCTTTCAGCTTGTATGATACATATCAATGGCTCCACTATCAAAAACAAAATGATTTAGTTCCCTGTTTTTATTGCATGACAGCGGAAAACCGAGGTCTTTGAATGGTGGTAATAAGGATGACGTATTTACAAAGACTCAAAAACATGAAGCAGTATTATTTTCAGGTATTTCTTGCAACCGCTCAGTGATACGCATCAGACTTCAGGAGCGTTGATGCTGCTTTAGGAACGCAGTTGTCTCTTCTGCGATCAGCTTTGAAAGATGAAGATATCAATCTGAAGTCCATTGTACTCTAATTACAATGTCGACTTTGCAGCGGAAGTAATCAAACTATAGTGAAGTTAATTCTTGTTATGCCAGCCAATACAACAAGCGAGAGAAATTTCAGTGCACTAAGGCGATTGTAAACGTGGCTTTGCGCTCAGAAGCTCAGCAAAGGCTTAACTGGTGTATGGTGTTACATGTCCACAAAGACAGAACTGACAAATTAGAGTTACATGTAGCTGATTTAGCTAACGAATTTGTATCTCGAAATGCATATCTTTAATTGGATCGTTTGTGTAGATATAAATTTATTGATAAGCAATGAACACATATTTAAAATATTCATGATCAGGGGTAAAACTGGGGGGGGGGGGGGGGGGGCCTTGCCCCTCTTGCCCCCCCCCCCCCCACTTAAAATAAATATAAAAATTAAAGTTAAATTTTTATTCAGTTCCACGTGAGCTGGTTACTTGGAGGCGCGGGAAAAAGGGAAGTCAATAGCACTATGGAGGACTTTGATAGATTGCACGAAGATGAGCTGGAGTTGATGCGAGAAATGGAAGACCGTGAGGGAGAAGTTATAAACGCCTTGTGAACGCAAAGTATACCCCCCCCCCCCCCCCCCCCCCCTTAGATACTTCGGACTGTCCTCGTTCCCGTCGAGCGCTCCAGCTATCGAGCCCTTTGCTCACCCCAGGAAGCAAGAAGCGACCGTCAGAGAATAGTCCTCTGCCGCTTCTGAACTTAGACTGTGGAAGTTCACCAGGTGAGGCTGGGAGGGAGGGTGGGGGGTGGAGATGGGCGTCTGAGTAGAGAAAGGAGGAATGCATGCAGGGCTGGGATAGCATGTCTACACTTAGGGACAGCACCCAGGTCAAGGCTGTCATAGCATGTCTAACATGCATGGAAGGACAACAACAGGTCAGCACTATAATATGTGCATGTGCATGTAGCATGCCTGCAACCAATTTGAAGGCATACCTTTTCTGTGAGTTTACAAGGCACACACTCCCCCACTACCATCACCACACCCACCATCACTGCATCACCACACCCAACATCACCCCACTACCATCGCCACTGCACTCACCATCACCCCATTATCATCACCACACCCACCATCATCACACCCACTACCTTCACCACACCCACCATCACCACACCCAAATCGACCCCACACCTTCACCACACCCACCAACCATCTCCACACCGTCACCACACTACATCACCACACCCACCATCACCACACAGGTGGCCTGGCCACTCCTCCCCTGTCAGCGCCGCCAAAGACGCACCAGTCCACTCCAGCAAATCCTCGAAGCAGCTCAGTAAACTCCCACGAGGGAACAAGCAAGCGGCAGGCCCTTGGAGCCAAGAGCAGCCAGCTGTCAGCCAGGAGGCTCCTCCACGACACCAGAACAGTGCTGCATGACGTGGCAAACACGCCACCTGTCCCCAGGCCATCAGCTCCGTCTCCACCCTCCAACGGCTATGTGCGGCCACCCTCCCCGTACTCCCTTGGCTCCACCCCCTCCCCACCCTCCTTCCCTGACGTCAGCGGTGTGGAAGAGGAGCTCTCCTCGCAGAGGGAGAGGTCAGAACAGGGCACGCCTGGACTGGTCTCACACACCAAACGGAAGGTATCGGACTGGCTAGGGAGAGGAGAGTTCCCAGGCCCCAAGGGGTGCGGTGGGGACACCTCTGAGGGCTGCGATGGGTGGGGGGAGGTCGAGCGAGAAGGGAGCATGTCGCCGCTGGAACGTGAGCTAAGGGAAGTGGAAGAGTACCTCCATGGGACAGAGCCAGACCGAGCACTGCCCACCACACCCCTTGCTGGGGAACTGACCCTACAGGCGGAGGGGTCAGACCTAGACCACTCCCAATCCAGACCCAAACGGCCTCGGATGATGGGACCTTATGATGATGATGATGGGGGTGGTGAGCCCATGGACACTGTTGCTGCTGCCTCCTTGGCGGAGTCCCGAGGTGTACGTGGGGACGATGGAGGTGGGAGGATCCTCACAAGGGCACCTGCAGGTCCCCACATCTCCATCACCGGCACAGATGGAACAAGAGTGTACCTGAAGATGACAACATCAGCAGAAGAGGAAAGAAAGGTGTGTTTGTGTGTGTGTGTGTGTGGCTGCGAGTGTGGGTGTGGGTGTATGTGCGAATTTGTGTGTGTATGTGTGGTGTGTGTGTTAACAATAATACTTAGTAACTCTTACACAATACATGTACTCTCCTTCCAATCCCTCTTCCCTCCAGAACAAAGTCTGGTCTTCATCACACCACCTGCTTCCTGTGAAGTTCACACGACTAAGGCAGATGGTGGAAGAAGAGGTGTGTGTGTGTGTGTGTGTGTGTGAGTGAGGGAGTGAGGGAGGCAAAGAGGGAGAGGCATTGTTTATGAAGGACTGTTACCATTCTGTTACAGAAGAGGCGCCGACTGATTGAACAGTCCGACCAATTGCTGCAGTCTCTACAAGGGTGAGCCTGGTGTGAAATGTATCCCTGACGTGGGCTATGTGTCCTGTATGCGTGCATTTAGTGTCCTTGACTCTCAGTCAGTTGCTACTTGCACAGGTTGATATGTCTGCAGTGTGCATTTACAATAGGGGCCACTCCTCTGTGATCCTCATTTAGCATCCGGTTAGGCTACATAAAATGGAAAGCAATATTGACCAGGACTGTTCGATTGCAATGTTCCTGCACTAGCAGTGAATGTGTGTATGTGAGCTGTGTACAAGTTACATGTGTGGATGTGTTATAAGACGAGATGACATGTATGGAATATATGGTCTGATCTTTTTGGTTATACCAGAGACATGGGAGAATCTGAACCACTCTTTGAGAGCGAGGAACCGGTGAAGACTGGGGAGGAGGAAGTGGTGGAGAGGTCAAGTGGGAGTATCCTCTGGGTGGAGAAGTACTCACCAAAGAACTATACTGAGCTACTCAGTGATGATGTGAGCCATCTTGTCCTTGTGTGTACAAAGAAGGATTGGTTGGAAGAAAGGAAGGGGGGGGGGGGAAGGCAGAGAGAGGGAGAGGTTAGAAGAATGGAGGAAGGAGAGGAAGAGGAGAGAAGGAAGAAAGAGGGAGGAGGAAGAGGGAAGGAAGGGAGGGAAGGAAGAGAGAGGGTTGGGAGGAAGAAGGGTTGGAGGGAGAGAGAGGTTGGGAGGGAGGTTAGTTAAGTTCTTACACCCTGTGGGTGTTTAGGGAATCAACAGAACCTTGCTGTCATGGCTGAAGCTATGGGATGAAGTTGTGTTTGGCCGCAAGACTGTTGCTCTCGTGAAGACAGAGAAGGAGAAGAAGGTGGAGGAGAAGAGGGGGAAGTATGGAGACAAGAAGGTCGATGTGAAGGATCCCAGTACCCTCAGTGGTCCAGAGGTGGGTGTGGTCACGTTTGTAAGGCTAGTGCAGTTCTGTACATTGATTGTTCATTCACTGGTACATCATGTACACATGCATGTTAACAAGACAAAACTATTGAAGACTTGTCATGTTAACAAGACTAAACTATTGAAGACTTGTCATGTTAACAAGACAAAACTATTAAAGACTTGTCCCTTACACATGTTACATGTACATAAGAGGTGCATTGTGACAGGTGTATGTGTGTGTATGTGCAGGTGTATGTGTGTGTGCAGGTGTATGTGTGTGTATGTGCAGGTGTTGTGTGTGTATGTGCAGGTGTTGTGTGTGTGGCACTGATTCTTGTTTAGCATTCTAGGGTTGCTTTCTTATGCTTACATCATATAGTTACATGTATGTGTACGTTTCTTACTACTGTATGTATTGTACAGGCCCTTGATGACTCCAGACGTCCACAAATGAAGGTATATTTACTGTGCGCGTGAGGCCATCATACAAGTTTGAGTAAATCCTGTGTTCCAGATTGCCCTGCTCTGCGGAGCCCCGGGATTGGGGAAGACTACCTTGGCACACGTCATAGCTCAACATGCGGGCTACAATGTGGTGGAGATGAACGCCAGGTGTGTGTTTGTGGGTATGGGTGCGGTGTTGTGTGGGAGTATGGGTGTGGTTTTGTGTGTATTTGCATGTGTGAGAGTGTGTGGTACATGGGGTGGGGGTGGTGATGTATGATCATTAAGGTTACACATTGCATGTCTGAAGTGGAGTCATTTACGTGAGTGCGGTTTATGCATGCCAAATCTGCCCCCTCCACACTTTACCCTCAAAATTGTATGCCCTTTCAGTGATGATAGAAGTCCAGAGATGTTTAGGAACAACATTGAGGCGTCCACTCAGATGCAGGCGGTGTTGACCAGTGACAGCAAACCAAACTGTCTTATCATCGATGAGATTGACGGAGCACCAACAGTGAGTGGCTGATGGTAGTACATGTTAGGTGGGCTGCAATGGTAGTACATGTTAGGTGGGCTGCAATGGTAGTACATGTTAGGTGGGCTGCAATGGTAGTACATGTTAGGTTGGCTGCAATGGTAGTACGTGTTAGGTGGGCTGCAATGGTAGTACGTGTTAGGTGGGCTGAATTGAATCATGATAATGTGCACGCAATGAACGTGTACGTGGGAGTTGTGAATACAATGCTATGACTGGCGTAGACAATGTTCAGTAAACAATAGGATAGTTACTGTTTGTTGTGTAGCTGACAATGGAAGTACGACAGCTTAATTGCCATACAATCTGTAAAACCAAGAGGATTTATACATCAGCATATACTGTAGATTTCTGCTGCAACTAGTTTATGATTCATATTTAAAAACATTACATAAGCAGAAGGAAATGGTAGGCATGCACATTCAAGCCTGACCATGTGGAGGACATCTGGTGGCTAATTGCTTCACTAGAAGGGTACCATGTAGGGGATAGTAGACAAGGCCCACTAGAAGGCTACCATGTTGTGGATGGTAGTCAAGCCTCACTAGAAGGGTACCATGTAGGGGATAGTAGCCAAGGCCCACTAGAAGGCTACCATGTTGTGGATGGTAGTCAAGCCTCACTAGAAGGGTACCATGTAGGGGATAGTAGCCAAGGCCCACAAGAACCATAAATATAACAGATAGGGATTGGAAGCACCATTGTTCACAGTAGTAATAGGCTCATTTTGTGTTTAGTCACGGTATAATATACAAGACCTAATGTACGTGGAGTCACTGTAAGGAGTTGATGTATCACTGTGACCGCTTTTCCCACGTGTACCTACTTAACGGCTTGAGTATATATAAATTTTTACGCACTTGCGTGTGTGGCATCCTAATTAACCTCAAGACATTCGTAATCGAGTGGCAATACTGTGTGACAGCTTCGTTTCTAATCTGAGTACCTTGGTAACCATGCATCTTAAATTGGTGAAACAAAGGCACAATTCAATCACTCAGGACTTTGTATTCGATATGAGTAGTTTTGGAGTGAGCTTGTTTAGATGATGAGATGTGGTACCACCATTGCAATCCCTGTGGTGGGTAAGAATATGTACCATTGTCTTATTGCAGGTCAAGAAATCCTAAATTGGATATTAAGGAGTACAGAAGCTAACCTTCAGTTACATAATATCTGAATCTATGTGCACGAGATCACCATCGGTACAACCAGGCAAACCTCAGGTACAACCTGCTAGCGTTTTTCTGATCTCCCCATTTTGTTTATCTAGATAATGCAGCTTTATATCTTAGTTACTTGAAGCCATATCTCCTCCATAATTCACTACAAAACATCGTATTCTATAGCGAAACTGTCTTCTGAGCTAAGAATAATTTAGCCGACTAATGATGTAGCGATATAAGCCTGCAACATGGATGTGACGTCACGCCATATACATGTATTTACATTGGCCGTTTCCAATCCCTGTCTGTTGTATAAAGCTTTATGATAAAGCTTGAATTATTATCTGTTGTGCAGCATGCAAAACCCAACAAAAAGGTAGGATTGCATTACAAAATTTATCTAGCCCAGTTGCATTTACTAGACTACGTCCCCTGTATAGCTGATATACTATGCACTTTACCTCATGGCTCTGAGGTATAGTTCTATATACATGTAGTGTTACTTGCATATAAATGGCAAGCACCCAAGGACTTTGACTGAACAAACTGACTCACGATTTATACATGATATTGTGTGCACAACCGTGCTGCGTATGGTGAAAGCAGCAGAATCCACACATTTCGATCACTTAGTGAATCTTTAGCTTCGTTTCGCTATTGGAACTATTTAACGCAGTGCTCGTATGCATGGTTATAGCTTATGGATGTGGCACAGCCAGTAACTGTGCACATTTCATTTGCTTTGAAGAACGGAAGCCTGTTGTAATAGTTTTATGGCACAAACGACTGGGAAATGTGCAATTACTTTTGTACAGCTGTATCTCCAGAACGAATTAACAAACAGAACATATCGATAGTGACAGGACCCCTCTACTTATGTTCTGAATTTGAAGATATTTGGACAGGACATATAAGTTTTGAACCCCTGGGGGTAACGCCCTTTGCATGTTCCCTAGGGAAATGATGAATGGATAAAGAAGGCAGCATAAACAGTCAGGAAACAAGACTTGCAGAGCAGAATGCTTAGTATTATCCAGGCCTAAGATGAATTGCTGTCATGTGCTACAGGTCATCATCTGATCCGCCTGCAGAGTCAACTACTGAATGATATCTGAGGTGAGAGTGGAATATCATCATAAGCACAGAACATGACTTTAGCTTTCCATTTTGCTGTGTAAAACCGTATACTAAGTGGGCCTAAAAATCTACTTACATTGTTCTTTTCTGCTTAGAGACAGCTAGATCCCTCTGAGTCCCCTATAGATGTGCTATGTTTACGTACATAAACACATATGAATGGATAATTGCATACTTGCATGTATTAGTCTTGAAGGCTAGAACAGGGCTCATGTCTTTATGAAGGGGAAAAATAAGAAGATTTATAATTTCACCCAGCCTCACTCATGTAACTACCGGTATACCATCTGTTTGTTCTGGGCTTGTGCGGTGGAGGTGGTGTGTCCAGCAGTTCAAAACCGCATCGCAAGTTCTCATGCCTGTCTTATATATAGGTTGAAGTGCATGTGACTCTTCAAACCACACAGTCTACTGCAACTTATCTGATCACCTGAAGATCTCTGTTGCCTTTTTGCATCTGGGCTATAAATGCATAGTATAAGATTATATGGAGTTGTATTGCAATCTGAACATCTGATGTCGACATTGCTACCACTTGGTGTTCTTAACGGAGATGATAGACGTCAACAAATTTTGATATGAACCTGTTGTCGTGCAGTTACTGTTTGGTCTCCTTGCACTTAAGTTTACAGCATTGTGCGACAGATAAACAGATAAATTCACGCTTGCAACTGCAAAGCATTACTTGTTTTAGCAGCTTATGCTGGTGCATTTTCAGGAACATACATGTAACTGCAATGACACTCCTACCAATTGTGGTAATCTTGTAAATCCCATGTAGTGAGTACCCCCTTTTACCCCCTTTTTTGCAAGAGGCTTTTCAATCAGTTTGTTCAGAGCTGATATGGAATGAAAGCAATGAAAAAGCTATACATGATATGTACATGTAAATTCTAATAATGTACATGTATATATCATTCATTAATGCTTTCCCTGGAATTTTGTTTGGAATATACACATGTATGTGCTTGTAGTTAAAGGGTTGCAAACATTGTTTGCCCACTGAGAGGCAGGTCATGAGCTTATAAGGTGGAGTGTATTCTCAAAGACTGGTACACCGCAACTTAACCACATGTACAGCAGGATTAGTGCAATGGCATCATTACTAGTGGCAGGCTTGGAGAGCAACTCACAAATCAATGTGTAGACAATCTATCAGACTCTGTGGCAAGATTGTGGAAGGGACAACACCTCAAGTTACAGATAAAGAAGAAGAGTGTAGCAAATTCTGAAGAGTAATCGTGCACGGAGGTGTTTCTTTTTAAGCAATTCAGAGGCTTATACCTTTCCTCCGAACAGTTCAAGATGTGTTGAAGCTGGTAATCAATCATGTGAGCTTAATGTTTCAAGGACACTGTAAGCACTTCCACAAGTTCAGTTCTTGTGATGTAATGGTTTTGGAGTTAAGTATATTGTTAAGTTGTAGCATTTGGTGACAAATGGTGACACTAACTTTAAATGTATTATACATGCAACTTGTAAACAAAACTTGCTTGAATACAGTGCAGAAGTGATTAAACAATACACCCATACCAACTTCATATTACCCTGTGCAATATGCCACGAGACTAACTGTGAATGGCCTGCTGCTGCCCTGTCCAGACATTGGCTCGGTCGTGCCCACGGCACTTAACTACAACGAGTTCTTCGATTGGTCCACGAACTGGTGGTTCCTGGCCAGTTCGCAGTTCTTCGGGGGCTTGGTCCATATGTATATTGAATCAAAATGGAGGAAACGTTTGGAAAGGTATAATGAGGGAATGTTTGGTTTGTCAAGATTTCCACAAGGTACTTGAATCACTCCCTCTTGCTTGTCTGCAGAGTTCTCTTCCATATTTTTTGCTTAACATTTATTTGTTGATATAGTTGATGTGCATAGGAAAAAAATTTTCATCACATTCAACTTGACCTATTTACTGAGACTGTCAGAAGAGAGGACTGCCACAAATGCGTATCTCAAAGTTCTTGTTTCATGTTGTAAATATAAGAAAAGTATGCCTTGGTGTCCCTGCCCGTACAACTTAACAATATCCTGTTTATTTGATAGTGTGGTATTTATCAAGGCACTCAGGCTCATGGTACCAACCTGTTAACGCGTATTTTAAGAGGTTTCGCTGCTTGATGCTCTCTGATGTGGCTAAGACCTGAAGCTTGCCCTTCATCGTCTCCTTTAGGGTAGCAGGTATCACAAATGTGCAAGTGTCATTTCGACCACTTGCTGTAGCTAGACCAGACAATACACCAAAGTACCTCCTGACTCACAAGTTGGATATCATTTGCACCTTTCATATGGGACTGCTTTATTGTCTCTGTGTTTTTTTTCTTGCAGTGTTCCTTGATGTGCCTTAGGCTTGTATTCATTGGATCCTCCTGCCAGGCACATAAACCTAACCTACAATGTATCTAACACTAACCACATCCTATCTAAACCTAAACCCTAACCACCCGGCACCCCCTATCTAAACTCCATATCTAAACCTAATCCCCTCCCCTACACAGCCAGCTTTTTTCACCATTGAATCACGTGTGTAATGAATCCGCCCATGATTCATTGGCGATGTCGCAGGCATAACTGAAGCGTTAGACAATGGATATGATCGATGCTTATGTGTCATATGTTAATCGCTCCACCAAGACCACGCCCAAAATGAAGTAGTGGCATGACAGCTTCAAAATGTTTTTGATTCAGCCGAAAAAGCAATCATCACTGTTACGACGTTTATTATCACTTCCAATTCAGACTAATATACGTCATTAAGCACAAGTTAAAATATGACTTGTGCTATCACCCACCACTGAACACGTGCACTGCAGGCTATAATACATACGGCATTACTAACATTCTGTGATCAATATTCAACATTCACAAGTGGTGTATCAAACAGATTGCTGCGTAGGATTATATTACACCCATCCTTATAATACCACAGTGGTGTATATGTATGCCTGCCTGTCCTGTCACTTCATCATATCGGAAGCCTGATTGACAGTGAATGCAGTTGCAATGACCACTGAGCTCGGAAGCATAACATAATAATTTGAAAGGTGTAGTTTGTTTCATACTGATAATGATACACATTAACAGGAGTACATGAACATGGTGGAATTTTAAAAACTTGAATCAAAATGGTGATGGTTGATCTGGCAGGGTATAAATGGATACAATCAGTATTAGGTTGTGGCAATTGAATTATGAATGCTTCCATGCACGGGGTCAGTGTTGTGTCACCTCCAATCCCACCATGATGTACCAGGATCACACAATTAGTGTAGTCATACTCATCATCATCTTCTTCAATCCGTTGCCATTCATCCTCAGAAATGGACTGGTAGTACGTATCCATCCACTGTCCGAATAACTTGAGATTAGCTTGTTTTGCAGAGCTGCAATGGGAAATGAAGGTTCTCTATACAGTGAAGGAACATGGGATTATGGTAATGTCATGCATACTACTTTATTGTTACTTACAAAAAGTGTCAGCTGTCGTTTGTACAATACCAGGTCTACCGCAATAGCAAGGAAATAACACAATGAATGAAATACCCTGATATCATCTTCACTCTTTTCTCTCTGCAGCGAGCTGCAGAACAACTTGGTCATCTCAATCTCTTGTAGTGTCTGTAATAAATGCATGTTTTACAGGCTAGATAAAGTTGCAAATTTATACTTCATATCGGCTCCCGCTAATTGAAAATGTGTCTTTATTGTTCTTTGTAATAAGCTTGATGAGGTTATCCAATGTCATCTTGGTATCTTTCAAAGCCTTCTCTATATCAAGGAGTTGTTGATCGACCTGATTGTTGTGATCAGCCTTCTGCGCAATATTCTGCTCAAATCAGTGCCAGCAGCCGTGGAACCACTCCCTGAGTTCGAGAATGCTTCGAGTGGACCACTGGAAGTGGAAGTGTTCTTGAACCTACGTATGCAATCCCGGTAGTCCTTAGAAATGGCAGAAGAGATGTTGCCAAAAAAAACCTGATTTTAATTTGATAACGTTGCAACAAAAATCAACAGCGCATGGATACACCTATCCTACTACAGTCTCTTGAGTATTATAAATTCAGCATTGTAAACATTGCGCTAGAATCCACCCTTAATGCTTGTCTTGATGCTCAAATTCATTGCAGAAGCACAATGATACAAATTTGCTCATACTTGCCTACAGAATAGCATAGCTTTTCCTTTTCTATAGGCTCATAGCACTTGATGTTTTGAGCATTGCTTGCCACTCCGTTTCAAGTCTTGTATTTGAGCACCACATGTATAAGTTATATTATCTAATACGACCTATAGTGCAAGTCGCTCAGTTTGAGGAGTTTGGTTTTGCTGTAGAGCACTCACATATCATATGCCTCACATTGCACCATTATATCACCATTCTTCACATATTGCACGGGCACTAAACAAGAGAGCTGTCTCCTTGCTTGCTGGCTTGCTTTCTTGCTTACTTGCTTCTGTTCCTCAGATGTGCTTCTTCCATTTATGTCACTATTAATAATGAACAGTAGTGGCCATCTTCCCTAGGTACTGTAACGAAATCATGCACTGGTAACAAGGATTGCTACTCCTTAAAGTACGGCCCCAAAGCATATACTAGTAATCTTCTCTTGAGTCCTCACTCGATATCCTTATATGGTGCACTGCTTTAGTGTGTTTAGAAAAGCACACAGTTGCACTCTTTGCACATAAGCAAGCTGTATTGTACACTCTTGTTCAGATAGCTGAATTCCACAGCATTAATAAAAATAGTCAGTTTACTATCATCAAATAATTCTGTGATGTATATCTATTTATTGCAAGACAGCGTTACTACGCGCACGCTTGTGCGTTCTTCGTCACTATCAGCATCACTTGAAGAGAGCGTCGTTTTGACCGTGCACATGATAGCTACTGCAAATGTGCTCCAAGTTTCACTCAATTACATTAGTATAATTAATCTTTTTAATACGCAGTCCACGAAAAATTGATCAAAAAAATGACTAGAAGACTGAATGGCTGGAAGAAAAAAGTCATCACCATTGGATTTTGTCCCTATTTTTTAAGTACAAATGGACGATGGTGTCCAATTCTTGCACGTTCTCATCTATCGTGCTTGAGGCAAAATGCATTACCAAGCTAAGCGGGTTCAGTGGTTTACTTGAAAGTGCGCACTTTTTTCTTTCACCCTCCCATAGCTAGCTATTACTACTAGGTTGTGGACTCCCATGTCGTCATAAACACTGGCGATATTTGCTTCTATAATGCATCATCCCATTGCAACCCGCCCATTCCATTAATTGGAGGATTAGGCTGCTGCCATATCCATAAATAGTGATATGGTATGAGTTTGTACAACTGTAATATAACGCTAGGAGCCTCGCGAGCAAGTGCGTGAAGTCACAGTCGGTGAGGATAACAAAATGACTGATCAACTCATGCACGCATGCCAAAATATATTGCACGTGAACGGAAAGTTCGGCGGATACAAAAGAGCCGTCCAATGTTTATACGTCATCACAACAACTACCACTAAAATTCTTGGAGGTGAGACTGTTTGTCAGCAACTATAGGGCACAATGATCTTTTCTAAACAAAAAGGAAGGCAGTAGTAAAACCAGCAGTGAATGAATGTGCTATAAGAATATGTCCATTTCTCACTAAACTAATAACCCATGACACTTTTTTTGTTCGGCTGGACTCACACTTTCATTGTTTTATAATTACATGTGCAAACCTTCCAAAGCAATGTCTCCTAGCTTAGGCACATCACAGCTTTCTCAGCTTTGGTGAAACCCCGAATGACCATCAACACTTACATGTAATCTATCCATCCCTATAAGTAGCATAAAAACTCATTCTCAAGCCACAACATGAGAATGCAATTTACTTTGAAGCACATCATGATTGGACCACTGATCCCCACTTACAGTGAGACGTTCATCATTAGAATCGTTGTATGGACTAAGATTAATCTTGTTTTAGGTCAACAAATTCCAGATCATTTTGCTAAATTAATAGGAATTGTTAGAAGGTTTTTTTGGTAGTTTTTTTTCTTCAATAGAGAATTGTTGCAGTGAGGTAAAACAGTGAAATGTGTCATGATCTGGTTAAGCGATAGCTATAATTTCAGGATTTAGAAGAAAATGTGATTTCCTGCATGCCAGGTTGAGCCTGTAATGCAGATGTGACATCATGCCATACATTTAGAAAGGCTATTTCCAATCCCTGTCTGTATTTATGCTAGAAGGTACCATGTGGAGGATGGTAGCCAAGCCTCACTAGAAGGGTACTATGTTGTGGATGGTAGCCAAGCTTCACTAGAAGGGTACCATGTTGTGAATGGTAGCCAAGCCTCACTAGAAGGGTACCATGTTGTGGATGGTAGCCAAGCCTCACTACAAGGGTACCATGTAGTGGATGGTAGCCAAGCCTCACTAGAAGGGTGGAGGACCCCGACCCCTGGGATGCCCCCAGAAGGTGGTAGCCAAGCGTCATTAGAATGTCCTTGCAGTATGTTTGTTGTAGTACTGGCCATTGTAATTAAATGTATATACATGTGTGTACAGATGTGCACATACATGTACAGTGCACATTACTAAAATCGTTAATTGTTCTGGCTAATATTTTTGTATAGGCTGCAGTCAATGTCCTCATTGATTTAATCAAGAAGAAAGATGGAGGAGGTAAATCACCTGTCTGTATGCCCATGGGAGAATCGGTTCAAGAAGACCTCAGCATATGAGATGCGTTTGGTTTCTCTACCTGTTTTATTGCCATTTATGCATTTCTGCTGTTCTACGAAGACAGTCTGCAATGGTGTTGTGCTTGGAGAAAACGGCTATTGGGTTGCTCATGCGTGATTGTCGTGGTGTATTACTGTTACTCGTCGGAAAATATTTTTTCGCTCCCCTCTCCTCCTCCTCCTCCTCCTCCTCCTCCCCCCACCACTGTACAGGTAAGAAGAAGAAGAAAGACATTGTCCTTCTAAGACCCATCGTCTGTATCTGCAATGACCAGTGAGTGCTGACATCATCCGCAATAACCCACTAGTAATTCAGATTTGAAACAGCATCGCTGCATGTACATGTAGAAAATATTGACATGCGTAGACAGAAATGCAGATTGAAAACAATGATCTGGGCCTTGTGGGATGAGTAGGAAGGGAGGTGTTGGAGGGGGGGGGGGGGTGTATGGGTCAGCTCCCCATGGCTGTGGGAGGAGTCACAATGGCTGCACCATGTCTCTGCCCCCACCCCACCCCACCCCCACAGGTATGCTTCTTCCTTGCGCCAGTTAAGACAACACGCCCTCATCCTCTACTTCCCTCCAACGGCCTCTGCACGACTTGCCACTAGGCTCCAACAGGTCAGTCCTGCATGGCCTACAGAGGTGTACCCGCCTCACCCCGGCATGGGCCCACAGAGGTGTACCCACCTCACCTCTGCATGGCCTACAGAGGTGTACCCACCTTACCCCTGCATGGGCCCACAGAGGTGTACCCACCTCACCCCTGCACGGGCCCACAGAAGGTGTACCCACCTTACCCCCGCACGGGCCCAGAGGTGTACCCACCTCACCTCTGCATGGCCTACAGAGGTGTACCCACCTCACCCCTGCATGGCCTACAGAGGTGTACCCACCTTACCCCCGCACGGGCCCAGAGGTGTACCCACCTCACTCCTGCATGGGCCCACAGAGGTGTACCCACCTCACCCCCGCATGGGCCCACAGAGGTGTACCCACCTTACCCCCGCACGGGCCCAGAGGTGTACCCACCTCACCCCCGCATGGGCCCACAGAGGTGTACCCACCTCACCCCCGCATGGGCCCACAGAGGTGTACCCACCTTACCCCCGCACGGGCCCAGAGGTGTACCCACCTCACCCCCGCATGGGCCCACAGAAGGTGTACCCACCTCACCCCTGCATGGGCCCACAGAAGGTGTACCCACCTTACCCCCGCACGGGCCCAGAGGTGTACCCACCTCACCCCTGCATGGCCTACAGAGGTGTACCCACCTTACCCCGGCATGGGCCCACAGAGGTGTACCCACCTCACCCCTGCATGGCCTACAGAGGTGTACCCACCTTACCCCCGCACGGGCCCAGAGGTGTACCCACCTCACTTCTGCATAGGCCCACAGAAGGTGTACCCACCTCACCCCTGCATGGGCCCACAGAAGGTGTACCCACCTTACCCCCGCACGGGCCCAGAGGTGTACCCACCTCACCCCTGCATGGCCTACAGAGGTGTACCCACCTTACCCCGGCATGGGCCCACAGAGGTGTACCCACCTCACTCCTGCATGGCCTACAGAGGTGTACCCACCTTACCCCCGCACGGGCCCAGAGGTGTACCCACCTCACTCCTGCATGGGCCCACAGAAGGTGTACCCACCTCACTCCTGCATGGGCCCACAGAAGGTGTACCCACCTTCCTTCTCTGCTACAGGTTGCAAAGCGTGAGTATATGTCGGCTGCCATCTCTGCTCTAATGGCTCTTTGTGAGAAGTCGGAGAATGACATCAGGTCTTGTCTGAACACCCTCCAGGTGAGGTGGCTGGTTACACACACACCTTGTTAGGTAGCTGGTTACACTGCTCTGCTCTCCCTCTCTCCCTCCCACCCCCTTTCTCCCTCCCACCCCTCTTTCTCCTTTCCTCCCTCCCTCACCCTATCCTCTCTCTCCTCCCACTCCCTCCCTCCCTCCCTCCCTCTCTCCCTCCCTCCCTCCCTCTCTCCCTCCCTCCCTCCCTCTCTCCCTCTCCCTCCTCTCTCTCCCTCCCTCCCTCCCTCTCTCCCTCCCTCTCTCCCTCTCTCTCTCCCTCTCTTCCTCCCTCTCTCCCTCCCTCTCCCTTTCTCCCTCTCTTTGTTGTGTTCAGTTCATCCACAAGAAGCAGAAGGAGCTGACCTTGGCTGCTGTTCAGAGCGTCAGTGTGGGCCAGAAGGACGCACAAAGGAGCCTGTTCTCCCTCTGGAAGGAAGTATTCCAGCTCTCTGTCGGAAAGAGGTACAGTACTAGTAGGTGTAAAGATGGTATCCAGTCTCGACCTGAGCTGCTGATGTGCCACACGCATTGCCAAAATGTCTAGGCACAAGAACAAGTACATATACATATAGTATGTCTATTCTGGAATGGGACAGATGAACAGGTCTGTATTGATATCATGCTCATGCTTGTATAGAAGTGGTACTGGATTGCTAACATACATGGATCACTTGCTTCAATATACGTGCCTTAAATACAGCTGAAATGATAGGATAGTTGTATACAAGGAGATACATGTCAGAGGCGGATACAAGGGTGGGCAACTGGGTTTTGCCCCCCGCCCCTCCCCTCACCAAAGTTAGAAATTAAATATTCATAACTAAAGGGGCGGTGACTCAAGTCACAATAATGCTATGAACAATGAGCGAACACAACGGAAACGTGTCGAAGTAACATGATAATAGTTAGTAAAGCGTGGCAGGGACTTCGCCTCAGATCCTCCACTTTTACGTTTTTAATTATTTGCCACCCCCTCACAAAAAATTCTGGATCCACCCCTACATGTAGCACACAACTGCATAAATATTGTAGTACATGTATGTTGTATGATCTCATATTCCCCCCTCCTCCAGACATACTGTGAACAATGGTCCTCATAGGCTAAGTGGTATGGAGGAAGTGCTGGGTCTGAATGCTACAACCTTTGGAAGCACTGGAGGTACGTGCTTAGGGTCAGGGTTAGTAGTACTGCACTCAAGATATTACTGGGTTGTGGGGCTCCAAATATATATGGGACAGTGTCCAGCAGAATCACCCTTCTGGCTAGTTTTTCAAGTTTTCAAATTTTTTGATTTTCCTTGAACACCCATGAGCTTCTGTCAAATGGTCCTTACGCATCATAAATCGGACTATCCATCACAAAGTTATTAGGCACTGAATTTATAATTAGCCATACATTTCAATGCGAGCGTTACTTTTCTTTTGCTTGTTCTGGAAATTTTGAAAAAGTACCATAAGGGTGATTTAGCTGGACACTGTCCCATATACAGTCTGACCTCGTTAAGAGCGCACTCGTTATAAGCACATTCCCTCGCTAGATGTATTGAAAATTATATTCATGGTTAATGCGGGTACCACACGTTATCTATGTCTACAATGTGCAATCTATGCCCTAAGTATGGTAAGAGCGCAGGGAACAAACGTGGCGCTATTAACGAGGTCAGACTGTATATATATTTACATGTATTTACAGTTAGTTGTACATGTATGCGAAAGAAAATCTATGTGAGCCATTGCCCCAGATCAGCTTGTCCCTCCTCCACTCCCTAATGGTTGGGTACACTACTTGCAGGTTGCTCCTTTTGATTGTCATTTATTTTCTTTGTGATAACACAGGATGCCAGCAGGAAATTAATCATTTACCAATCATGTTGTTTAATAACTTACAAATCTTGAATATGTGGGTTTGATTGCTCTAAGCATTACTATCGTTGACCATTTTTTCATGTGAAGGAAGGTCTTTTTATTTTTATCTCAACAATAACACTGCAAGGAAATGTTACCAGGAAAGTTTTTTTTTTGGTATTGTTGATTTCTAGAATATTGCATAAATGCACCAATTGGCTTTTTTTTCCCATGACAACACGTAAATGTGCCAGTCCTCAGAAAATTATGCAGTTGCATTCATGCTACACTTGGGCCATGTCTAGAGACTGGGCTGGCATGTGGGTGATATAGAAATGGTTCTCGTTTTAACTTGATCATCACCTAGTTGCTGGCTAAGTGAATTCTTTATGGTTACAGATTCAGATATCTGCGCGTACAAAACACTCCAATATAGACACGCAAATAATTATGGTCCGGAGTCGCAGTAAGGCTGCCCAATGCACTTCCCTCTGACTTCAAAGTTCTGAATGCAGAGAGGGAAAGCATTTTAAACGTCATAACAGCTCATAGTGATGGAGACATACATATTGCAGAAGAGGGTCCTCAGATATAAACTTGATGGTCGGTACAGTTTGGGTTGGGTCAGGGATAAAGTTGAACATGGAGATTCTGCAGATAGAACAAAAACAAGTTACATGGAACAGAATGTGGGAACCATATGTAAGGTTGAGAGCTGTACGGATCTTTTGAGGAACTACACGTACAATTATTTCATGATCATTAGCCACTCTGCACTATTAAAAGTGAATTACATAATTTCATTAGTGCGTGTTTCCCTCTAATAGTAACTGTTTTTAGCTGCATATGTGTAAAAATCACAGGGTGGGGGGGGGGGGGTCACTTTTGGGATGGGCATTACAGTTTCAAAAATACGAGCAAGCACTCCTTTACTGAACTGTTTTTATCTTTTTATTGATAGCTTCTAACTTCATAGCCTTTTGCTCACCTCCAATCAATACCCCAGGGATACTGAAACTGGAAGATGTATGGGTCGTAGGTCACGGAGAATAAAACGATAGGCTTTTCGGTTCTCCCGCACGTGTAAAATCGATCAGCCTTCTGACACACCTGGGTAAAGGAAGCGTGGGGTGGATGGGAGGGGAGGGAATCTTAGATATGACGAACGGCCGTATCGGTGATTGGCCCCTCGCCTCCAGGGCACGGGTAACCTTTGCAAGGACTGAACAGGTAATAGTACCCGCGAGGATCGTTGGTGATATTTACACTAGGAGGAGGTGGTAGAAGAACAGAGGGTACCATTCCGCAGAACCAAAATGTGAAAACTTACGGGTAGTTGAACACTTTAGTGAGGTCGAAAGTCGTACCGTTGCACATTGCAATGCAAGGGTTCTCGCTGTCGGGCATGCATTGTGCTGCTTCTAGCGACTTTGTCAAAAGTAGCAAAAGCGAAATGGTGAACGTTATCGCCCCCATTTTTGCGTGTTTAATAATTAATACTCACGTGACGTCACTGCCCGGACGCACGCAATCATCTCCGAATAAATCTGCTATCTTGAAATAACTGGTACTATTCAATAATGAAGTACACATGTACGAACTAAATTCATTCATCAGAGTCTTCTTCCATATCACTGCAATGTTTCCAATCTTGAATATGTATGTCTCATTATATGTTAACTGTCTTTAGCTTAACATTAACTTTATCGTACAGATTCATTATTGCTACGCTAGTTCAGGTTCTGTGTATCGTTTTATGCATTTTTAGATGTTGGGTCTGGAGATGAGAGGTCGCTGCTGAGTGCCAGTGCTTCCAGGTTCCATCAGATGCTTTCTGCTACCATGGCAACTGGAGAGTATGAAAAAGTTGTTCAAGGTACAGATAGATAGATAGATAGATAGATAGATAGATAGATAGATAGATAGATACAGGTGGATACAGAAGAATATGTAGTGCTGGGTACCTGGAAAAATGATGATGTTAGGTACTGGGGAAGAGGGTGTGTCCTTGTATATAGGTGTGATGGGGGCTATGTGGGTTGGGCATGATACCTGATGGCCAACAAGGGTTCATGTTTATAAGTGTATAAGAAACAGAATGTTGCTATCATGTATGCTTCCGCACGTGTCCTAAAATAATTGTAGGGTTGTTTGAAAACTACCTTCTGATGAGGTTCAGGGATCCCAATATGAGGAGTGTAAGTCAGAAGGAGTCTTAAGAATGTTTTTACATGCCTCTGTTCAATTCCCTGAATGTGCATGTAATTGGCTGTTGTAAACCTACTACTGTATGCTATACAGGTTCAATCACAAGTCATGTATTAGGTGCATCCATGCGTCAATTGTGCACATCTATGTTTTATACACAGATCACTGCGGGACAGGAGTGGTTTGTGTTCCATGACATACTGCAACGGCACATCTCTCAGAGTCAGGACTACCTATTTGTCAGATACCAACCATTTCTTCCCGTCGCCTTCCACTTCCTCTTCTCCTCACTGGCTAAACCACAGATCAAGTACCCACACTCAGACTTTGAGGTGAGTGCAAATTGTTTTGATGTGTCAGAAGTAGGAAGTCTCTCTTGATAGACTGTTTCTAAATATACTTTTCTGTACGTAAATGGGCCTCCTTGCCCCTGCTTACAGTAATGTGGAATTTTTCTAAAATCATGCTATTACCAGAAAACAGTTTCCAAAGTATATAACTCTTAATTGAAGGATACAGGTATTGAAATTGACATGAAGCACATTGGTGGGCAAGATGACCATGCATATTAGTCCTAAATACAAACATTTATAAACGACCGAAAAGAGTTCCTACAAACTATGAATGAATTTGATGTTGCCCAAAGCATCGCATTTCATTGTAATGCTCCCAAAGTACTGATGTGCAGTGTAACCATCGACAACTTGTTGTAAAAGGTATTATGTTTGCAATGTTTTGTGGCAATGTAAAAATCATTGCGCAGGGAACTGTACCAGGTGTTCAATAATTACACACTGCACTTTTGATCCATAATGAATACTGCAGTATTTAATTGCAAAACTTTTTCAAACCCCTCATCCATCCATACCCACTCTTATCATAGGCCTTCCAGCGCCAACAGCAGAACCAGCACCTCATCTCCTCCCTCATGACAGAGCTCCCACCTTCCATCAAACAGTACACCACTCCCACCATCCTATCAGTGGACCTTCTGTCACCCTTTTTGGAAATTATATCCCCTATTTTCAGACCTGTGAGTGTTAACGTTACGTACCAATGTCAGCGCCATGTACCTTTTTCTTGCATTGATAGAATTTGTAGCATAATATACCATAATGGTGGTGTTATGTAAGCGTGTTCTAAACATGTCAGGGTGAAGCATACACTTCTTTGCTGTGTAATGAAAGATGTCACGTATACATTTCTTTGCGGCTGGCCACATCTGTGCAATGAATGATGTCATACATACAATATCAAAGTTAAAACGTCATTTTGCCAGTAGTTCCACATAAAGTGAAACTTGGAATTAATTGATATCTTGTGAAACAAAGTGACAGATGTTAGTGTGAATTACTTTCATAAGAACACATTGAAATTATCCTCACTTTCATCTGTACTTTGCTGTGCCATTATCATTTGCCCTCCTCCCCCCCCCCCCCCTCCCCTCCTACCTATGACATCAAGGTGAGCATCCAGCTGTACAGTGCAAGGGAGAAGCAACAGCTCACTGATTTGGTGAACACCATGATCTCTTGCGGGGTCACCTATCGGCAAGAGAAAGGACCAGATGGCCAATACACATATATCCTTGATCCGTGAGTTGGATTAGTGATGATGTAAGATCATGTGATTTATGAGTTGCTGTTCGATTGGTTTGATCTTGACAATGGTTTAAAAGAATTGATTACCAATGTATTGCTATACCTACATGTAAGTAGCAAACACAAAGTGTAAAAATCATTTTTGCCTTAACTGTTTCCAGTAACATTGAGCAACTGTGCCGGTTCCCAGGCCTACCTCAGAAGAGGCAGATGTCTTATAGTGCAAAGCAAATGATATCCAGAGAGGTATGTCTGCCTCTTCCCCAGACTCTTTGATTATGGCCTTTGATTTGTGTGAAGCATGCATTTAACTACCTTTGTTGTGCTACTGGAATGTGCAAGGCAATCAGCTTATATAGTGCACCATTGCCTTCAATTAGGATACCTCTATTCCTGTATTGTTGTACCTATATATTCATGTCGTATTATTGGATCAATGATTTTTGAAATGATAATGATAATGTGCTGTGTATGTATGTAGGTTGCAATGACAGAACCAGCCTAGCTTGAACGGAATGCATTTTCAGAAAATGTAATCACAACTGATTCTCTACGACTCTGTCAGTACCAAATACTCAATGAATAATAAAGAATTTTGTGGTGTCTTGGGACACCTAATATTAATGTTTTACATTTAGCCCATCAACTTTTAACCTCTCCACAGATTGAATTAGAAAAACTGAGGAGAGCAGAGAAAGTTCAGACAATGAATGAAGTGTAAGTTCAATTTCAACAGATGCAATGTCTAGCTCTCGGTGACAGCAAAGGGGGGGGGGGGGGGGGGGGGAGGTTATATGAATTAGGATGTTGCAGGTACCAGGGATAATATTGTGATGTCTTATACTACACGTTCAGCAATACCATTGCTCCAAGATCTGCCACCACTACCACTGGAAGCACCAATGCCACTATCCAGCCCATATCTAGGAGTCCTACAGCAGAAATACAAACTGACGAAGTTGTAGAGAAACCTGCAAAGCTGCTGACTAAACTGAAGGATGAAGTAACGTGCACCTCGGCATACTGCTGCTTTTATGTGTTACATGTGCGTGTGTCTGTCTTATTCTAGAAGCAGCCGACTGACTTCTTTGGAAGAATGGTGAAGTCAAGATACACATCCTCAGGTCCTATACATTTTTTATGTATGCCCCACAACCATTCAATTATTTCTTCCTGCACACATAGGCAGCTCCAGTGCAGCTAACAGTGGATCCACCCACCCATTGTGGTTCAAATTCAATGAAGGATACTCCAATGCAGTCAGACGTCCTGTACGTATCCAAGATCTTCTGTGATCACTGGAAGTCTTATCATCACTGTTTGTTTTTGTGCTGCTTTTCTCAATTGTCATATTTCTATGAGCATTTAGTTGACATACATTTGGTACCTGGGCTGTATTTTTGAAAACTGTTGAGTCAGTTTGACATTATCTTCAGACTGCGATTTATAATGGAATTAATCTTGGACAACGGACCTGGCTAACAATAAATACTTACAATCTTCTGCCATGCTTTAGCTTGTAAGTTTGTAAAACCCTGCGTAGAAATGATTTTGCACACGGATTAGTAGGTTTGTGGAAAGATGTGGCAATTAATTAAGAATGGAATGATTGTTAGCCTATCGACCTGCAGGCATCATCATGTGCTATTGTTTGGCCTCTAGGGCAGCAATTGTGGAGGTATAGTATTGAAGTAAAGGCAATTAAGGGATCCGAAGTACAATTATGTGTGTGTATGCACATAGTATCCCATACGCAAACAACCAGTCACATACCTCACTCCAATTCTCTACAGTCTGTGGTGACTGCTCAACAACTTTGTTAACGACATCCCCTCCCCCAAAGACCATAGCTTATGCTACTACATTTTTCTTGGTCCACCAGTAGTAGTGCATTTTAATTTTAACAGTACCCTCGAGTTTTATTAATAACACAACCTGCATATTGTGGTAAAATGAAGACCTTTCATTTCCATTTCACCAAATAAAAGCCTTCAAAGTGCACGGAGGAGATGATGTGTGTTCTTATCAACCTTATGCATTCAATATTAGTTGGTTCAGTCTTGAGCACACAATGAACTAAAGACCCCTAACCAGATGTGATGTGTATCATAATCTGTATGTAAATAACTTGACACAATTCAACCATGGCTTGCATACACTGTCAGCCTTTTTGATGAGGTTCCCCACCCAGATTTAATGTACCAGAATTGATATACATACATGTATCAGATTTACGTTCAGCAGGTGGTAGGGGATATTATTGGCCGCTCTTTTCCCATCACCGGGACCAGCAACAGTCTTCTCATGTCTCACTCCACTGGTCAGTTTCCACAGGCTGCATTGGAACCTCACAGCTGAAATGAGATGAGCCTGTCTCTCAGCTCTTCCGTATGTACATGTACTTCTCAGCTCTTCCTGTCGGCTGTCACAATAAAAAAGTGTATGAATGGTTCAGCAGCGTCAGTTTAATTCCTTCCTAAGGTTTAAAGATCATGTTAATTAATTCACACTCGATGTCATGTACCCCATATTAACACATTCATACAGGGCTGTGTATGCATGCTTCAGTGACTGACCATAGTAGTAGGTGCTATATTATGGCATGGCTCTTTATACCAGACACCAGCAGTACAAAGCACACACACACACTGCGATGATGTCCCTCAGTTTGTTACAGGAATCTAACTAATTGTTTGAGGATTGCACTGTGTTTAGTGTCAGAGGAACAAAATGTTCCCCTTCTCCCACCCTTATTGTAGAGGAACAAGGATGATACTTGAGAGGGTGATGGTAAAGGGGAATGGGTGCAGTGGAGATGGTGGGGAAAATATAGTATGAAGGGGTGGTGGAAAGGAATCGTGCAATTTAGAGTTCTTATTATGGATTGTGTGCAGGCATGTATCCACACCAGGAAGAGTGGGGTAAAAGGGTGACGTGGATGGGAGAGGGGAGAAGGAACATCTATTGCTTACTGGCATTTATGGTAATGCAGAAGAACAGAAGAAAATGTCCCCAGAGTTGACAGTGAGTAATGGTAACCAGTTGTGAGATAGGGAAGTGGTATCATTAAAGAATATGAAACATTAGGTCTCAGTGGACTACATGAGAATATTGAAACCCTACAACTACATAAATCATAACTAATTACACATTCTTGAGTCAAGCTCATTGGAGAAGAAGAGAATGTACAAAAAGGCAGTTGAAGACAGAAGAGGCACCTTCACCCCATTTGTCCTTTCTGTGGACGGACTACTACACAAAGAGGCTAGTCACTTCCTAAAGCACATGGCCACTGCTCTGTCTTCCAAGTGGGACAAAGCCTATTCCATTACCAGCAGCTATGTCAGATCACGGCTTGCTTTTGCAGGGGTTCGAGCAGTGAGCCTCTGTCTTAGAGGATCCCGCACCAAATGGAGAAGTGGGCTGGGGTTTGAAGATGGTGCTCCTCTGGCCTCATTCATGGATTAAATTTATTGTCTTATTATTTCTCTTTTTTTAAAATTACTTATCATCTAATTGTATGTATTTCATGTTTTTATTTTATCCTCATGGTTTCATATTTAAAAAAAAAAAAAATTACACATTTGAAAACCCTAATTACACCAAACACCAGGAAGTATAAAAGCTAACTTCATTATCAGCAGCTCAGACATACACATGCACCCACTCTCAACCTCTACCTCTGTGTAGTGGATTTTTTGGTTGTGTGGGTGGTGGATAGATTTAGATAGGAGGTGGTGGTGGTTAGGTTTAGATAGGAGGTGGTGGTGGTTAGGTTTAGATAGGGGGTGGTGGTTAGGTTTAGATAGGAGGTGGTGGTTAGGTTTAGATAGGGTGTGGTGGTTAGGTTTAGATAGGGGGTGGTGGTTAGGTTTAGATAGGGGGTGGTGGTTAGGTTTAGATAGGGGGTGGTGGTTAGGTTTAGATAGGGGGTGGTGGTTAGGTTTAGTTTAGATAGGGGGTGGTGGTTAGGTTTAGTTTACACTACGCGAAAAAGTACATTTACCACGCATTTACTAATCGTGTAGATGTATTGTAAATATGTCAATACACATTTACAAACATATTTGCTGTGATGTAAATATGTTATACATTTGCCACCTTATTTACATAATGTTTACTATCCGTGTAAATGTATAATATATTTACGAACATATTTGCACCACATTTACATCTATCATAATTGCTGCTCTAATTAAGAGTAACACTTGCAAGAAATATAATATCATCGAAATTTGATCGTATAATCTCAGTCTACAGTCTACAGTCTACGATTTGATGCTGTCGTCTCGTGTCATAAGATCTCTGATCAAATTATACTGCGCGAATCGATGCAAGTTGAATTCATTGAATGAAAGCCTTGCGCGCGAAAATACACGCACACACAGAGTATGCTCGCGCACGCTTGGAGCTTCTATAATTTGCAATTGCAAACCTCCGTTACAGGATGACCAGGAGGGTTACCTAAGAGAGCTTGATGCTTCTGACATCTTGGCGATACACGGTGAGTCCTCTGGACATGTTTATTTGTATCGTGTGCACAAACTAATTAGAATATCTCACAGGTGGTTTGAGGTCATGTGCTGCCTCTGTTACAAGGTGACCAGGATGGTTACCTAAGAGGGCTTGATGCTTCTGACATCTTGGCGATACATGGTGAGTCCTCTGGACATGTTTATTTGTAAGGTGCGCACAAACTAATTAGAATATCTCACAGGTGGTTTGAGGTCATGTGCTGCCTCTGTTACAAGGTGACCAGGATGGTTACCTAAGAGGGCTTGATGCTTCTGACATCTTGGCGATACATGGTGAGTCCTCTGGACATGTTTATTTGTAAGGTGCGCACAAACTAATTAGAATATCTCACAGGTGGTTTGAGGTCATGTGCTGCCTCTGTTACAGGGTGACCAGGATGGTTACCTAAGAGAGCTTGATGCTTCTGCCATCTTGGCGATACATGGTGAGTCCTCTGGACATGTTTATTTGTGTGGTGCGCACAAACTAATTGGAATATCTCACAGGTGGTTTGAGGTCATGTGCTGCCTCTGTTACAGGGTGACCAGGATGGTTACCTAAGAGAGCTTGATGCTTCTGCCATCTTGGCGATACATGGTGAGTCCTCTGGACATGTTTATTTGTATCGTGCGCACAAACTAATTAGAATATCTCACAGGTGGTTTGAGGTCATGTGCTGCCTCTGTTACAGGGTGACCAGGATGGTTACCTAAGAGAGCTTGATGCTTCTGACATCTTGGCGATGCACGGTGAGTCCTCTGGACCGTTTTTTAAATGGTGGGTATGGACTTACTAATGTTCAGAGTCATGTGAGCTAGATGTGTAAAAGTCCAGCTGCCGTGTTTATAAACAAATGATGTACATGTCTACATGTACATGAGTTATGTTTAACCCCATATATGGAAGGGCCTAGTACCAATAGCTCCTCCCCATTTTAAAGCCTTGTTCATCTATGTATTACTCTCACTTCACAAGTAATCATTCACTCAATTTGAGTAATATATTGGTGATGGCTTTACAATCAAGAAATACATAATTGCAATCAATAGTCATTAGAGTGTACATTGTCACATGTTTTGTTATAAAAAAACCTTCTGTTGTAGTGGGCAGATATATAGAACGTTTTCATCATTTAGCTTTGTACTTGCTGCAACAAACTGTGAGTGTATTCTTTGTACTGGTAAGAATGATGCTGGGCCAAATGGTTCATACAAATTAGAGCACCACACCTGGCGTGATTGAGGATGATGACATTGGTGACGTTGGTACCATTTAACAAACGCAAAAATGTAAGATTTTGTGTTTCCAGTCATGGTATAGTTGTGCTGAAAATAATACATAACCTGACCTGGACGAAGTTCTGTTGTACTTATGTCCACGTGACCATCTTTACCACACCATGCTGCGAGGATGTAGCATGATCTTTTGGAACGGCTCCCGATTGATCCATACACTGTGTTTCCGTTCTTGATGTATGTATATGACATTGCACGAAATGAAATACTTGTGTTGATAACATCCTGTTTGTACATCACTTGATAGGTGTTGGCCAAATACAGTGTACTGTCTTCATCAAGATAGTGCTCTGATGCAGCCCCTGATAGACAATAGTGAGCACTGATGGACCAAATGTTGGTGGGCACATCATGAACTGACAGTTTTGTGGAAGTAATAACTGCCCAATACTCCATACCATGTTCTGAGCTCATATCATTTAATGTACCAGTGCTTAAATCTTTGTTGAACAATTGTTGCATTGTTGTCGTTTGTACATTCAAGCACTCTACGGGAATATTCAGATTGTCAACCTGTACATCATGCATGAAGTGTTGCATGAACTGAACTTCCACTGACCGGTTATTGGTTCGATAGTTACCCAGTATACCGTTATACCTTTCAAATGAAAAAAGCCAGAATGCATACACAGGCCCATAATCCATAATGCATTCAACTAGATGTGTATGCATATGCATATTTGGAGTGACTTTCTCTATGCCATACAATGTCTCAAATTCAATGCAGAATTTAACTAGTAGGTCATGACCTTGTTCTGCTTCTTCAATTGTTAGCATTGGTGACACTAGCATTTGACATGCTTGAACAAAAAGATGCCAACAATTTAAGTGTGTCTGCTCTAGCTCACCATCCAGCACATACATTGAGAGGGTCATTGTCCACATTTTCCATTCATCTGCTGTAAATGAACTAAATCCTGAAGCAATTTTATGTGGTATTCTTCCTAATGATGACGGAAATGCACATTTATCCACTTTTGATTGTAAAATGGTATGGCGATTTTTTGGGATAATAGGGGAATCTTCATTTAACCATATATTTTTCATTACATGTTTTGCAGTACCCAAAAAAAGGTTATGCATGGCATCAATGATGTGGAACCTTATACAATCGAAGTATTCCAAGTGCATCAAAGATGTAAACCTTGACCCACTCAGCGACTCAACTCTTTGTTTAGCAGCATTGCTGACTTGCTGTTGGCTTAAAAAGGCTTGTGCACGATGGTCTTCCTCTTTGCGTGGGGCCGAAACTGTATTGAAACCACCACCATAGCACATCACCCCATTTTCTGGGTTGGTCTCAAAAACTTTTGTGCACTTTGAGCAACCACATTTTGCCATGTGACCATAAAATCCACACACCTTTCTAGTTGCTGGTGTGTCACAGGCTACACAAAGCAAAGCAGCTCTTAAAGTGATGGGGTTATGTGCATCTGGTGATTGTATCTGAATTCCATTTTTCCATAAAGTGTTCAACTCTTCAACAAGTGGATCAAGATATGTATTAATATGCAACGAATTAAGGCTCATGTGGACCTGGTATTAAACCAACTAAAATGATGTTTTCTTTTTTAAACCGCATTGATCTTGGCAGATTTAGAATAACTAAATAAATAACACCAACACTATAAGGGGAGTGTTTGTAAGGGTTGAACCAATCCACATTCAGCATTAGTCCTATATTATTAGGAGCAGCTAAAAATGGAGTGTTATTTACATGCATGAACTTCTTCCACACTCTACCATCGTATATGTCGTGCAATGCATTGCTAGGGATAGTTCTTTGCCTCCATTTTTCACATGCTGACAGTACACTTGGACGACTAAAAAGCAATTTCAATGATTCTGCAAGAGATTTATAACAATACATTTTATGGGGATACACTTTCAATGATCCATCCTTTAGTTTTATTTTAGCCACCAATTTTGTGCCACATGGTTTTCTACGAGCTCGATGAGGATGCTGTGGGTACTCGCAATATGTGCAAACGTTTTCGACACTTGTGAGTAAATTGTCTAGATTATATATGGAGTGACATTCAGGACATACAATAAACTTTATAAAACTATTTCTATTAACACGAAGAATATTTTGTAAGCTTCGCAAAGATTTAGGAAAGATGAATGATATTGAGGCTAATAGTGGGGAAAACTGTTTTAAGATTAAAAAGTAGAAATGCAAAATAATTAGCAAGGTGTTGATGGCGTTAATTCCAATATTGTACCGACAAAACCATTTCAGCAGAATGGTTAGAAAACAGATTGTTACTGCATTTGCTTTCCTTGAAATTGATCCTTCTACTAAATCCTCAGCCATCGGCATAACGTTACTGGGAGGGAGATCTGAAGTGCTATTACCTTGAATATCCTCGTCAATGTCTGCAGCTTGGTCATCCCACATTTCTCCATCATCTATTATTTCTTCCTCTTCGTAGCCTTTTTCTTGTTCTCCAATTTCTTCATCCTGATTATCTTGCGTATCTATATAGTGTGCAATAATAGAATTCAGTCATGCAATCAGTTAATGATTCGCAGATCGCATATACATTGCATGCATCAAGCGGGGCGAATTTTAAAAAGCAGCCTTTACCTGCTGCTTCGTCTGAATCATATCTGCTTCCATTTGAAAATTCATCTGAATCACTATATCTGCTTCTATTTGAAAACTGCTCGTTGTCCAAATCGCTCTCATCGGATGTAGCTGCCGCTAATAGATTTTGTATTGCCCACGAATTCGACGATGAGTTGAAATAAAGCCTTCTATGCTTCAGGTACGTATTTGAGGAGACTGTTTCACGACAGTGTGGACAATAACGACGGTTACGAGGCATTCTCACTTTGAATTGGTTTAATGTTCAGCAATGACGTCATGCAAACACGCGCCGACCAATGGGAATAGAAATCTCTTATTTGCGCCAAGATAGCATTTGCAGCATCTGTCCATTCATTGCTTCTGTCGTACTTTGAAGTCTGTATCAAGAATGTCGTCGCCGTTCGTCACTCCCAGTCGTGTGAATTCATCTTTATTCCCTCATCGGCCTATTGTACCTCGCTCTGGTAATCTATATGCCATATAATAATACAATGTACATACAAATCACTGAAAACGTATGCATCTACACTATGATATGCATGCATATTAGGAGGGTCTCCCGCTACCGCTGGATTGCAATCGGACAATACTACCTGCCAAGATAAAATCCTCGATTCCCTGAAAAGTTTGCAGGACCAGATCGCGGAGCTAAGGAGCTTAACACCTTCCTCATCGGCAGCCGCCGCAGCAGCAGAGTCCCCGAAGGAGAAAAAGATTTCCAAGGAATTGTCGGTACGCTATTTCGTGCCATCATCATTATGTATTAAATAACACCCCTTATCTGCATTTATATTTACAGTCTGCAATCCATAGCACTGTGAAACACCTGCGCCATCAGATAGACAATCCTATGGAGTGGAATACATCCCAAAGGTACCGCATGCATGTGCATGCATCAATCACACAGGTCATCAGTACTAATGCGGTATACGTAGTTTTACAGATATTGCCAACCTGCGTGTGACAGATGAACTTGTCACTGCTTGTCAAAGCGACAAATTTCCCGCTGCTGTTGTCCGAAGTATGCCATGTATGCAGGTATTAGAATATCTTTTATATACGCTGCATCATTCATGTAGAAGCCGCAAGAATATACTTCGCTAGCTTAAAGCGACGTGACAAAATGGCACTGGCGGGGAAGTTGGACGAATCAAAAAAGCGGCAGCGAAAGGTCCAGCGAAAGCACAACGTGAGTCATATTGTCATGATATTGGAATTTATTATCAACGTCAGTCTATATGATATTTATAGAAAGCCCATAGCAGGATGAACGCCTGCGCGACTTCTACGGCTATTACTGCCGAAGAGAAAAGTGAAGCGATGAAGATCCTCACGGTAGACTACATGTCATCCGAAGAAACAGGGCAGGAGTCTGCTGGGAGTGAAGATGAACGCCAGGCGCTCCCAGTAACAATATTTAAAATTCGTCCACTTCCTTGGCGAAGTGACAGGGCGAATTCGATAATTGCCAGCATGGACCGAAAGGCCCAGCGAAAGAGCTCGAATAGAGCAAGGGAGATGTGCTGCAAGCGGTACAATGGCGCTCCGTCAACTCGGCAACCACCTTCATCTGCTCCTGCGTGGGCCGTAAAGGAACTCCCTCTTCGTGGCTAGCTTTCTATCATGTGTGTGCATTAATGTATATGAGATAAGATATTAAAAGTTTATAGCACAATGGCTATTTAATTTTAATAAGGAGTATTTTAATGACCAATAGGTATCCCACGGTGTTTAAATGTAACGCAAATATCACATTTACTCCAGCATTTGCTGAAGTGTAAATGTGAGTAAATTGCACATATACCATATTTATATACCCCTGTAAATGCTTCGTAAATATGACATTTGCAAAATTGTAAATCGAAGTAAACGTAAGTAAATGTCACATATACATCATATTTACATAGCATTTACATACGGTGTAAATGCACTATTTCATCCAGTGTTAGATAGGGGTGGTGGTTAGGTTTAGTTTAGATAGGGGGTGGTGGTTAGGTTTAGTTTAGATAGGGGGTGGTGGTTAGGCTTAGATAGGGGGTGGTGGTTAGGCTTAGATAGGGGGTGGTGGTTAGGCTTAGATGGGGGTGGTGGTTAGGCTTAGATAGGTAGGCTTAGATAGGGGGTGGTGGTTAGGCTTAGATAGGAGGAGGAGGAGGTGGTGGTGGTTAGGTTTAGATAGGAGGAGGAGGAGGTGGTGGTGGTTAGGTTTAGATAGGGGTGGTGGTTAGGTTTAGATAGGGGGTAGTGGGTAGGTTTAGATAGGGGGTGGCGGTTAGGTAACAGCTGCCAATTCCCACTTGCATAGAGTCAACTGCCATATTAAGTGCTGGTTGGATCGTGTTTTGCAGTAATGAAGTGTCAGCAAAGAATAATACTAACCCCCCTCCGCCACCACCAAAAAAATGACTCATGTTTGAACGAGCGTATTGTCGTAATCTTGAGTTCTGCTGCGCGCCATTCTTCAAAATCCTGTTAGGGCACAATTTCTTTCACAAATTGTTGAAACAGGTACGCGCTAGCGTTAATGATTACGACGATACGCTTGCTTAAACACGAGCCATTTTTTGTGGGGGGCTTAGTACACGTATAATAAAGGCCTAGGCCTCTTTGCGTGGCCACCGCATTTTTGTGTAGTTTTTTAAACGCGAAAAGTGTTGGCTTCTGTGGCGAAGCCCCAGACCCCAATGGGGGAGCTCACAGTGCTCCCCCATGCCCCCTAGCTGGACGGGAGGGGTCCCGGGGCATCACCCTTAGCCCCCCCCCCCCCCCCCCCCCCTACTACTATCTCCTTCCGACGCCACTGTTAATACAGTCCTGATATCATATAGTCGTTTTGTATGCAGCGTGTTATTTTTGCAAACCCCCGTTCTGTAATACCATGGTTTGGACCCAGGGAATTTGTTGCCTTTCCAAAATGAAAAGTGTAAAGTTTTATGTAGCTAGATCTAAGCTCGTAGTACCCATCAGTGGCAGGTGTATATGCCCAGCTTCTCTCCGTGCATCTTCGAAGGGCCGGTACGTTCTGACCATGCTAAGCTCGTGCAGGGATCCCAATATCAACAATACAGAATGATTTATGACTCTCTTCTCGGTCAGTAGTTTTATATGAAAACACTCAACAATGGTAATTGTGTACATGTATACCTAGCTAATATCACCAGATCATGTCCGTGCTCACGAATATCACTTCACTAAACCAATTAAATTGTAGTGCAATGTTCCAATTGTGGGCAGGACACGCAAATGGGGGAAATGAAGTCATAATAAAAGCCTGCACCAAATAATAACCATCTGTTGCCCATCCAATTACACCATTCTTTTTGCAACACACATACATGTAGACAATTCACACACCTGGTCGTGCACATGCAAGCAACACACAAAAATGTACAGCACACACAATCACCATCATAAACTCACTGGACATGACGGTATTGTTGTGCGGTACACTACATGCAAAAGAACGCTGCCTTCCTCCCTCCACCCCCCCTTATGCCCTCTCCTCGCCCTGTATCTCAACCTCTTCACCATCCTCACCTGCTTTCCTCTTGAGGTGTTCAGCCACATCCGCCGTCACCTGGGATACCGTTGGCAATATAGTATGAGGGTTCCCAGCCTCCTGTGGGGGAAGCCATCAAATGTTGGCTACACCTGAACAATGGCAACAAATTAATTGTGCAAAGTCCATACATTTTGCCCTTCTTTCAACCAAAAAAACTCTAGCTGCTGAATGCCTCACAACTCAGCAGCCTATTGTGCTGCAGCAATACACCTGAACCCAGCAATTACAGCACTGGCCAAACATTGGACTGGCCCAATGTATTTCAGGTGGTATATATCATAAACCCCACTGACATAATAACTGCACGGTGTAGTCCAGTACTATCTACAGTTGTATAGCATGTGCTGACCTTGTCTACATTGAACTGCAGTGTGGAATAGTCATGACACCCTAGAACAGATAAAATGAAGTAATGAATTACAAAACAAAAACACTCAAACTCATATATATCTAGACACATGCATATACACATACCTCCCAGGAAGAGTGTCATGAGTGGTAAAGAGGTGGGTTATGATTCACCCTAAAAAGCAACAGTTCAACGACTGTTATCCACTCATGGAAGTGGGACACTAGGAGGAAAGAGGGACCAGGCAGGAGGAACAATGCAATGCTAATATCTCCTCTTCCCCCCCCCCCCCCCCCCCACCATGATTTCACCTCCTTCATATATAGCACACCGAGGCGATAGAAACCCACTGGTGTTACATGTGTAACGCGCACGCCCAGTCCCAGGATTCAGCTCAGTAGTCAGAATGCAGACCCTGCACAATATAAGTTATAAGGATATTTCTATAACCTTCAGGTGTGTACATGTCATGTGCCTGTTCATCACCTAAGCTGTGAACTTGCTAGCACTACACTCCTCAACCTAGCTCTCTTCCAGAGCTCAGTATCCAAGTTTGTTTGGTACACGTACGTGCCTTTCTCTAGGTGGGTATCACCTCTCAGCATGTGGAGTGGGCTGCTCAAAGTGGTTTATTCCAGGTGGTTCCCACAGCTGAGTGCTGCTGTCTGGAATGAGGGGAGATTCTTGGTTGAGACTTGACTTCTGGCAGGTTTTATCGATGAAGATGGTTGGTGTACACGACTTTTGTGCGTTCTCCATCAGTAATCTCCACAGTGACTGACGATTTCATACTCCTTACTCTCCAGTTTCCCCCATAGTCCACTTTCTGCTTGTTTTCAGACTCACCGATGTGGGCATCCACCAGGTCCTGTAGATTAGCCATCTTTGCTTGTGGTACTGCCTAGTCTTCATAGCCTCTCTAGGGGATAAACATGTTTGACCTCCCTCCACATGTGCTGCACCACATGACGCTCCACCCCCATGTCAATCACCGATGTGGTTCAAGTTCATTGTGCCCGCTGCGCCTCACACGTACACACAAACACATAGATTCCCAAAACCCACCACATATATGATTACAACAATTGGAGTGGGGGCCATGTGTATGCATTTGGACGGGTGGGCCCAAACGTATCTCCTAGAAAAAGCCTGTTGAGGAAAACCCATTTTGAGCCAAACTTCAGCGAGGGGAAACAGAAAACCACTCCCACACCAGATACAAAAGACACACACCCACACACAGTTCCACTTCGGTTCTTGCACTCTCTCAGATCCATGACCTATCTATCACGTTTGGATTATCTTGTTGTCAAGGCACATTCGACTTGGATCTGCCTACAACAAAACCACCAGAAAACACCAACACAGAAAAGTTAGCAGCACATGCACTAACATTTAGACTGACAATTCCAATGCGCACATATCACTTTAAACCCCATCAAGTGTCATGTGCTGTACAACCAATCACATTTGGAAGGGAGGTAAGTTTCTGTCTAATTCGTTGTGCTCAAATCAAGGTAGCATGCAGCCTTGGCTGTTTTGAGTGACCTTGTGCAAAATAAAAAAATTTGCGTATGAAATTTATACCATATTTCCATATCCCCACCAATGTGCAAAAACTCAAATGTGGGGCAGCAAATTTTTTTTATGTGTACGCTCCAACTGGTTTGAGCAACAAATGCTAATAGCCTCATGTGTTAGCGCCCTCAATGCGGATTGATCCGGTTTGCGGTTGCTGGTCTAGAAACACCTTTAGAATAATACACAATGTGTATCTTTATATAACTTTGTCATATATCTGAATGTAGTGCAGTTTCAAATATTACTGTGTAAATAAAACCTTTCCAAGTCTTCATATTAGATATTAGCTACTTATTTGATTTAATATTTTTAAACTGTATATGGAAGAGTATCCAGCAAAAGCACCCTTGTGATACTTTTTCAAATTTTCCAGGACAAGCAAAAGATAAGTAACTCTCGCATTGAACTCTATAGCTAATTATAAATTCAGTGCCTAATAACTTTATGATGGATAGTCCAATTTAGGCTACGTAAGGACCATTAGATAGAAGCTGTTAGGAGTGCATGTAAAATCAAAAAAATTGAAAACTTGAAAAACTACCCAGTAGGATGATTTTGCTGGACACTGTCCCATATAGTTTTAACGCACATTACGAACACAGCACTATCTATCCCTTGCTATCGTACCTTCTGACTTTGCCATAATAGTTACATACACCGCACTTGTAGCCATCCAGGACAGGTAAAAAATCCAACAGTGGAAGCAGCGGTTGATCTTTGGAGAGATATTTACTTGTGGACGTGAAACACTTGGCCAATATCTGGGATTTGTCAGATGGTAGTACGTGTATTTCTGAAGCAAATGAGATGTGAACCCAGTACCCAGAACGAAATGGTCACACATATTGTACATGAGCAGCTCGCAATGTGTGCAAAATATAGGACTACTATACATTTCCCCTTCTTATTAGACCCTTGTTTCCTTCCTTTCTACACCTATATGCCACCAACTTTCTCATAGAGAATGTTTTTAATACTTGTACTACATATGCATGAATATTCAATGTTTGAATTAACAATAATATACTAACTAAACATAAGACAATAAACAATGTACTTAAGTAAGCAGCCCTATTGGCCGGAAAGCTCTGGCTAGTATGGCCCTTGCATTGGCCCTTATCAGGGTTAGATTGAAACAACCATAGAGGTCAGAAGTAACTGTTGACTTTGGTTGGGATGAGTCAGTAGCCAGATGAGATGCCAATCGGAAGAATGTCTGCTTTGCCTCTTTGACCCCAATTGCCATATGTCTCCATAGTAACGTCGAGAACACATGTATTATTTGTCTATTATTTATAACATTACAATAATAATTAAAAAATAATAACCACAGGGGACAAGAACGCATCAAATCACTTTTAGATTTTACAGATGATTGAGCACACCTGTGTTCAATCATGCGATGATTTTACAAGTCATTTAAAAATCATTTGTGAAATCAAAAAATTCATTCGCAGTCTTTTATTGCTGTGAACCCGTCCCCCACAGCACTTTCAAAGAAGGCATTGAACCAGAAACAAACATTTTATTGGAGTGGCCTTATGAAGCACGTTGTTGTTGTTTCAAAATACAACATAGGTCGCCCAGTAGCGGATCTAGGGGAGGGGGGGGGGGTTTGGGGGTTTAAACTCCCCCTTCGATAATAATATTCATAGCAGGAAATTAGGCCATCTGCATTGATAGTTGTGATTTATAACCCCCCCTCTTTAATTGCCATGCCCCCTTCGTACGTCCGTGCCTGCTGACTGCTTGTCTAAAGCAAGAGCTCGTTCGCTGGAAACTCTTTTGGAATGAAGGCAGACATGAATCAACCCTTACACCTCCTCCTAGTTTCAATAAATTATTTGTAAATTTAAAATCCCTACCAACATCATCTTCTCCTCCTCCTCCTCCTTCTTCCAGTGCTCGGCCTGATAATGTGATAGAAATATCTCACTCACATTTAAACCTGTGGTACCTATATTGGCTAAGGCCTAAGCAGAGATAGCAGCAGCTGTTGCAAAAATGGTGACAGCTGTCATAGAGTATATTGAGCTGCACCCCCATGTTAAGCCAGAAGTGGCTGTGCGGATTATGAGACCAAGATCCCTTAAGGAAAAGCAACCGTGTCTAGCCCTGCGTCTGAACAAGATGCTCTGAAGACAAACCAGAGGATTTGATAGATGCATTGCCATATGCAGATGAAGACATTTTTCCAAACATTCGTCAACTAATATTTAATGGATGTACGACACCGATCGGAACTTGTCAGGCAGAAAGGTCGATTTCAGTTTTGAGACGAATAAAAACACACTTACATTCAACAATGACAGAAGAAAGGTTGACAGGTCAACCATGATGTCTATCCACCATGCCGAGTGTTTGTCGTTACAAACAGAAACTGCTGTATAGCGATTTATTCAAGAAAAACCTAGGTGTTTGTTTTGCAAATCTATTTTGTTTGATTAGTCAGACGATTAGACGATTTATTTTTAGAAATCTTAAATGTTCTTTCCATGTATGTATAAAGTGGGCCAGATTCAAAACTTAATCTGGCCGAAAACCTACAATGTGTTTTTTAAAAGCAGCGGGATCTTTAGTTTAAAAAGCACTACACTTAAAAAACGGCTGGGGCAATGCTCCAGACCCCCCCAAATATAAACACATACGTCCGCCCCTGTAGGCCATAGATGTAAGCCTTTTTAATCTATACGTAGGCCAATAGCTGCACACAATTTTTATACGCTGTGACGTATTTAGGGTTTGGGCACGAGACTAGGACCACCCCATAATATTGACTCTTCAATTGTTCTTGCATTTGTTTCATACAACTGTAGCGGATAGCTTAATTTGTTAATAAAAGTTTGGTATCTGGGATCAGACCTTTTTTATTTTGGTCACATTGATGGGGCCGTATGAATGATGGCGTACGAAGCGGGACTGGGAAATCGTGTGCATGCGCAGCTTTTTGTGACTGCTGAACACGTGACGGAGTACCCTGGATATGGCAAAGTGTCAGGAAACACTTCGGATGGCTCTGACTGCCAACCAAATGCTCCTGCAAATATTTGCGATGACAGACTCGCCCGATGGTGAGAAAATAGTATTATATTTTATAAATGTAAACAATGCAGGTCATTCTATGCCAACTCCAACCATAACTCCTATGCCAGCAACGCCAACTACTGTCACCATTGTCGCATCCAACGCAATCAACATTTACTCAACTATCACAGCAGCGTTCATCCTCGTGCTCAACATCAGCTCAACTAAACGTAATGTTCACAGGTAAGGGGGGTGGGGGGGGGGGGGGGGGTAGGCAGTCAGCAAAATGACCCAGAAGCAAAGAATGGGCACCCACTTTTGTATGTTTATAGCATGTGGATGCAAATGTTGTACCTACCTTATCTGAGCGAACAGCACTACAGTTGCAAGAGCTGGGTGAGAGGAGGTTCCCACTTACTATTGATGGTGATGCCACTGATTTGGCAGATACATTGAAAAGGGAGTTTTCTGCACTAAGGGGTGCGGGTGGTAATGACCTGCTAACAAAAGATGAAGGAAGCAGTAGAAACCTCACTGTTCTATGCTGCCCTCTTGAAGGGTACACTACCGCTTTTTTAAAAGGCGTTGTTGGAGGTGCGAAAGTGTATGTGCGTCCTTTGCAACAGTGTATTGGCACATGTACATCAAGCACACAGTCAGGTTAGTGAACGGATTACTGGTAACATTATTTATTTTATGTGACAATGATTTGTTTCAGTGTGTTACGTGCATATTTTGTGGGCTAAATGTGGAGCGTCACCTTAAAAAACATTGGGAGATTTGTTCAAGGTACGTGTGCAGTTAGTGCTACATACGTCAATATTCCCAATCTGATTTAATATTGATTTCTTTGATAACAGTGTGACAGAGACATGTGTGGAAGGAACATCTACATCCCAGCTACCTGCACAGTTGTCGACCACTACCCAACAGCTCCCAGTTCAGTTGTCATCCACTGGCCAACAGTTAGCATCCACTGGCCAACAGCTAGCATCCACTGGCCAACAGCTAGCTCAGTTGTCATCCACTGCCCAACAACTAGTCCAGTTGTCATCCACTGGCCAATAGCTAGTTCAGTTGTCATCCACTGGCCAAAAGCTTCCAGTTCAGTTGTCATCCACTGCTCGACAGCTCCCAGCTCAGTTGCAATCTACTTCACATCAAAAACCTCCATTGCCATCTTGTATCTACAGCGTATCTGCTCCATTTCTTCCAAAAAATTCAATTCCACGACCTCGCATAATGCCTACACCACTGCCGCCACGTATACGGCCACCTGCGAGGACACTACGACAGCTGTTAATCACAATATCAAATGTAAGTTGAAACTTGTTTTATTTGTTATCCGCTTAGCTTAAATTAATGTAGTGTAATATTTTGTTATCAGGATGACGAAGAATGTGATGACACTGCAGTGTGTGAAGAAATGAGGTATGATGTCTTTTATTGTACCTACAACGTTATCATTTTGATGACTTTGTCAATAGTTCAATTGACGTTCTTATGAACTTGAAACGAGGAATAGGTACCGACACATGGGTGTGTCAGTGAGCAGGGGATGATCTGTACTGGATGATACACTAAGGTCTATGCAATGCCAGTCATTTTCACCAATGGTCATTGTATACCATTTCACAAACTGATGGACATCTACCATTTAGATTATGTTCAAAACATTTATGTTAATACATCAGCATTGACTCTCAATGCTGATGTATGCAGCTGCCCTAATGCCTCTCATTCAGTTCCTATCAACTCCAAAGTGTAATCAAAATTGGTATGCTGATGACTCTGCTTGTATTGCTGACCTCAGCCATCTGATTGAGTGGTTTGAAAAGCTTTGTTTGATGGGACCAAGGTATGGTTACTACCCAGAACCAAAGAAGACCGTGATGATAGTGGATAAAGAATTTGATTCAGAAGCACATGAAAAATTTGATCACCTTGGTGTCAAAGTTGTTAGGGGCCATCGTTTTTTGGGTGGTTTTATTGGAGACCTGGAAGAAATAAATCTGTTTGTTCAAGGCAAAGTGAAGGAGTGGACAAACTTTATTACTATTCTCTCCAAAGCTGCACAATCATATCCTCAAGCTGCCTTTATAGCATTATCCAAATCTCTTCAATCTGAATGGTCCCACTTGCAAAGACTAATACCAAACATTGGCAACGCCTTTACCCCTATATGGAATGCTATTAATGCTTCTTTTTTGCCTGCTATTTTTGACAGTACAGTATCCCAACAAGACCAATTACTATTCTACATTCTGGTGAGAATGTGTGGGATGGGCATTCGTAATCCTGCTGAAATGGTCAACATTGCTTACAACACTTGTACTGCTAAATGAACAATATATACCTGTTGTCCTAGATGGAGTTGAAGATGCTGGTGCTGGATAAACTGTGCATACGTCTACCTACATTCTTTACAATAGCTGTCTTGATGTTTCGATAGAGCTTGTCCGTAGGATCTTTTATCGTTGGTGTGTTAGGCAAAGCCTAAACCAGAGTTACATAGTTTGGGCCACTCATCTTGTTGCTTTTTGGATATTACCTCAAAAAAACACAATGGTGAGCAAAGTTGGATGGGTCACTTCCCTCTATCATAAAAAAACCGAAGAGCAAATGTACTACTGAGACCCTTGTTGTACTGCTGTTGATGTCATGAACTGGTGATTAAATTCTTCATCTCTTATGTGCAACTCATCCATTGGAAATAGTAGAAGGAACGATTAACCTGGATCTTTCATCCAAGTATTCAAAATGAATTCCCCTGATGTGGCAATAGGCTAATGCAGCGAGCGCTGTTAACTGTAGGCTTGGGTTTAAGTTCAGCCCCTGAATTAAAAGTAAACTGGTTTGATAATTATATTTAAAATAAGTTAGACGCTATAAGCTAAGGTGCGCTTTGATTAAAGTATTAACATGTCAATAATGGATTTCGAATGGGTCAGAGGAGCCATACTCACAGTATCTAACTCTTTAACTACACTGCAGGATGAAAGAGTCATGTCTATCGACGAATGGGAAGGTATCATTACAACTGTAGAATTAGTCTTTCGCGAAATGCTAGTAACGCTTGGTTCAAGGGGTGCTGTAGAATGCATGCGAATGGCTTTATGTATCCTAAACGAATTGCTGGAAGCTAAAAGATGCTGCATTTGTAGAACACAACCCTCGACAGATATCACGGGCAATGCAAAAAGGCCAACATTTGTTGTCTCATCTGAACAGCTGGAATATCTTATCGATAGTCATTTCACAGTGCGTCAGATCGGGATGCTGAAGTGCAGAGGAAAGGTTACGAGCTGTGTAGGGGGTGGGGGCCTTTGTAACCAATAGAAATGCCATTTAAGATGCTATGCAGCAGCCAGGAGACCCAGGCTTTGTCAGGGTGATTACGCAATTCTCGCTCAACAGCACCAGCACCACCATCATCTTCAGTAGCCGCATCATCCTTCTGTTCTGAATTTTTGCTGTTAGCTCTATGATGTCGACACTTGGCATTCATGTTTGTTTCCATTATCTGTTTCCATTATCTGTTTCCACCTTTTCGGTTCCTTGGAAGGCTCGCATGGGTACAGATATCTAATGTGTACTATACATAAGAGAGAGGGAAATATTTCTATATAAATAAACCTACACCGAATTTATTTTCTGGTCCAAGTATGGTGTATGTTGGTGACGGTGTGCAGTTTCCTGACCATCTGCTCCGGACTAAATAAGGCATTCATTAAATTTATAGCCAGCTCAGAGGGGTGGTGGACAATCTTTCTGCCATCTTAACATGTCAGGTTTAGCCCCTTGGAACCGACAATTTCTTCCCTTCCAATCTATTTGATGAGAGATCTCCAAACCAGCATCCTTTAGGTTAGTAATTTTAAATCTACATATGTACCACGGCTGTTAAGCTCCGTAGAAACATTGGACATTTACTATGCGCGCGCCGCGTTATAAGAAATATTGATATGCTCCTTAACAACAGACCTAGTTTTCGACAGCATGCATACAATCTCCCACTCTGCCAGGTGATCATAGGCATGTGACTTGTGGAACGTGACGAGAGGCCAAAAACAATACCTCCCACCTTCATACAACGGCTGTCCACCTCCATTCTCTCGGCTATCTTCATCATGGATAGCTTGAATACCACTGATCCCTGCATGGGGGCGCTGGACCCTTGAACACTGATCTTAGTTGGATCTTTATCTTGCATTCTGGCCATTGTTCTCATCCTGTCGGTCAGAGCCTATCACTCCTTTGGTTACTGGCTGATGCTGTACATGGCATTTGTTACGCTCTGTCTCGAAGCCACAATCGGGCTTCAGGCACTGCCCATTGAATGTGTCACCTTCGACAATGAAAGTGGCGCCGGAATTTAGGATGTGAGAAAAGGTTGGGGCGGAATTTGTACCGGAATAGCTTACGCCTCCAAACGCTCTGGTTCGTCCAAGTGTTCACCATAGCCTGGATCTGCGTCTATATCTTCGCCCTCCCTGTACTAAACGTGGCCTTGAAGGATATACAACCATCAGGTAAATTTGCTGCATTATTTTATTACCAATCAGATTTACTCGCCCATCCTTTGTGTGCTGGATCATTGACGCCTGTACTGATTCAGATCATGGTTCATACTGGTTTCAATATATCATTTTCCCTGACTTTCCATGACTTTTCATGCCATGCATAATTTATTTTCCCTGACTTGTCTTAAACTATAACATTACAAACTGAAACAAAACTTCCACTTATACCATATTACACAGCATGCACAGAATCAGTAATTGAACAAGAAGTGTTAGCTGGGAGAGGTATAGTATATTCATTGTTTGTATTTCTCGATCTTTGCATCTAGCTCTTCATTCACCTTCTTCAGCTCTTCTTCCTTTTCATCAGCTGTTCTTCTTAAGCTGTTTGACTTAGCAATGTAAGTAAGATCACCAGTTGTTTCACACTTGTCAGCATATTTCTTAACACCCACATGGAGAGCATCGATGTCTGATTTCAATCTTTTTGTTTTCATTCTTAGTTCTTCAATTGCTTCAAGTTCAGCTTTACGTTTCATCTGTGCACGTTCTTTTACTTCGCCTTCCTTTATGTCTGCCAAATACTGGTGATATCTAGATCTTGCACTCCTAACAGAAATCATCATCTGTTTAGTGATGTTTACCTGTAAAATTCCACCAGCCTGTATGATGTGATCCTTGATTAACCGTCTAGCTATAAGACTCTTGGTTTGTTGGTTTTCAACAATAACCTCCTTGTTAACAGAAAACCCCCTTTCTATTGTGGCTTGCCCATGTGAAAGTAGTAGAGCCATTCTAACAGCCATCCACAGCCTAGGATAAGGAGTACACATTTTATCATGCAAGAAAATATCTAGCCTATCTTGTCCAGGCTTGAATTGAAGCAATTCACTAGTCGCAACTGACTGCATGAAGTGTTCAAACTCTTGTAAAATTTCATCGCATACACTTGCTAGTAGCCTTTTAGCATCGACTAGACTTTTCAACATTCTTGTTAACAGGGTCTTACATGCATCAGGTGACTCAGCAATGAAACGAGGATCAAGGCATGATACACTACGAGCAAGTGGATAGCGCATTGGTGATTTTTCCAATACTTTTTCAGTGAATGCGATAAGTGCTGCCTTTGCCGATATCCTTATACCCAAAACATCCTTCTCACTAACCTTCATCTTCCTGAACTCAGCACTGTGTAAGTACATCTCTGCAGCAAATCCTAGATCTACCTGCTTATGATGGCCCCGATCACGCAAATCTACTTTGCTGAGTTGCGTACATGTTTTAAGTTGTGCGGCAAACTCTACTGTGAGGAATCTTGAAATGATGCTTTTGAGCATATCCAGCAAATCTGAAACTAAGAATGGCAGTAATGGACTATCACTTTGGTACTTTGTCAAAAATGGTTTTACTTGCTTTGCTAAAGTTAAAGCAAAATGTAACTTTGCTTCTGCAAGGAGATCTTGGCATCCACTTTTTATATGAGGGTCTGAAAGTTTCTTCTCCATCACAAAAAGGGTATACTTCCTCAAGTCAGGAAGGACCTCCAAAAATCTTTCCAGTACACAAACATTTTCAACCCACCTATGAACTACAAACTTCAAAGGAAATAAATGATTTGTTGATATACTGGAGAAGTCCTCTCTCCTTGCAGGAGAATCTTTGAACAGGCGATATGCACTTGTCAGAAGAGTTTCTATGTCCCACCCAGTCTCTGACATAGCACTTCTAAATGCTCCATGTATAACATGCAGCCCACATGAACCAACATTTAGAAGATTTTTTCCATTCTCTAACTGAATTTCACTCTGAAGGTCCTCAAATACCTTCCAATTAACATTAGGCCCATCCATGCTTAGCTGGAGAAGGTTTGCCTTTTGCAGGGATTCTATAGCTTTTTTCAGGTCTTCCTCAATATCTACAGCCCTAGCATGGCCCATAAAAATGGATGTAAAATATCTGCTTTGGACTTCATTCCCATTCCAAAAGCGAAGGTAGATATCTAACTGCTTTTGTTGCACTTTCTTATTCAAAGATTCATCAAAAAGTAGAACAAAACAGTCATCTTTAACCTTATCCATCAGTACATCTAACAGGTAAGGTGCCAACCCGAAAGTGGCCATGTATCTGGCCTTAGATTCTGAACATGAAAAATTCTTCGCAACTTCACTGTCTGGGAACATTGCTTGCAACAGCAACGGTACGCACTCCGCGGAATTAAATGAGTAATTACTCGCGATAATTTTGAGCACCCATAAAATCTCTGCACGTGTACGCGTATCATCGTTAAAAACGCCAAGGTTGCTTGCTGCGGACGTTGCAGTAATTGACAAATCTGTACTAGAACTTAAAGCGTGTGATTGTGGCTCACCTGCTGGTGCTATCGACAATGGCGAGGGCTGAAGAAAACTTTGAATTGGTGCAGTGGCGACCGCAACCGCCGCTAAACCACGATGCTTTGAATTTGATTCGTGGCTCTTGATGGCTTCTATGCCCATGTTGGACAGCTTCAAGACCTTCGTGCAAAGCTTGCACCTAAAACATGTACGGTCGTTCGGAACCTGTTGTAACCACAGTCCAAATTTTTCATCTTTCAGCCATAACTCATCAAAGTATGTCTTCTTTGATGTTTTCGGCATAGCTATCGACTGCTAACGCAGTAACGCTCACGTTGACGGTTCAGGTATTGGTACGCGCTTGTAAAGGAGTTATTGCACCATGCGGTAAAAAATCGTGACTCTAATTAATACGCGCGTTATCGATATAGTCACGTACGTGTGCGTATATACTCGTACGGAGCAGGCAAGTGCAGTTAATTGTGTTCGCGTGCCATTCAGTTTTATGCTAGTTCATTTTCGCACTTTTCCCTGACTTATATAGATTTTTCCTGACTATCCCTGACTTTCCAGTAACAAATATCGTTTTCCCTGATATTCCAGTTTTCCATGACTTTCCCTGACCCGTACGAACCCTGTCAGATATAATGGTCAGCAGCCACTTTATGCAGCTGTTCATATCGTCCCTCCCTGTGATGATACGGTAAGAGTAAGAGTAAGCCAAATTTTAAAACATTAAAGAGTAAGAGTACTTAATGAAAAGTCTGAAGGGCAAGACACTGTTCCCCCTTTAGAGATCTGGCTCGCGACGATCCTCATGGCCATCACCACTTCAAGATGAGAGGGTTGTATGCGCTCAAGGTGCTGCAAAATAGTTGTCACAAGTTTTGTGACAACTGTCCCTGTTGTAAATGTAATGATTTAACTGTATTTGCTAACTAGCCAATTATATTGTATGATTGGAACTATTTAAAGTGAGACATTGCTATGTTATTTAGTCCGACTGTACTGCTCTAATGTGATATTACATTGATGTCAGAAATGGGATGGGTAGACACCTTCAACTTGTACTCCCAGCCAATTTGGTTAAGAATGTATTGGAAGGTCTGCATAGTACTCTGGTGGGTGGACACATGGGGGCAGCAAAAACATTAGAAAAAGTGCGTGCCCGATTTTACTGGCCAGGTCAAAGAAATGATGTGGACATGTGGTGTAAGAAATGTGCCATCTGTAATTCGCGTAAGGCACCTCTAGGAAGAGCCAGGGCCCCTCTGGAAATCAGCTTAGCTCAAAGGCCCCTACAGCGAGTTGCAATGGATATCCTGGGTCCACTACCTGAAACACCAAGGGGTAACCGCTACATCCTGGTGATTGGTGATTATTTCACCAAATGGAAGGAGACATTTCCTTTGAAGGACACAGAGGCACTGACTATAGCGAGGGTTTTTGTTAATCAGTTTGTGTGTAGGTTTGGTGTCCCAGATTCCGTCCATACAGACCAGGGGAAGAACTTTGAAGCTAAGATCATAAAGGAAATATGCACATTGCTGGACATCAAGAAGACACGCACCACTGCATACCACCCTCAGTCGGATGGCCTTGTGGAGAGGTTCAACAGAACCTTACTTGGTATGTTGAGCATGGCAGTGAGAGAGGATGAACAGGGGTGGGACCTTCTCCTCCCAACTCTGTTGCTAGCCTACAGGACTAGTCATCATGCCACAACCGGATCCACACCATTTGAATTGATGTTTGGTCGTGACCCTCGTCTTCCTGAAGATGTGTTGTTCTCTATTCCAGGTGCAGTTGAAGATCCCTCACAATATGTAGAGGTACTGAAGAATAGGATGCAGCAAGCTTGTGCATGAGTCCTAAAATACATGGATATTCAGCAGCATCGACAGAAAGAGTATTATGATAAAGGAGTGAGAGGGAAGACATATGCGATTAATGACTTTGTATTTCTCCACAATCAAGCAGTTGGTCGAGGATACTCCAAAAAGTTCCACAAGCCATGGCAAGGGCCATTCAAGGTTGTGGAAGTTTTCGGGCCAACTGTGTACAAAATAGCAGAATGTGCTAACCCCAGAAGGCAGAAAGTGGTGCATTTTAACCGGCTAAAGCCTGCCCCAGCAGAGGCTGAATCACAACCACCACCTGAGGTTATCCTATGGCCATGCACACCAAGACTGCCAACAGATCCTGTGGGTGCTCTACCTAATGCTGGTGATCACAATGAAGATATTCAACCTCCCATTGTACCAATTGAGCCAGAGGATAGACAACCTGAGCCTGAGGATAGACACCCTGAGCCTGAAGATAGACAACCTGAGCCTGAGGATAGACAACCTGAGCCTGAGGATAAACAACCTGTCATTGAACTAGTTTTCCAGATGTTCCAGGGCCACGACGTTCAACCAGAGTCAGACGGCCTACCATGCGCTATGGTGATCCAGTTGAAATTCCTGAGACCATACAAGATGAAGATCTCTCTGGTTGAGAAGGCAGTGCGAGGACACACTCTCATAAAAGGGAGAGTAATGTAATGATTTAACTGTAGTTGCTAACTAGCCAATTATATTGTATGATTGGAACTATTTAAAGTGAGACATTGCTATGTTATTTAGTCTGACTGTACTGCTCTAATGTGATTATATTACATAATGATGAAATTATTGTTATTGATTGTCTTAAGGTTTGAAATGTTATGTACTTGCGTTACGATAAGATGCAGGAGTAAGAAACCTAGAGGGGCAGTTGCAGCTGTCACAAAAATTGTGACAGCTGTAGTACACTATCTTGATCAGCATCCCCATCAACAACCAGCAGTGGCTGTTAGAATACTGCGACCCTGATCCTTGAAGGAACCATGTCTAGCCCTGTGTCAGAATAAAATGCGGGAGTGGGGCTTAGACACGGTTCCCCTTCAGGCCTTTGAAAAGGTTTTTAAGGTTTACACTTACTCTGACTGTATCATCTCATCATCATCAGATTAAATCCTGTATGCAAACATTCCATGTTACATATAGCTTGTTTATTATATCCAAGATGCTGATGTGGTTTCGGCAATATGAATGATGATTAATTAAGTAAGCTTGTGATATTCCTAGCATGTCGGCTGATATGATTATACAGTCTGACTGGCTTCCTGGATGGCTTATTGCTTGGGTCTTTTTAGACACAGTAGCAGGTTTTCTTATTTTTATTTATTTGTACATAATTATCATTGTACATAATTATCTTCGTGGTGTCGGTTTCTTTGTTAGAGCTACCTTGCTGAGGGATCAGTGGTAGTCTTATTGTTACCTTTTAAAACCCTCCTGAGCTACATTCCACACCAGTATAATCAAGTGGTGGGGACCATGTTGGATTCCTTGTTTAAGCCTCTTTGCTGCATATGTGTAGATGCTGGAGTTTCTATGAGTTTTATGGACCAATATTCTCATAGCATAGTGTTTTAATTCCATGAATTTGATATTCATTTCTGGTGCGGTGGGCTAATGCTCGTGATTCTGTACTGTATTGCCAACGGTATCCCAGGTGACGGCGGATGTGGCTGAACACATCAAGAAGAAGGCAGGTGAGGATGCAGGAAAGATTGAGACAGTATAGTCGATCCCTCGAATCCGCCATTTTTTTTCCTTCTTCTCCTTCTCCTCCTTCCCTTCGTCAAACATAACTAAAGTTAGGAAAAGTGGGAAAAAAATGATATTTGCACCAAAATGTAGCACTCGATGCGACGTTTCATCCTTTGTGAATACTGAAACTATATAATTTATATCAGTTTCGATATAAATTAATAAAGAGTGTGTGTGGGTGTATTTTTGCCAATTTATAAAAAATGAAGTATACATGCGGATAGACAGTCGGATAAGGATCGCAACTAAATGTTTGGGCCCATATGTTGTCGAGCTTTCGTCCATTCAAATTGCTATTCGAACTATGATTAAAGTGCCGGAGGTCAAAAATTAGCACATGATCTTGCACATGTGTTCATTTTTTGTGTAAGCTTTTTGGCGATAGTTGAAACATGCCTTCCAGTCAACAAAAGCGAAGAAAAGCTCAAAGAGATGCACACAATGAAAACAAAGACAAGATTTTGCAAGAACGTCGTTCGATGGCAACCAATACAAAAGCCAGAGAAAGTTACCAGTCGAACTCTGAGCTGAAGCGTGCCGACGAACGACGTTATAGAAGAGATCCTGAAGCGAATTGGGCCAGGAAAAGGGCAAGGTACAGGCCATCGTCATTGTATTTTAAATTGTATCTATCAACATGTATATCCTTACTGTAGCTATGATGGTGACTATGAATCACCAAACAGGTGCGCTATGGAAACAACCCTGAAGCAAAGCGAGCAAAGAAAAGGGCAAAATACGACGCAGACCCTGAAACAAAGCAAGACGCTGAACGGGCACGCTACGAAAAAGACCCTGAATCAAAGCGAGAAGCTGAACGGGCGCGCTACGAAAAAGACCCTGAATCAAAGCGAGACGCTGAACGGGCACGCTACGAAAAAGACCCTGAATCGAAGCATGCAGCAGTATATTTAAAGGACTAAGGTCCTCTCCGAATCATTGCTCAGTTGTAATACTCACCAGTAAGACCATTATATTGACTTGTGAATACAGCGTGATGTAATTTTCTTTTTAATACAGATATGGACCTCCAGGATCTGATGGAGAATATGTACGACAGCAGCAGCGAGGAAGATGAACCCATGGCTCCTGAACCGGAGCCATTATCCTTCACCTCCGATCGCCACAGGGGTCCCTCCTCCACCTCCAATCGCCGCAGGGGTCCCTCTCCACCTCCAATCGCTGCAGGGGTCCCTCCACTTCCAATCGCCGCAGGTGTCTCTCCACCTCCAATCGCCGCAGGCGTCCCTCCTCAACCTCCAATCGCCGCGGAGGTCTCTCCTCCACCTCCAATCGCCACAGGGGTCCCTCCTCCACCTCCAATCATCGCAGGGGTCCCTCCTCCACCTCCAATCGCCGCAGGGATCCCTCCACTTCCAATTGCCACAGGTGTCCCTCCACCTCTAATCGCAGCAAGGATCCCTTTCCTCCACCTCCAATTGCCGCGGGGTCCCTCCACTTCCAATTGCTGCAGGTGCCCCTCCTCCACCTCCAATCGCCGCAGGCGTCCCTCCACCTCCAATCGCCGCAAGTGTCCCTCCCTCCACCTCCAATCGACGCAGGTGTCCCTCCTCCACCTCCAATCGCCACAGGTCACTATCACCCCTACGGGAGGGGGCAGGGAAGGCAAGGCGGGCGAGGTGGGTTATTGTTCAATCGATGCACATGTTACTTTTATTATTGATTTTTAGAACGCATGTCTCGTTCGCAGAGAAACTACGTATATTTATGTGCACGCACGCGTTATTAACTTTTTGAAAACTATAGTCTCATCCCCCTGACGACACGTTTTGCAAAATGCATAAGTGTTAATCTACTCAGAATACCAGTGCATGATAGGGAAAAAAAGCAAGGAAACAAGACCAATTATGGATTGGTACCAGAATACAACAAGATGGTCCTACATTTAGCAAGTTGAAATTCATGGTTCTTGGCTAAATGAATGTAGGACCGTCTTGTTGTATTCTGGTACCAATCCGTAATTGGTCTTGTTTCCTTGCTTTTTACACCACTAATGCCAATCCTACATCCCACTCTATTTCTCAAAGAGAAATTTTTTAATTTACTTCTTTTTATATACTGGTACTAAATATTTATATGATTTAAGCCTCACTTGAAAGAATTTGTATTAAATCTTCACTTAATCAGGAATTGGACTAAGTGTTACATTTTTGGTGGAAGCTGGAATTGATGCAGGTGGCCTACTGCGAGAATATTTTACTGTTCTGTGGGAAGCATTGCATTTTAACAATGATCTCTTTAGTGGACCTCATAATGCTCGTGTGTTGGTGCATATTAATTGTGGCCTCCAAAACAATGACTTTGGCACAATAGGGAAATGCATTGCTCTTTCTTTAATGTATGGTGGATCAGCGCCTAAGTTTATCCGTAAATCACTAGTATCTTACGTATTTGGAGATAAAATTGGTCTATCAGTTGTGGATGATATTCCAAATCCTGAAGTATAGGAGAAGGTTCGAAAGGTATGCTAAGTAGATATTAAAAGTCATCAAGTTGTACCATGCAATATCACCCATAAGCCCTTCAAAAATAGTAGGGTATTATTTTTATACAATTGTATCTTTGTAGTGATAAACATATTACAGGATGTATTATAGTACTTTTGCATCATATTGACATCAGATACACAAATCGTTCACAGTTATTAACGCAAACCTTTTTGCAATCTCAGGGCACTTAAGGCCTGGGTATTAATTTTTCCTGCCTAATTAAATTCATTGTTACGTAAGCGCACGTGATATTGAATTCATGCGGCCAAATATATCATCATGTTGTATACTTGAGGATATCGTCTGTTATAGTCGCGATTGTTAAGCTCTAGCTTTATGCACATGCCACCGATACTGGTAAGTCTGTATATGTACGTGCGTACTAGTTGGATACACGCATGAAAATTTGATTAGCATACTATCTACTGTATGGTTGACCATGTTATTATCAAGAGTGCTATTGTCTGTTTTGTACAGTAGCTGTTAGTCGTTGCAGATATGTCGGCTGGAGTATAAGTATCGATCTGTAATAGTGTTAAACGAGTGGGCACTAATTGGAGTCATTCATTAAACAAATTCTTCACTGTCGGTTTCCTTTCTCCAGAACCAATGTCATTGCTGTTACAGACGGCCGATGACGAATACATTCCGGCAGTTGATTTACTTAGAATCAAGGCAGACATCATTGGAGTAAGTACATTGCAATGATTGAGCGCAATACCAATTATGTACCTGCCGATGTTGACGCGGCGATATGGAATTAAACGTTAGTCTGCTCATCCGTACCAAATTAACTGTACAATTCAACAGTCGCGCAGCCTGCGATATCCATCACGAATGGATCAGAATGAGCTGACTACTCCTACGTGTGAGGTCGCTCTGTACGTTAACGCGCGGATGCACATTTTCGTTTGGGTGTAGTCAATAAGAACAAGTTGTGGGGTTAAAGCAGAACTGCCGCTACGAGCGTCCATGGGTGTGGTCAGTGAGTGGGAAGTTTAGGGGTTAAAGCAGAACTGCTGCTAAGATGGTCCATGGGTGAGAAGTTGAGGGGTTAATGCAGAACTGCCGCTACGAGCGTCCATGGGTGTGGTCAGTGAGTGGGAAGTTGTGGGGTTAAAGCAGAACTGCCGCTAACAGGGTCCATGGGTGTGGTCATTGAGTGGGAAGTTTAGGGGTTAAAGCAGAACTGCCGCTAAGAGGGTCCATGGGTGAGAAGTTGAGGGGTTAATGCAGAACTGCCGCTACGAGCGTCCATGGGTGTGGTCAGTGAGTGGGAAGTTGAGGGGTTAATCAGAACTGCCGCTATGAGGGTCCATGGGTGTGGTCAGTGAGTGGGAAGTTGTGGGGTTAAAGCAGAACTGCAGCTAAGATGGTCCATGGGTGTGGTCATTGAGTGGGAAGTTTAGGAGTTAAAGCAGAACTGCTGCTAAGATGGTCCATGGGTGTGAAATTGAGGGGTTAATGCAGAACTGCCGCTACGAGCGTCCATGGGTGTGGTCAGTGAGTGGGAAGTTGTGGGGTTAAAGCAGAACTGCCGCTAAGAGGGTCCATGGGTGTGGTCATTGAGTGGGAAGTTTAGGAGTTAAAGCAGAACTGCTGCTAAGATGGTCCATGGGTGAGAAGTTGAGGGGTTAATGCAGAACTGCCGCTACGAGCGTCCATGGGTGTGGTCAGTGAGTGGGAAGTTGTGGGGTTAAAGCAGAACTGCCGCTAAGAGGGTCCATGGGTGTGGTCATTGAGTGGGAAGTTTAGGGGTTAAAGCAGAACTGCCGCTAAGATGGTCCATGGGTGAGAAGTTGAGGGGTTAATGCAGAACTGCCGCTACGAGCGTCCATGGGTGTGGTCAGTGAGTGGGAAGTTAAGGGGTTAATCAGAACTGCCGCTATGAGGGTCCATGGGTGTGGTCAGTGAGTGGGAAGTTGTGGGGTTAAAGCAGAACTGCCGCTAAGAGGGTCCATGGGTGTGGTCATTGAGTGGGAAGTTTAGGAGTTAAAGCAGAACTGCTGCTAAGATGGTCCATGGGTGAGAAATTGAGGGGTTAATGCAGAACTGCCGCTACGAGCGTCCATGGGTGTGGTCAGTGAGTGGGAAGTTGTGGGGTTAAAGCAGAACTGCTGCTAAGATGGTCCATGGGTGAGAAGTTGAGGGGTTAATGCAGAACTGCCGCTACGAGCGTCCATGGGTGTGGTCAGTGAGTGGGAAGTTGTGGGGTTAAAGCAGAACTGCCGCTAAGAGGGTCCATGGGTGTGGTCATTGAGTGGGAAGTTTAGGGGTTAAAGCAGAACTGCCGCTAAGAGGGTCCATGGGTGAGAAGTTGAGGGGTTAATGCAGAACTGCCGCTACGAGCGTCCATGGGTGTGGTCAGTGAGTGGGAAGTTGAGGGGTTAATCAGAACTGCCGCTACGAGCGTCCATGGGTGTGGTCAGTGAGTGGGAAGTTGTGGGGTTAAAGCAGAACTGCCGCTAAGAGGGTCCATGGGTGTGGTCATTGAGTGGGAAGTTTAGGAGTTAAAGCAGAACTGCTGCTAAGATGGTCCATGGGTGAGAAGTTGAGGGGTTAATGCAGAACTGCCGCTACGAGCGTCCATGGGTGTGGTCAGTGAGTGGGAAGTTGTGGGGTTAAAGCAGAACTGCCGCTAAGATGGTCCATGGGTGTGGTCATTGAGTGGGAAGTTTAGGGGTTAAAGCAGAACTGTCGCTAAGATGGTCCATGGGTGAGAAGTTGAGGGTTAATCAGAACTGCCGCTATGAGGGTCCATGGGTGTGGTCAGTGAGTGGGAAGTTGAGGGGTTAATCAGAACTGCCACTATGAGGGTCCATGGGTGTGGTCAGTGAGTGGGAAGTTGTGGGGTTAAAGCAGAACTGCCGCAAAGATGGTCAGTGAGTGGGAAGTTGAGGGGTTAAAGCAGAACTGCCGCTAAGAGGGTCCATGGGTGTGGTCGGTGAGTGGGAAGTGAGGGGTTAAAGCAGAACTGCCGCTACGAGCGTCCATGGGTGAGAAGTTGAGGGGTTAATGCAGAACTGCAGCTAAGAGGGTCCATGGGTGTGGTCAGTGTGTGGGAAGTTGTGGGGTTAAAGCAGAACTGCCGCTAAGATGGTCCATGGGTGAGAAGTTGAGGGGTTAATGCAGAACTGCAGCTAAGAGGGTCCATGGTTGTGGTCAGTGAGGGTGTAGTATGGAGCAGTTTATTCAAAATGCAGCTGCCATAATCTTGTTTTAAACATGTTTACATGTTCATGAGTTGTGTTTTGAAGCCCATATATGGAAGAGCCTCTTAATAACCTAGCTGGACTGAATTTGTTGCAACGTTCTGGAACATATCTGTTCAGCAGTCATTCCTGTACCAGGTTGTTAAAATATGGCTGTATAGGGGCTTTAACTCTCCCCTCCTCCCCTTGAAGGGGAGGATCCAAGATTGTTAATTAAAGCAGGGGAGGGGTACTCCTCCCGGCCCAAGCCACCAACGCTGTTTTATTATATCATGTGCAAAACTTAATGATACTGCTTTGCTGTTTGTTTGTGTTACTAATGATTATTTGTTGCGGGTTAGAACGGGCCCCCCCCCTAGCCGGCATGCTATAGTTTAAAGGTGACCCCTGCAGAGGTCGAAATCACTTTTTAGAAGTCACCTGCACATGGTGCAGGTAACCTAACTGGCCCCAACTACACACTTGTATTTTGACTATGCTTGGTGTGATGCATCGTTATAGGCATAGCAGCCTTTAGAAGAGGTTTAGATGTGTTGAAACATTATTATTGTCTACTAGCGAATATACCTCAATATTCTGGAACAAATACAATAATACTATACTATCGCTTTTCAGATAGCTGTTGTTCAATATCCATCAAGACCTTCATTGCCTTATTTTTCATTGTCTTGTCTAATTCTTCACTTCTCTTCTTAACCTTCTTCTTTAAGAATACTAGGAGATGCTGGTGTTTTATTCCTAGTTCAGTAAGATGGCCATTCTTTTTACCTTTCATGCTTCTTATCTTGATGCGCAATTCATCAAGAGCTCCAACTTCGTCGGTGTGGCCTATTATATAGGCAATGTTATTTGCAGTTTTTGTTTTGTACTTACATGACTGTTGTGAATTGCATTGGTTTACTGCAATATCTGATTGTGCAGGCAGTATATCTCCTCCTGATGGTGGAACTTCAAGTGAACCATCAACCACAGTTGGTAATGCCCTTAAAAAGCTTGTACTTGTGTCTGCCATTGTATCATTCTCTTCATGATTACATAGCAACTGCGGTTCATTGTTCTCATCCATCTGTTCTGCAGCAGCTAAGGCCTCCTGTTCTGTCCTTGTGGACGTGTTTGACGCTCATCAGTGCCATCAAAAAACTCAAAAAATTCTCCTTTATCAGTCCACCAGATATCTTTTCCTGCTTTCAGGTAAGGTGATATTCGTGTCAGGTGTGCTTGCCAGCAATGTGAGTGTCTTTTAATAACCTCCTTGTTGATGATTGCGTTTGTTGGTTTTGGAAGCTGTTTTGAAGATTTAGAAATGTGATTATCTTGATCTTCTATTGTGTCACGTTTATTGAGGGCTTTGGCTTGCATCCGTAGCAATAAATTTTGAATTACGTGCTGAGGATGGCGGTTGGAAGTTGTTGCAGTTATTCTGTCTGCATTGCAAAACATCCTCTCTTCATTTTCAGCGTTAACTGATTTGAGACATACTATTTCATACTGCTGGGCTGCATGAGTTGTTAGGGCATGAAAATATGCACCAAACATTTTTTCATCTGTAAGATATTTGGGGTGGTGGAACAAGTCAATGCACGCTGTTCCGTGCAACCAGGTTAAGTTATACAGACGGAGTATGCTTTTTGGAGACCTCTTCCATTCAGGGCTGTACATAATGTCAGTGATTTCTACAAGTGTTCTGAGGATATGCGTTACTGGTGTTTCAATACCATTTGCAATGAGATGCAATACTAACAATATGGCTGTGAGGCGATAATCACATCCTCTTTTTTTTTCTTTTTGTAGTGTTTGGTTGATGATGGCTTCACAGTCTTTGGCAACTTCAGGACTTAGGTATGAACTGATTTCAGTTAGTAAGTTATGTATGTGCCCTTTGATGTCATGCAAAGGTTCACACTCAAGGATACAATATTTTTCTAAATGTAATTCCTTGAGACGTTGTTGAGGGTTTGTCATTAAAAGTGTAGGAACTCTAACAAAGCCACGTAGTATTCCCTGCAAGTCCGCTTCCAATTCCTTTTTGGTTATCTTATCGGGTATTTTTACTCCTCTGGTATGGAGTTCTTTCTGCAATTCAGCCTTTTTAAGGCCACAAAGTGGCTTAAGTAGTGGTATTTTTCCATATACTCCTGCTAGAACTATGTCTTGTTGTTCTTGCAGTGAGCGCCAAGGCAGTGCTAGGGAATGTGCCAGATCACTGGTCATAGAACTTTGAACACCACAACCACCACATCGAATGTTTCCTCCTTGTTGTGCACCACGTTCTAAGTTTCTTGCAGGTACATCTCCGGAAAAGAATCGCAGTGTGTCAAACACTGCAATTCCTTTTGCTGATGTTACTGGTGTATCCATTGTTTTTAAACAGGAAATTCTGTCATTTAGTAGTGCTGCTTGTTCTTCATGACTACAGCTGGAAACACCAATCATAAAGATTTCTGGTTTTTCAATTATTGCTTGAATATTATTTATATTTGGAAATCGAGCTGCTGCTTCTTCCTGTGTGTAGAATACTGCTGGGTCATATAGTACTTTTACTGTAATGAATATGTATCCATGACCAAATAAAGTGTCATGGTCATGCCACATCGCTATATGTCGATTCCTCTGAAGTGTTTTAATTCTGTTCTTCATTTCTACTTCATTGTCAGATATTTGCTCCTGTAAACTATGGAGCCATTTCACACATTCATCTTTGGTTAGTAATTGTATTTCATCATCTGACTGCAAACGCATGTAACTGTCATGAATTCTGACCCATCGTTCTCTTATTTCAGTTAGGGGTACTTTCCTACTGTGAATGACCTCATTTTTTTCTATCACCTTGCCACCTGTTGCACGCATCACTGTCAAGGTTTTTGGAGCACATGTTTCACCAATTGAGTAAGTTCCATTTGCAATGTCACTTGTCCACTTCTGTTTTACCTGTTCAACTGTGCTGCTTACAGGAACTGATATTTCATTACCAGGCATTTTAAGTAACTTTGCTCTACGAACTCTATTTTCCTGTAACCCATCGAGATTGTATGTGTTGATTCCATAACATTTAGCGTACTCTTTTATTACTTGACCCCCGTTCTTTCCTGGTACACCATATTTTCTAGCCAGTTCAGACCAATTGATCTTTTTTCCTGAATTCCAGTTAGTAAGTTCATTCATAACAGCTGCTGTGTCCCACGCTATGTTGTCTTGAGAAGGTGAGTGTAACTTCTTATGTTCACTAATACCTCTTTCTGCCTTTTGTTTAGGGCTTTCAAAGCTCTGAGATAGGTGGATTCTGTTGTAGCTTCGTAATGACAATCCTTCCTCCAACACCATTTGAGCATCCCTATTGCCTTGTATTTTCTCCAAGTGCTGAACACACTCCTTTACAATTTTCCGCTTGTTTTTCTTTTTCTGAACAGGTGTTAGCTTCTTTTCAATTCCTAAACCTGGGCAGTCATTCACAATGGCTTCCACAAATGGCTTGTGCTGGATAGCCTCGTAGGTGTTCTGAAGCCCTGCAACAAGGCATTGTGTTGCACTAGCCTCACTTGAACCCTTCTGTTTTGCAGATTCCAGATACCCTCTGCACAAGTCTTCTGCCGTCTTCACAAGTGTCATCCTATGAGAAGATGCTCCCGGAAATGTCACCTGGAGTTTATGGTAGGTACCAGCACACTCAGGACAGTTACTAAGACGGTGTTTAGACTGGGCTTGTTTTGTCATGGCAATCCATTTGGATATTGAGAAGTTTGTCATGTAGGCCTTACGATCTGTTTGTTTAGACCACTTTCTATTAAAACTTAGAATAACCGTTTTGCAGTGCTTGTGAAATTGGCTCAAGTGTTGTCCTTTTTTAACAGAATAGTATGGTGATGCAGCAAAATCAGGAAAAATGGACTGGAACCTGTTTGCTCTCTTCACCATGTCTATTTTTGACCTGCACACTTTCTTCCCTACTGTGTGTGTGGTTGCAGAAAGTTCTCTGATGGCAACCCGAGCAGAGCCGCAGTCAACAAACAACTTATTCATTGGACCGTGGGGCAACCTGTACGTGTACATGTACATATGAATATGCTTATTGTGGGCAATTATGCATGTAGCACAATGTACCTTGTCAGTTGTAACGTTCGCTGGATGCTGAATAGACGGAGGGCAAATTCAAAAAGCTCAGAAATAATTCGATCGTACTTTCAAAACTCTTTTCGCATTCATACACCCACCACAGCAGCGGGAAAATCCCGCCGTACGCGCGCTCTTCTGTGTCCATATCAACGTACGGCGCGCGCTGAAATGAATCTAATAAAGTTTATAGAAAACGCGGTGATGAAGCGGAACCTTTTCAGCGAATATTATAAATCGGTACCGTCTAACAGTCACTTACACACAATTTGGCCATTAGACGTAGTAGCTAACAGCTTTGCTATGCTAAATAATCGCAACAAAGCGGACAAAATGGCGGCGATGAATTGGCTTTTGTTTCATTATCTTCCGATCACAGATGAATTTTCAATACGTCTAGCAGAAAATGTACTCTAGTTGTAATGATCTTCAAACTGGTATAACCACGAATCATAAATACCTTGGCATCATCACCGCGTTTTTTATTAAAGTTTTAATTAAGTTGAATCACCCTGAGAAGTATCACGTGACGTAATTGCGTCATAGTATATATCAAAATGTAGGTCTCAATCAGGGCTATCCAAGGATATAAAAGCTATATTTACTGTTCATCAAGTTTCACTCAATAATGTCAATGTACAGGATACCCAGGCCTTAACTGCCCTGAGATTACACAGGACCCGTTTTTATCGTTGGGGGTTGAAGGTTGTGGGCTTATAAGATAATTTGAGTGCTAAAAAGTTATTTATACAAGTTAGTTATGTTCCATGAACACATATGGGCCCTATGTACGGCATCATAAGTTATGGTATTTTCTATGACAGTTCTGACTCTTTTTTATTATTCATGGCTGATATTATTGAGTGCTTGAATAGTGCAGTACATATGACATATTTGTCCATATATCAAATACTGTGTGATCAACAAATTTTACTATAACTATAAATAACAAATATCTATAACATTTTTTGCCATCATGATGCATGCAAGTGTGAATTTTATTTATATGCAGGAAATTTCCATCCAATGGTGGCTAGGGATAAACACAGCTAGAGGCCCCTCATGCTCTCTGTGTCCTGGCTTAGCTCTTGACCGCCTTGGCAACAACACTACTACCAGTAAACGGGGTGGTGATGTCGTTACCCGCCACAACAATCTGCGTAACGTGATTGTTGAGTTTTGCCATCGTGCCCATATTGGAGTGAGAGTAGAGTCGGGCATGCATTACACCAGACTTAAGCCGCACTCGGCCAGCGGATGTACTTGTCCTCAATTAGGAGAGAGGGAAACATGCTGCCCTTGACATCACGGTGACCTCTCCCTTAATCCCTTCTATCCTAACAGCAGCAAGCTTGTCTGGAGGGGCTGCAGCGGAGGAGGCGGAGGTCAGGAAGCACAAAGCAAATGACCCAAAGTGTTCAGAGCTGGGTTGGGTGAGTATCCCACTTGCAGTAGAGACTTTTGGAAACTGGGGTAGGGAAGCCCAATCTACTTTCTCTTGCCTAGTTCTCACCTGGCCATCATCACCTCTTTCCATAAAGGTAAGGTGCTCACAGAGCTATACAGCAGCCTGAACTTCACCCTGGTTCAGGCTATGGCTAGAGCCTTTTTGGCAAGATGTGCTCCCTCCCTTGGCCTCCAGGATATCGTTTGAATTTTTCTATGTAATGTGTTTTCCTAAATTAACTATTTTATATATATATATATATAATCGTAATCTGTATCTTCCTTCAGAGAACCACCGTCCTAAGATGGAGATGTCCATGTGGGGGACATTTTTCAATCAAACATTACACCACGCATGAGTGCTCAACTATTTTATATATATATATATATAATCGTAATCTGTATCTTCCTTCAGAGAACCACCGTCCTAAGATGGAGATGTCCATGTGGGGGACATTTTTCAATCAAACATTACACCACGCATGAGTGCTTATACAATTAATGAATATTCAACAAAGTGAACTTTTCTTTTGATTCATCGATTCATCCTTCATCCGATTAAATCATATGTATTCATATTTATCCTAATTATGATTATTATATGCAGGTGCATTTTTAAATTGTTTGTTTGAAATCGTTGGCATATAGTACTCTTGCAATAGCCATGACATTGCATTGATGCCTGGATGAAATTATTAACAAGCCAATACATCAACAGTTTAAGTTTAAATTTGTGAATACATTCATAACAGTAAATAGAAGGATATAGATTCTGAAATGTCTGAGCAGCTTACAAGGAAAAGACACATGCGAGTGGGACAGTACCAAGTATCATGATGCAAGTAACCAAAATGTGACCCCAAACGCTCTCATCAATAACCAGTTTGGGTGGACACCTGCCTGGTTCCCAGGGTATGACATCATTGATGACACCATGATGGCGTCATGGATGGGTGCCAATCATCAGTTTGGTGGCACGCAGATACCCCAGGGACAGGTGACAGCACTGAAGCAGGGGGTCACACTGTCAAACTCGGGGGCCACAGACTCGTTTGGTCTCATGGCCAACTTTTTTACTCAGCCCACTGTGAATATTCCCACAAACGGATTCATTGAAGTGGTGAAAGAGCATTGGTTCAAATTTGATGCCGGTCAAACCAACTCCGGCTCCCATACATGGGAATGGGAGGAGCATCAAGACTGGGTGCAGAACTTTGAGACCCAGTGGGAATTTGGCATCAACCCCGCCCTCGATGAATATTATCCGATTCATGGCTGTCATTACCTCACGTGCCAGCATTACAATATGAGTGAATATGCTCCCGATGGCACCATTCCCAACCCCCCAGAAGGCTGTCTGTTATTCACATGCACAGTTGACATTATGTAAAACATATTCATGTACATGTACCATATATCCCCGTCGTGCACCCTGCCTTCCAATTACATGTTATCGATTATATCGTCCAGTTCAGTTCTCTGTTGGCGTGCCTGTGCCAGCCTCACGTTATTACACGTTACGCAGGCGGCATGTTTGGTGGGCTGCCCGCAGTCCCAGCATGGCGACCAATCACGTGCTTCATAACATGGCTCACAGTAACTCCACCCTCTTCTGGTGGTATCCCCACATTCCAAGCATCTTCGCTGCCTGTATGTACTCCAACAGCCTTGGCAGTGGGTCTGGGGACCAGGAGGTCTCTGTCCATTACAATGGAAGCAGGCGGCCATGTGCGAAGAGAGAGTGAGTATTACCTCTCTCTCGCACATATATATATACACCGCATATTCGCGTGATTCCACTTAACTGTGTCACACCATCACCTCATTGGACGACAGTGCCCCTTACCTCATGGTTCAAAATATTCATTGGGGGCATATTATTCATTGGTCACACGCTCTGCCTTATTTGGTCATGCCCTTGTGTATATAATCAGACCCCCCACTGAGTTGAGCCATTCATTCGCTCTGGCCTTGTTTGGTAAGTGTGAATATGCTTGAGTTCTTTGGTGTGGTGTGTTTGGCTTGTGTAAGGTGGATATATTTATGCGAGTGTAAAGGTAACACTCTCTTTACCCTCGCACTCAGATGCCTTGGTATCATCACCTACCTTATTTGGTAAAAGCTGGATACGACATGTACAACAGATTTGGGTCCGGGAACGAGTACCATGGCAGACGACGTCATCCATACAGAAGGGGAGGACATGGTGGACGAGGATACAAGCGTATGCGGGCAGTCCCAGGAGCCAAGTGCTTCAAGTGTGGGACCATCGGTCATTACGCCTCCACTTGTATGGTCAGACAACCTCGTCCCCAAGCCATTGAAGGAGGACGTGGAAACGTGGGGTATACACCCATGTATACTTCGCAGGGACGACTCAGGCGTGACCCCGCCCCTTCCGTATCCAGACTCGAGGGATTACGTTTGGTTTCGCGATTGGGAGCGGAACATGGAGCAGTGGGCTCATCAGGTAACCAGGCGCCGGAGGTCGCATGCACTGTTATCCGGAGGGATACGCCCCCAGAAGTCATTGTTGGGCGCAGAGCAGTCAACGCAGTCCATGGGAACGTCAACAGGGACCAGCTTCAGGTTTCAGTTCCTCAACTTCAGCCAGTATAACTTTCATGCATTCGGGACGGGCCCTTCAACCATCACCATGGCAGCAGATGACGTCACCGAGTTTGGAGCTGATTGGCCAGTGTGGAACATGTCCACTGTGACCATGAATGCACCCAATTTGGCTGACACATACCGTGGGAAAACCAATCTGCCGTGGAACAGTGGCAGTGAATGGACAATGGCACCGGTGGCGTCGCCTCACGTGTCCACCCCAGCCACCATTACCAGTGGGATGCAGACTGTGTTCGCGTGTAAGGACGTGGGCATGATTCCCATGCAGATCATCCCATCCAACTTGGCGGGCAGGAATGACGTCACCCAGGATTTCACTGGGTATATTCCCACGCAGAAATCCAAGTTCCGGGTAAAGTATAAGCTGGGTATCTTGGCCACCCTCACAGATGACACAGATTACACGTCCATTGGGTCTTACTGGATGCACGTGATCTTGTTCAAGCATCGTGATCCATTCCTGTACTCAGGGTTCCGCTCTCCCTCGGATACCGGCTCCGTTACCCCCGTGTCCAACTTGAACGGTATTATGCCTCAATCCAGTGCAGCGGGTGTGGTCACTCCAGGATGGAGTAACCAAAACAAAGAACACTGAGGAAATAAACATTCATACACTGAAAATCCACATGCGATCCTTGGAAGAGAAGAAAAAGATCATTCAAATGATAGTTCTAGAAAAGGTTGATGAGCGCTATTTAGATTCAAGTGGAACTTCAAGAAGATCAAATCAGGCACTAGCTACTGCAACAGCCAGACAATTCAGTGTCAGCTCTAAGTTGCCTTCTGCAACAAACCTCATGCATCCAAAACATGCAGAACTGTATCTACAATTGAGCAACAGAAGCAATGCTTACTATGGTCTGGGAGATGCTTTGTCTGCTTACAGAGAAGGCATATTGGAAGATTGTGGTTCATCCCAAAATCGTCCTTACTGCCGAGGACGACACTAAGTCAGCATATGTTCATCTCCATCCAGTAAATCTGTAAGCTCAGAAAACACTGGTTCATCTCAGCCCATGCAACTGAATCTATGCAAGTCAGCACTCATACACTAGCATTGCTCCAGACAGCAGTGACCCATATTTTTACCATCCTGGCAAATCACAATTCACCTTCAGTACTAGACTCCTATTTGATAGTGGAAGCCAAAGGTCCTGTATTTTAAGCCGACTACGAGAGCTCTTATCGTATATATGCTACGCAGTTCAGTTCATTGCCACTTAAGAGTCCACCGAGTAGCAAACAAAGCAAGCTTTCCACCGCATTCTACTATGATTTCTAGTCTGTCCATACAATATGCCTGTCCGGAAAAGAAACACAAAGAGAGAAGTACGTTGTTAAAAACTGTCTATCTTGCCGCGTATAAATTAATAGTAAAACTAATTGAACCCAGTCCTTAACTACGCTGAGGGGGTAGAGGGTGAAGAGGAAAGTGATATGTTCACAAGCTGGGATGACTGGAAGTCTCGGCTTCTTTATCTTCTGATAGTGATACCTGATTGATGCACGTCATTTATTTTGTATCTAGAACTACCACCCAATTTGAATTAAGCCACACACTTACTCTACACACATACATGCATACGTATTAGAATTATAAGCACGTCCAAACAAATTCTTTAGTGGTCTGTCAAATGACCAATCAAAAGTTTGAGCACTGTACGTATATAACAATCTAATAATGCATTATTTTCTTACATGCAGATGCAAAAATTCAGCGCTTTGGCAAAGATAGATTCAACAAAACAGCGCCAAAAATCAGAAAACATGCCAATCAGAAATGTTCAGACATCTATACCTATACTAAGAAACTTCCAAAACAGATTAACTAATTTATTGTTCAAATGGTTATATTACATATTTGGGGGAATGCCGTATTTGATGTATTATGATAGCTATCGATTGTAAACAGATCAGGTATATGCAAAGGTTTTACATCATACATATCATGATAGTATTTATACGAGTACGATGATAGTATTAGATACTGGAAGGTTGAGATATGCACGATCATATATCATGCATAATATGAATATGATTGTGGTTATATACGACTGACTATGTACGATGGAGACATATATACAATTGCTAATTGTATATAGTCTTCGTGTAAGATAGAATATGATCAGTCCCACGGATAGTACACAGCGTATTAATGATTGATCCCGATCATATTTATACTTAAGTTTGATTATGTACGACAGCTAGCAATTGCACATGGAGTGCATAAAAGTTCGTTGCTTATTGTATACGACCCCTGCGATTCTTCATGTAAGACATAAGACGATTAGTCTAACAGAATACCTGTATAATGCATGGTTAATAAGAACGATACATACAGATTAAGTATACCCGTTATTATAGAAATCGTAATAGTAGAACAAAGAGCGTTTATTGATTAGTGGGATACAAATTTTTTGCATATGAGATAGTGTCGAGGATTATTTGTCGCAAATGATTTCTGGCCAAAGAAAGAAAGTAACTAAATAGAATAAGGACCCAGGATTTCAGTCCGGCTCTGTAAAACTCTACAAGCAACAGAAGGACAAAGAGAAAAGCATCAGCGATTACTGATTTCTTTTGCAAACGGCCTGCTGTGAGGTCACAATCAGACGCTGTGGTAAGTTGAAATTGTGTCTGCATTGACGTATGCAATAGTAAATATCACATACAAATTTTGAGCTTGGACAACTCCATAACAACTACACAGCAGGATCCAATCTCAGCAGACAGTTGCTCACTGCGGCAACAGACCCCGTCTTCCTCAACCTCCTTAGTGCACTCAAAGAAGTTAAACAAGAGCCTGAGCCACAGTGACAATCAAAGATGCCCCAGTTGATGATCAATCTCATCAATGATTAACCAGTCATTAACACGTAAGGCATCATATAGCTGCAACTTTTTTTACCTTTGATCAGTTGAAAAGAAGGGGAATATTAAGGTAAGTAAACAAGGTTTTTATCATTCAGTTATAGATTGTATGGCGCGACCTGTTCCTCTGACAGCATTATTAAAATCCTTTGATTCACCCAATAACGCTCTTTTGATTTAAGTCGGGAGCTTACTACTAACATCCAGCAAGACTTGACCTTGTGAGAGTAAGGCATGAACCTTTAAGTCCAGAGAAAAAAGCATGGAAATGTCCTCCCAAAGGTTGTAGAAAAGAGGCAACTCTAAGAGGAGGAAGGTTAGTCTCGTACCCAATCCCTCACACACAGCTGCGGATGGATTACATCACTGCTACGAGAGAAAAGGGTCTAGTGAAATGCCTAACAAAACTTGTTCTACGTGCACCGGATTTTAGGCGCACAATCAGCAGAGCACCCGTGACATCAGACCTAGTTAATAAATAAATTATTCTGTGTAATAGCACTTCTATTAATAGTTATGGCATTGGCAAATGGCGATCTCGACACCATCATCTTAAAAGCAATGCTGAGGCTAGGATACCCCTCACTTCACGAGAGTCAGCATAAAGCTGTGATTAGCTTTGTGAACAGAAACGATGTTTTCATTATTGTTCCAACTGGTAGTGGCAAATCATTGTGTTTTGCCGTGTTACCATTCATGTTTGACTCTGTTTACGGGCGTATTGAAAGCATTGCAATCATCGTCTCACCATTAATCGCTTTAATAAAGGTCCAAGTAAGTTCTAATGCACGTGCTGCACTAACAGCTCCATATCACTATAGATCACTGCTCTGTACGTTTCAGCAGCATATGTTAGTAGCGATATGGACGACCGTGTCCAACAGGAAAAAGTTCTAATAGGAGAGGTTCAAAATGGCTTTATTGGTCCTGAAATGTTGATGCAGAACACGACCTGGAGAGAAATGCTAAGGACTCCAGTTTACAAAAGTAATTTGGTGGCTTTTGTAGTCAATGAGGTCCACTGTGTTACCAAATGGTTAGTAATCTGTCTATATTATTTAATGTTTGGTTGCATACTGCATTCTTGTAGAGGCGATTACAGGAATTTTAAAATCTTGGTGCAGTGAGAATTTTGATCCATCACATGTACACATGACAATAACAGCAACTGTCACTACAACAACCAGGAAGAATGTCATCACTACTCTGGGACTCATTGATCCAGTAATGATTCTTGCATCTCCAGATAAGCCTAACAAAAATTATACTGTGTGTGAGAAAGGGAGCATAAAAAGTGTCTTTACACCACTTGTCACACAACTAAGAGCTTCTAGATATAGACAGCCAAGGGTAATAGTATTCAGTAGAAGATGTGAAGAATGCTCAGAACTGTATCATTTTTTTTATTCTTCACTGAAAGAGAGTTCACAGATCCAGTTGGGGTGCCAAATTTAGCCATGTTTCGTCTTGTGGACATGTACGCTGGTGTAAAGCGCAAGTCCATTCGAGATTCGATCATAACCTCATTTGGAAAAAGCAATGCCCCACTGCGCGTGATTATACGTACTTTGGAAGGGGTATAGACTGTTCAGATGTATGTCAAGTCATCCATTGGGAACCTCCTTCAGACATTGAATCATATGGTGGCCGAGCTGGCTGGAATAGTCTGCCATCAAATGCTCTGCTGTTTTGAAAAAAATTCTGATTTTAGATTTCAAACTGTAAGCAATGAAATGGAGCTCTACTGCAGAGAGGCCAAGAAGTATGCAGAAGAGCTACACTGATGTCATATTTTGACTGCACATACAAGTGCTGTGATGTGTGTAAGGTTAAATACCATCATACATGTAGTATTTGTAATTTTAATTCATTCCCCATTTAGTTGTGTGAAACTTATTAATGTGTTTTTGTTCAGGGAGTAAACAAGCCAGCGCTACCCTGGTCTCAGACTTGGCCTGATGGGCACCCCGTCACATACCCCAAAGTGTACTCCTTCGTCGCGTCATTTCTAGCTATCCCAGCCTCACATGACAAATCAACTAACACAGCGGCGTAATATTTCAACTGTTGACTAGAAAGTAGCCTTCTATTCTATCTTTGCAATTCAGAACTAGGGCAACGCAAAGCTTGCAGTGATTCATTGGTGCAGATTTGGATTTGACACCAAATGATGTTAATTAAGACATTTGATGTCACATTTATTACGTAACATCGACTTCCATTAAGAATGACTTTTGTTTTCACCAGACCCTTTTCTCACGTAGTGGTGATGTAATCCATCCACTGCTGTGAGTGAGGGTCTGGGTACAAGACTAGAGAAACGTTTTTGAAGGTATGTTTTGGTAGTCTGGTTCCCAGACTCACTTATGTAAGCATTACCGCATGTGTAATGCTACGAAAGAGAATCTGGGAAGGAAGTTCAACTTTTTTGTTCTGTGGAATGTTGCATATTACATAATATTCGTGACGTAGCAACTTATTATCTATGTTACCAGTTGCTCAATTATCGTTTAGGAATGCTTTGAAGTTATAGAATGTATCTCGTGTGTTACGTATCATTCGCTTTCTCCTGCTTTTGATTGCGGTATCGTATCTAGTAACCTTCAGCTGAATGAATGGATGCAAAGTCTGTACCAACCTAGTTTGGATACAAAAAACCGAAGGCTTCAGATTGCTAGCAAAACTATTGCACACATCAATGCTGTTTAATCGATCTTGTGTGCCAGCTGCAAACTACCGATGTAAATGAAGATGATCTATTCAGTGAAAGATTCTTATGTCAGGATTGCTACCTGACAGTCGATAAATATTTAAAATTGAAAGACAAGCTTGACCTTCAACATAAAGAGCATACTGATGTGCTGTCAGCGTCCTACTGCTCCACCAACACTTGTCAAGAACTTCCTGCTATGCGTACGAGGGGGCAAAATGAACAGCGACTGCAGCAGGTCTTAAAAATACATTGTGTGTGAAGGCAAAGTGCATGCTATTTATTTTTAACCAAGATAAACTTCTTGTTTAGGTTCTTGTTACAGAGACAAACTACCAAAAGGTGATGTTTTAAGTCCATCTCGTGGCAAAATAGCTAAAGCTTTGGTAAGACAATTTAAAACTGCATTTGCACGACATTCTCTGCACTGAAAAAGCATTTGGCTACTAATTTTTCTAAATTGGTGGGAAGTGAAGTCCAAATGCCATGATTCACCATTGATAATAGAAGACAACAATCTCTCTCGACATATACATGGGAAAGCTTGTACACTATAAAAAAGGCTCCCATGCTTGGCATGCTGTTGAATGCTTGCATTCCTCAGAAAAGCTTTAGAAAGGAAATTATCTTTCTTACGTGTGTTGCAGTCCTCATGAACTCTCATCATCACTCAACCCTAATACAAAGAATTGTATCTGTTACAATGTATTCAGGGCATGCAGCAAAGATACAAATCCTCTGTGCATGTGCTTAAGTAATTAAACTGCAGAATTTTTTTACGTCAGGTTTTCTCAAGGTTGCAAAAACACGGCATCTGTCTGTCACTAAACACTACAAGGGAGGTGATTGACACACTTGGTGAGGGAAATGATCACCCTGTTCTTGACTGGATAGAACATTTGAACCTCTCAGGATGCTGACCAATCAGGTTGTTTATTGATAATACATAAGAAGTTACTAGCTCATTGTGATTTTGTTTCAAATAGGGTTCAATAGTTGGCAATAAAGGTGCAGCATCCCAACAGGATCAGAATGCACTTCCCCGCGGCCTGATTTGAGCTTTGATGAAATATTTGGTGTACCTTCATCGTGCAAAGTACAATATGTTTCCACACCTCTACCATCATTAGATTCATCACTATCAAGTCCAAGTAGCCCGGAGATGTCATTGTTTAGCAATGATGGCTTTATTGCCCAGGGTAATTCAAAATCATGTAATGCAGTCTATCAAGCAGCAGTTCACCATCTCCCGTGATGTGTTTGGAGCAAGCACAAGCTATTCTGATGCCCGCCCACCTAAGATCACCTAATACAGACCCCTGTATGGGGGACTTCCATCATGCAGTAGCATCCATGATGCTAATGAAATTCCCACATCCATATCTCCATCTAAAACTGTAGATGAAGCAACAATTGTGAATGGCTGCCACACAGGTAACCACTTTCGACATTTTCTTTACTGTTTTTGATGTGTATGTATGGTTCCTACTAGGTAGCAAACAGATTTCAGATGAATTTTTGGACCTTGGGAGAATTGATGAAGATCCTTGGGAATGAAATGGAAGCAAGGGAGCGTGCAGACATAGTTGCAGACAATGACTGCCAGGCCAACAGAAGGAACCTGAACGGTGTTCCAACTACATCAACATTGATAGCTGGTGATGATTCCTCAGCATTGAATTGCTGCTACTGTGGGCAGTCGCATTGCCCCAACTCGTGTAAGGCTGTGAACACTACTGAAGCCAAGAGACAGATCCTTCGAAGGAGTGGCAGGTGTTTCGTATGCTTAAAAGGGGGACACATTGGAAGGTACTGCAGATCTGGTCTTAAGTGCTCCAGCTGTAATGGAAAACACTACATCAGCGTTTGTGACTCAACCAAGGCAGCCAGTGTTCATCCCACTACATCACAACCTCCCAAGACACCACAGTCATCTGTTCTGTCTACATTTGTGGACTTACAAAACACCAGTTCTACTTCAAACAGCCAATGCAAAGGTGTGCAGACCAGGCTTTCCTGCAGTCACTCAGAATACACGTGCTCAGGGTAGTTAAGGCTGCCACCAAATAATTTTACGTCATATAAAATGGCGGATAGTACCAAAAAGTTATATTTCACGCAAGGACCATCCACTTGCTTGAAACTTGATGTGAATATGTGTGTTAAATACTGCTACTTCTAATAGCTATGTTGTATGCTCTTTAACACACCTATCGTATGGAACTGTTTGGAAAACGGCTATGTAAACAAATACGGCTATAGGCGGGGATTCTGCGGTACATTTTTAAATAAACTAATAGGCTACAAACAATCTCCCTATGCTCACACACACTAAATCGACTGGATGCAGGAAATTCTTTGCTTGGTGTTGTCACAACAAATGTTAACAAGGGTCAAAATGGCCGACGACTTGTACGAAATGTGATATATCTTCGATACCCTATGCAGTTATCGAAATATCCAGTCGCGGTGAATAACTAGCACCCTAGATGAGCTTGCCTAGCTGAATAAATGTACCTGAGAGCTGCGTTTTCATCCCCGCGTTTTGAATCTCCAATATACCGATACAAAGTACAGTGGTTATTAAAATATAACCACCCGCCAAATTTGTATTGCTTGGCAGCTGCACGCTCTTTTCGTTACTCCTTTGTGCGTTTGTTTGCATTTCGTGCAAGGTTTGCTCTAGATCACTGTAACGTCGTAACATGTATGAATACGATACTAAAATAGTGTCCTTGCGCTAAACGAAGACCGAAACGTAGTGAATCACACGACGTCATAATGATGTAATTACGAACATGAATGTTGACAATATGTTAACATGATTTTTCCTGTGAGGCAGCCTTAACTACCCTGAGTGTGCTACTTGACACTGGGAGCCAGAGATCTTATGTCACATGCAAGATGCGAGAAATTCTTAAGCTACCGATAAAGAGAACTGAGACTTTGGTGGTACGGACATTTGGAGCTGAAGGTGGAAGATCCCAAACATGTGATGTGGTTGATCTCAGTATCCGTACAAGGGATGGAACAGATGTCATGGTGTGTACCCCTAATTTGTGAACCTCTCAGTGGACAAAATGTGACTCTCGCATCGAAGAAATACCAGTACCTGTCAAACCTGGACTTAGCGGACTTCGGTCAATCCGACAGTAATTTGAACGTTGATATCTTGATTGGTGCTGACTATTATTGGTCATTAGTCACAGGAAGAACCAAGCGAGGCAGCGGACCCACAGCTATTGAGACCAGACTTGGTTGGGTGTTATCTGGACGGGCTACAGGATTGACTTTGAAATCGACCTCTGTGAATCTACTATCCTGTTATGTGTACAGAGCTGTGATACCAATCTAGATCAAACACTTCAGAGATTCTGGGACCTCGAGACGCTTGGTATTAAAGCAGAAAAAACATCCATCTATGACAAGTTCATGCACACCATTGTGTTTCAAGGTGGGAGATATTGTGTGCAGCTGCCATGGAAGGGTCACCATCCTCCGTTACCTGATAACTACCATTTGTGTCAGACATGGTTGTTTGGGCTGAGTAAGAGACTGAAACAAGATCCCCACATTCTTTGTGAGTACAACAAAATCATCAGAGACCTAATCAAGCAAGGAATAGTTGAGATTGTGGAAGACCAATGGAACACCATCAACAAGCTGCACTAGTTACCACACCACTGCATTATCCGGGAAGACAACAACAAAGCTCAGGATTGTCTACGATACTTCTGCAAAGACAAATGGGCCCTCTCTCAATGATTACCTGTATGCGGGACCTTCCTTGGTCAAAAAATTGCAGACATCCTTATTAGGTTTCGATCGTATCCAGTGGCACTGGTTGCGGACATTGAGAAAGCGTTTTTGATGATCTCCATTGCTGAAGAGGATCAGGATGTACTTAGATTTCTCTGGGTGGAGAACATCGGTAGTGAATTGCCAAGAGTACAAGTGCTGAGATTCACCCGTGTTGTCTTTGGAGTTTCGTCTAGCCCCTTTCTCCAATGCAACCATCAGATTTCACATGAAAGGCAACAAGGATAGGGATCCATTCAGCGGTCCATATACGTGGATGACCTGACATTTGGTGGTGATAATGATGAAGAGGTATTTGGACTCTATAAAAGAGCAAAGTCTTGGTTGGTGGAAGGAGCCTTCAATTTGCGCAAGTTTGTCACTAACTCACCTCAGCTGCAACGAAGGATTGACGAGCAGGAGGGTGATGTGCAAGCTGCACCGGGCAACCAAGGGATAGCTGCAAAGGATGCATCATATGTGAAAGACACATTGAGTGATAATCGTCTTGACTCAATGTTTTAGGAATTCAGTGGAAGCCCATGACTGACGAATTGTGTTTCGACATGGGACATGTAAATGATGCAGCTGGGAAGATAGAGCCCACCAAGCGAAACATAATCAGTGTTGCATCAAGATTCTACGATCCTCTCGAAGTCCTCTCTCCATTCACAATTATGTTCAAGATTCTGTTTCAAGAGCTCTGTATGAAGGAGGTGGGATGGGACAAACCGTTATCAGGCGAATTGCTAACAAGGTGGAGAGGGTTGCTGAAGAGCTTTAAGTTAACAAAGGCCTTAGTCCTTCCACGCTGCTACTTTGCCATTGGCAAAAAGGTGATGCCATGCCGTCTACTGGGGTTTAGTGATGCATCACGATTAACTTACACAGCAGTAGTGTACCTTCAAGTGGAAACCACCTGTGGATCGTCTGTGCTTTTCATTGCAGGTAAAACTAGAGTATCACCATTGCAAGACCATAGCATTCCACGTCTAGAGCTGCTAGGTGCACTTCTGTTGTCAAGGCTTCTTTCAAGTGTCTGCATCGCACTTAGTAAGGAACTCAAGTTGGGTCCGCCAAGCTGCTTCACTGACTCTAAGGTCGCTCTTTTCTGGATAAAAAGGATACGAGCACGAATGGAGATAGTTTGCTGACAACCGTGTTAGGGAAATTCGCCAGTTGACACCAGTTGCATTGCCCAGGAGTAGACAACCCTGCAGATCTACCATCCCAAAGTGCTGGCATTGACGAACTGATTGACAACCAACTTTGGTTACATGGTCCAAGCTGGCTATGTGATGCAACCGGAACGGATGACTTGAACTTATACCTGGACGAATCAGTAATCAAGGAGTGTATGTTGGAGCTGAAGGTGAAGGACAAATTGCAGTTCCGGGAAGCTCACAATTTACTTGAGTCGCAGAAGAGTGTTGTAGATCCATTGATGCCATGCGAGAATTATAGCAGTTTAACACACCTACTGAGAGTGACAGCACTTGTCTTCAAATTTGTGGAGATGTTGAAGAGTGGATCTAGACTAACTGTGAGTCAAGTGTACAGACCAAGGATGTAGTTGACGCAAAACACTATTGGATAAGGGTGACTCAGTGGTATCTGGTTCAGAACAACAAGTTTAACGAGTGGAAAGTACAACTTTGTCTCTACATTGTTGACTCAGGGTTATGGAGGTGCGGAGGAAAACTGAATAACTCAAGCCTCTCAGAGAATGCCAAGCATCCAATCCTCTTGCCCACTGAACACTACTTCACATCTCTCATAGCACTGGACTGTCACAAGCATGTCATGCATGGTGGGGTAAGTGACACATTGACAAAAATCAGGATGTGGTTCTGGATCTTGAGAGGACGAAGTTTTCTGAGGAAGTTGTTGCGCCATTGTACTGTCTGCACCAGATTCAATGCACGGCCATTTAAAGCTCCTGAAGCCCCTCCACTACCAGTTTCGTGCCCAGGAATATCCTCCATTCTCATGTGTGGGAGTAGATTATGCAGGTCCACTGTTTGTTTGCAAACCAGACAGCAAGGTCTGGATATCGCTGTTTACATGCTGTGGAACCCGTGCAATCCACTTGGAATAAGTTCTTGACATGACTGCAGATCATTTATCAGGTGCTTTAGGCGATTCATGGCCCGACGATGAACACCACACAAAATAATATCAGACAATAGCAAGACATTCAGATCAGCCAACAAGGAATTGGATCAGATCCAGAAGCATGCTGCAGTTAGAGAATTCTTTGCTGGGGTGCGAGTTGAATGGAGTTTCAACGTTGAGAAGGCTCCATGGTGGGGGTGGATTTTTTGAGAGGTTGGTGGGTTCAGTAAAGAGATGCTTACGGAAGGTCATGGGCCAAAGGAGGCTGACATATGATGAGCTGTTAACAGTGCTTACTGAAGTGGAAGCGCGACACTGAACTCTCGACCACTTACGTACCTCACAGCTGATGATTTGGAGGAGCCCCTTACTCCTATGCATTTGATTACATGACGCAGTTTGCTTCAACTTCCTGACCTACACGCCACTTCAGAGATGGATCCAGATATAATGTCATCCAACGAACATGCAAATCTTACTGCTGCTGTAAAATGTCTTAGTCCCATTATGGAGCACTTTTGGAAACGGTGGAGGTTAGAGTACCTTACAGAGCTTAGAGACTGCCAACAGTTTGCAGGGAAGTCCGTCTTGGCTCATAGAAGGAGTTAATTGCTGTTGGAGATATTGTCCTCATTCATGATCCTGACCACCCAAGGACCTTTTAGAGATTAGGAAGGGTAGAACATCTTATCAATTCTCATGATGGTCTTGTCAGAGCCACAGTGTTACGTATACACTCAAGGTCAGGGTCGACAAACTTGAGGCAACCCCTTCAGTGCCTTTATCCCCTTGAAGTCCACCATAGAGAGACTGCCCCAGCGAGGTACTTGAGGAAGTGCAAGAGAAAGCTGATGTAGAGAGGCCAGCCTCAACACCTTCGTACGAGTAACGACCCAAACAATTAGCAGCTGAGCAGGCAAGACGTAGGATCAGTGTGGTCTGAGGAACTGGAAGAAACTGACCTTGAAGATTAACTAGTTCCCACTAGTCAATGGTGGGAGTGTTGCGGTACTGTCTGACTAAACTGATTAATTATTCATGTTTTGTTATGTAACATGCACGTGATATTGTTTAACATAAGTTGTTGTAATCCCTTGCGAAGAACGTGGACGGTTCGCGAATTGTATCTACAGAAATCATGTCTTCTACAGTTCACTTTGATTGCAAAAAGCTATGCAAGGAATGCAGTGATTGCATTTAGTAAAGCAATTAGTATACGTCATAACGTACCTGCAATTTAGACTCGTGCGCGCAGAACGAAAAAGTTGAAGAAGGCTCTTGTGTGTATTGGACATAACAATGGACAGCGATTGATGATCAATCGACCATTCATCGATCGAGAGAGAATAGGGTCAATTAAGTAGTGTTCGCCACCCGCAAGTAATTGCTGCTCATACTATTGGATAAATAATCCCTGAGACATGTGAAGCCATATATGAAGTTCTACAGCCATATCTTAAGGTATATAGTATTTACATATATATTTACATATGAACACAGATATATGCATGTAGTTTCTAATATTTCAAATCGTCTTTGCCAGTACAAGGACTGGGTGAGCTTGCAGTTGTCGAGACTGAGAAGCTTGGAGGGAGATTCCAACCACTAGTAGGGGTGAACCGGGGTTGCACATTGCATAAAATAGATTTTATCTGCCACTTTACCCAGTTTTTACATTGCGAGTCACTAATACTGCGTAGTTCTGAAGCCACAAACAGGCCAAAAACATCATCATCGTCTTGCTTCCTGTCACCCACTTTTTCCATTAGGCTTGAGCGTGTTCAGATCGGACGGATTTTATCCGAATGCGGAGTTATTTTGAGGCTGCGGATCTAACAGTACATGTACGTATTCACGGCACATGAATATGTATTAGGATGCTAGCGTATGCGTACGCATAATGAAGCATTCGCATGTAGGCTTATCTGTGCACGTTTTTTATCTACTTGCGCGGTTGTACATAGCTATAATGCGTAGTGTACTACGTGTCTAAACTCATGCCCCCGTGAAGTGCAGGAAAAAATATTTCTCGTTCGTATCTTCGTAATCATTAATGCGTGCTTCCGTTTGTGCTCATTGAATTACGCTGCGTTATATTGAAATTACGGCACATTTTAAAATGGAGAAGGATAAAAGAAAAAGTCGCGCGATCGCTAATGCTGTAACGGAAGATCAAGCAAATGGAAAAACTAATCAGGAGAAACTGACACTGCTTGAAACATTTGTTGTGCAACCCTCTCGATCTGATCTTGAGAGGAAGCGATCTACCACGGGAAACATAGCTGTGCAAAATAAGAGACCAAGAGGGTCAACAAAAGCCAAAAAGAAGATACTGGTGCACTTGACTCCTGCAGAACGTTTGACAGAAAAAGAGTTTAAAAACGAACCACACAAAATCACTGCAGGAGTGAAAGCTTATGTTTTTTGTTTAGCCTGTCGTGAGGAGGTGAGCATCAAAAAAGATAGAATTCTGGATCACACAAGGTCAGCCAAACACGAGAAGAACAAAACAAGATACCAAAAGACTTTGGAAAGTGGAAAGGTCACATTGGATGTAATTGCAAGCATGGATGCAGGAACTTTACCTGGTCCAAGTGGTGATATTGTCATTGCTCCTTCAGCTTTGAGCGATCGTTTTGGAGATGTTGACAGGGTATTCAGAATGGACTTGGTTAAGAACTGGATGAAATGTGGGTTTCCATTCAATAGTATTGAAAAATTTAAAGATTTTCTTCATAAATACACAAGACACTTTCCAGACCAAAGCCACCTCAAACACATCATTCCTGTGATTCAGGCTGCAGAGTTGCAAGACATAAAGCAAGCAGCAGGTGCAAAGCCATTTTCAATATCTTTTGATGGTACCACTCGTGTTTGTGAAGCCTTTGCGATTGTTGTCAGGTTCTTGGATGAACAGTTCAATCCAATCCAAAAGTTGCTCACGATTTCATTCATTGATGACCAACTAAATGGTCTAACAACTGCCACCGAAGTTGTGAGAATCATAATCAATAGGTTTGGAATTGAAGATTCATTGCGAGTTGCTGGCTTTATGAGAGATGGGGCACAAGTTAATGCTGTTGCTATTCGACAGTTACAAGTTTTTTTTGAGAATGCTGAAGATTTGCAATGCCTTGCCCATACATTGGATCTAGTGGGAACGTATTTTAAGCATCCTACGCTGACACGATTTTGGGGCCACTGGCTACAGATGATGACCCATTCACGAAGGGCACACAAAATTTACAAGAATGTGATGGGTTTTACTTGGAAATCATACAGTCCAACACGTTGGTGGTCCAAATATGAATGCTTCAATGCACTCTGTACAAGTTTTGGCGACCTTCTGACTATCATCACTCAAATCAAAGATGCCAGTATTTCTGAGGCACCATCAGCTGAAGCAGCTTTTGGAATGCTTACAGACATTCGTACTGTTAGTGAATTGAAAGTGGAGCTTGCTGCAGTGCAAGATGGTGCAACATTGTTCATAAAAGCAACCTACACTTTGGAAGGGGATAGCTTACTGGCATTTAGTGCTTATGATGAGCTCCTAAAGTGCAAAATGTTTATTGATAATCCACACCTACCGAATCTGGAAGCTATTTGCCGAGAACTTGGAGGGAACATAACTCCACACACCCCAGAATACACACGACTTTACAACCATGGACTCAGTGTCCTGGAGCCTGGCTATGCTTATTTCAAACAAAAGATCATGGGAGATGAATCAGATGGGCAAAATCCAGCTGATTTAGCTGGAATGGTGCATCTTTTTAAGACCGCTCGATACTTACATCCATGTAGAGCTGTTGAGCTTGGCTTCAGTCTTGCTCTCATTGATGAGTTCCTCACTGTCAAAGCAGTCAAAAAAGGAACTATTAGCATTCTAAATCTGCGGAATGAGCTTCCACAATATCTAGCAGCCTGTCAGGGAGTGTCACTTGATATTGACCTCAAAGAATTTTGGAGAAACAGAGCTGGCATCCTTCCCACATTTGTTTCCCTGTTTGTCCATTTTTGTCTACTACAGCCTTCATCTGGTGCTTGTGAAAGGGTCTTTTCCATAGTAAAAAAACTTTTTGACCCACAACAATCCCATGCATTACATGATTATGTTGAAACTGCTGTAATGGTTAACTACAACAGTAGAAATGAATAAGTATTAATATGATCATGTGGTTTTGTTAGCCGATGCATTTATTAATTTTTCTGTAGTTATATTGTGATTTTTTATAAAACTTTGGAGCATGGATAATGCAAACAAATCAAGAATTAAACCGATTTTTCAATCCGAATATGGGTTTTCAATAATCCGTCCGCGGAATCCGAATGTGGGAGGGAAAAAATCCGATCACGCTCAAGCCTATTTTCCATGCACGCTATTGCTCTCTTCATTAGTTCGTCTTCCTGTGATTCTTTTTTCTGCCTCTTGGTTAAACCTGTACCTGAACTTGTTGGCCGCTTGGTGGATTGTGCTGTCGAACTGGTATTCATGTCACTTTGGGTGTCGTCTTCTTGTTCTTCCACATGCACATCACTAACCTCTTCGTCCACATTGATCTGTGTGAGACGTTTTGCATAATAGTCTATATGATATCACACATATATACATGCACTCACATATATATTTCCACAAAGTCGAATGGGCTTGTGTATCTGAGCTTTTCAGAGACAAGTGGAATTGTTTCAATTGCATAGGTGCTTTGGATGGCAAACATATTGTCATAAGACCTCCTGCCAACACTGGATCGTACTACTTCAACTATAAGCATCACTTCAGCATCGTGCTTTTGGCTTTGGTTGATGCGGATTACAAGTTTCTATATGTTGACATTGGCTGCAATGGTAGGGTATCAGATGGAGGTGTTTTCAAGAACAGTAGTTTATACGCTGCTCTTGAAAACAACACCCTGCATCTGCCCAATCGTAAAGCACTACCTGGACAGAGTCAGCCTATGCCTTATACAATAGTAGCTGATGATGCATTTCCACTTAAGGATTATCTCCTAAAGCCCTACAGCCTGTCAGGACTAACAATACAGAATCGTATATTCAACTACCGATTAAGTCGAGCTCGCAGAATAGTGGAAAATGCATTTGGCATTCTTGCTAACAGATTCCGAATATTTATGGCACCAATTGCCTTAAAACCTGAAAAAGTTGAAGCCATTACATTAGCCTGTTGCAGCCTGCACAATTTTCTTCGAACTCGAATTGGTGCTCGTTGTGCCTACACTCCTTCTTCAATTCTAGACAGTGAAGATTCTGAAACACATTCAGTATTACCTGGTAACTGGCGACAAGGTCCAGCACCTCAAGGACTACTACCACTTGTACAACAGGGCAGCAACCGCTACTCAGATTCTGCTAAAGACATAAGAGATCACTTCAGAGATTTCTATTTTTCTAATGAGGGATCTGTACCTTGGCAATGGGACATGATTTGACCTCAGTGTATCTATACTGCATGTAGGTGACCATGATTGATATACAGAGTACGTATATGATATGGATGTATATATCATTAGCCTGATCCACTGGTATGCTTTTACATAATACTTTACTTACCACTGATAAGTTGGATATGCTCTTCTTGGCGATGATGAAGTCATCCAAAAACTTCAGTTGCTCCAAATGGGGCCACTTCGAAACATACACCTCATCTGTTCCTGTCCCTGTTTTCACTTTAGAGGATTTTTGCTTTTCCCTGGTGTACTGAGCCCTGATGCTCTTGATTTTAGCTTTCACTTCACATTCTATCAGCAGATATGGTAAAAAATATTTATACAATAATCGGCGGGAGGGGGGGTAGCGGCAACAATGTTGCTCCGAATAGACACCCTTTCTAATCCAGGAACTATGTTGCGTGTTGCACACAACACGCAACCTAGGGCCATACACTAGGCAACATTTCGGCGCGCAACGTGTTGCGCGCCGAAATGTTGCCTAGTGTATGGCCACCTTAAGGGCTAAAACTGGCTCAAGCATGTGAACAGAGTTTAACCAGAAGGCCAGAAACAAAAAGGAACCATTTGAAGCATTCACTGTCAGAACACACCATTAGCCTATTAGGAGTGTATGGAAAAAGATGGTCCTGCCCCCCAATAGCGAACACTCATATAAACCCTAACAGCTTGCATACAATGAAAAGGAAACGTTTAGAAGCCTACTGGTAAGCATTGTAACGTTTTTTGACGAGATATGAGTATTCGCCACCCCTGGCAACTACTACTTATGGACCGAAATTATGATTGATGTGTTCGCCACCCCCCCTAATCCAGACCCAGTATGGTTCATCAAAAATGAAACGAAGTACACTGTACAACTATCACTGCTCTTCTCTAATGGATAGATTGTAAGTGGATCTGTATTACGTACTTTGCTGACACTGACTTGCACCAATCAAACCCGCTAGTGATTGCGCGGTATTTACCGCACCATTTTCGCCGATAAATGAGGTAGCTATGTTCACGTAATTATTTTGCAAGAACCGAAATAGTAAATAGAACTTCAATTGTGCGCCGTAAACACTCCTTGTACTACTTTTTCCATTTTTTGCCGTAATGTGCTAATGTCAGGTAAGCCCTATCGCCGCGTTTGAAGTAAAGGGTGGCGAACACTCCCCCCTGGCGGAATTACCTTAATCTACCCTAGCAGGTATTCAAACAACGCAACATGCAGGTCAAGCGCTGACACAGCGCAGTGTTATGTACAATCTATCAAAACACATACAAGAATTTATAACAGGATCGATCACCCGATACCAAAACATGCGTGGGTGGACGGGCAACTTGACCGGTTATTAATCCCCAACAGTAAGGGCATTTGATTTAATAAAAGTCAAATGCCGTCATCATAGATATTATAGTTAGAGGGATTGGAAACAAGCCCAATCAACACTAGTTAACACCTACACTCCGCACATTCGGGCACTATTTAGAATTCTGAACGATGGCTTGTGAAGATATCCCAGACAACGGTGAGTAAACTTAGTTCGCATGCAACTCATTATTTGAAATAAGTGGTGTGTTTTCCTTAGCGGTACAGAATTTCATTGAAGCTGTTGACGCGATTTTAGTGGAGGACAGCTACCAATTGCCGTCTCCAGTGGCTTCCAATTGTTTAACGGCAGCTAAAGTATTGAATATTTGGATGAAAAAGCCAGAGAACAACAGCGAATTGGATTTATTTAGTAAACATCTTCATTCAAATCTTTATAAAGTTACAAGATTGCTTTTAAATACAAAGAGAATGAGTAAAGGCAGACAAAAAATGTGGAAATTTTTTCAAGAACTGCGAATTTCATCTCAGTTTAGGTAGGAATGGAAATCCTTTTTAAAAGTTACTAAAGAAACAGTGCATCCACAAGTAATTGGATGCACTGTTGATATAAATATATACAGAAATTAATGATGTGGAAAACCGGTAGCACTTCGAAAATTTATATAAAATTTCCCATAGTAGCACCACGATAGAAAATCAGACGCTGCTGTGTAAAAATCTATGCTCTATCTGGCAGTGGTATTGTATACAAACGTGACTACGTTATACCCGCAAAATCTAATACGTGTTTAAAAAGCTGTTTTAATCAAATCGCGCTGTTACTAACGAGCAAACTATGTAAAAACTATGCGTTGCTGTGTAGAAACGCGACCACTATCCGATTTACTTAAAAAAATGTCTACAAGTTATCTAAAAGGCCGTAACACCCGCAAGTTTGAAACTGGAAGCTACGCGCGAAGTTAATTGTATCTCTTCTTCTGTACGTCGTACAAAAAAAACTTTAAACGTTGCCGAAATCTACATGCAATAAAGAATCCAGACACATACCTTGTTTTAACGTAGCTAAAAAATTTTTTTTAAATCCAAAGGGGGAGGATAGCCAGTCACTCAATTAACAATTGCGCGAATGGTAAATTCTTGCATGTTCAGGGTTCAATGGCTCACGTGCGCCGTTTCCAATCCCTCTAACTATAATATCTATGCCGTCATTGGCCCCAATGGGGGGGGGGGCACCCATGTTACAATGACAGGCGCATTACAGGGACCACATTGACCACCTGAAAGGTGTGATTAGCGTGCGCGTACAAGATCCTGGCTCACGTGATGGGCTTCTAATCCCTCTTTAATATACGTACCTGGGTGATCTATTCCTCAACTGAGAGAGCAACGTTGACTGATACTGGGCCAACCATTCCCCCTGAACCAAGGTCGGAATCAGACAAATCAATGACCAGGCTTGCTGCGCTTGTTGAGACGTGCTCACTGGCAAACACGTGGACTGCCGCAGAACGGCGTTACGCAGCTATTTATACACTGACCACTTCGGCTTCATTGCGCATGCGCAAGGTCTGGGTTCCTGCAAAAGCTAAAAAGGTATTGAATAAATTGCTTCCGATGTTTGAATTTGAAATACCATATGGTTTTAAAGCCTAATCCAGGGCCGCCAAGAGACAGCCCGGGCCCGGCGCAAATTTTTTCTCGGGCCCCTAGCCTAATGAATCTCATTAAATCTTTAAACGCTATCACTTACATCAAACCCATGTTGTTTTAGCGTATTCTGCCCTTCAGCACGCATTGCCTTTTCCCTTCTTTTCTGGGCGCCTGATTTGTGATGGTAGCTCATTCTTGCCGCTCGTTAAATAGAAAGTGTAAACCAAGACACTGATTGGTTACAACGGTCTGGGCCCCGAAACTAGTTAGCATTATCGACCAGGCCTGAGGGGGCGTGCCTAGTGACTAATAAAGGGCGTGGCTCTAAAGGCCCGGGCCCCATTGAGGCCCGGGCCTGGGGATTTTGCCCCCCCTGCCCCCCCCCCCCCCCCCCCCCCCCCCTCTCATTGGGGCTGGCCTAATCCTAATGAATCAGCCGTTTTTTTAAAACGCGAATATTCGTTGTCACCTAATCTTGAAGAATGTTTGAATTTATCAACCAATACAATGTAATAAAAAGGATATTGAATAGTTCATACAATTTTATGCTGTGCCAAATTGATCATGCATTTGCATCAATTTAATTCTATGTAGGCCTAATAGCTATCTGCACATAATTATCATGAGCAGAGCATGATGAATAACCTTTATCAAACAAATCGTAATCCAACTATAAAATCCTGCCTGCTGTCATGTAGCTAGTCTTGTGCATGCTACATGTAAGAAATGACCTACCCTTCAAATGGAGGCAGCAACTATGCAAAACAACAAATTGCTATGAACACAAATTGTACTAGATAGGTTCACATGCATTTTTTAAAGGTGTTATACAATTAAGGGATATAGTATAACCTAGCCACAACCAATAGGTAGCTTATTAGTGCTACATTCTAGAAAGAAATCAGATTAATCTTATCTCTTCTTGTAGACTGTTCATTTTAACCAAAATGGTTAATGAGATCTTCAATAACCCTCCATACTGCAGAAATCATTTAATACAGTATATATGGGCTAATCAATGTAATGGTACTATGATGTCGTGGCCTGAACCCTAACATTTAATCAGTGGTCAATTCATCCCAACTATTTTAAGTGATTTAATAGTAAATACATGTTTAAGCCTTCGTCCCCACCCATACTAGAACAGTGAACATGAGGTGTTTAGTGAGAACACTTTAATATTCACCTTACTCTAACCCCATTTAGTATACACAAATTATATAGGAATCATGCAAGGAAAATTCATATATCAATAAATCCAGCCAGTTAGCTATTTAGTTTTCAATTATTGTGCCACATTATAACTTGTGACATAATCTGTATTTTTTCGAATATAGAATAATACATAAACTTTACATGAACAAAAGCACATACATATACACATAATCAACTAAAAATCAATTGCATATTTACTAATTCAGTTAAATTTCAGTCAGTTAATTCGTAAATAAATTCATACAAAATTTAGTGACCATCCATATTCAAATTACGAAAATTAATTGCACTTCGGTTGCTTGACTGAAACTAATTAATGTTATTTATTGCACTTGATTATGAGCAATTTGCATATAGATTTGTTTTTAATTAACCATTCATTGTAATCAGTATTTCTTTCTATTTGAACTGGTTGTTGGATGACCATCACCCACAAATATAACTTCTGATTTTCCATACATTTTAGGATACCCTGTATATTTGATGATGATGATGGTGGTGGTGGTGGTGGTGGTGGTGGTGGTGGTGGTGGTGATGGTGGTGGTGGTGGTGGTGGTGGTGGTGGTGGTGGTGGTGGTGGTGGTGCTGGTGGTGGTGCTGGTGGTGGTGGTGATGGTGGTGGTGGTGGTGGTGGTGGTGGTGGTGGTGGTGGTGGTGGTGGTGGTGATGGTGGTGATGATGATGATGATGCAATACCACTGCTCAACTTGTCTGCTAGACTGCTGGCTGACCAATGAATGATGTCTTTTGTATAAACTTGTCAGTTGTGTGTGATAATGTGCCATATATAACATTGTAAATCATAGCTGCAAGTGTGCATTGGGGAAGGGAGTAAAGTGTAATTCTCACATACACATGATACATTAAAATCTGTATCCAGTGGGCACTTATCGAAGCGTGCCCTGAGAGCTGTGTAATGAAGAGTTTTCAATCTATGCGGAGAAGGGACACATATTGGAACATGTCCTGGGAGGGGAAGGGGGGTGGGGGGGAGGATTGAAATTTCTGCCCAAGAAAAGGTCACTTATCAAAGTGGTTGGGATTTTAATCTTTCTATGGGGGGGAAGGAGGTAGGGTGCCATATTGAAACAAGACATCCTGGGTTACTTTGTACATATCTTCTCCTGGAGGGGGGGGGGTCATCAGTCTCTTCCTCAAGGAAAAGGCTTATTTTAGAAATTACTGATGCAAACAATAATAAATTCAGGATTACACAACATAGTGCTATGCACGTGTACTATATACCAAGTTCCATCTCATCACCCACTTAAGGAGTCTTGCCACTTGAGAATACTGCTGAACATGTTGCAGACAGCAGGCTCGGAGCCACTGGCCAGGTCTAGGTGCAAGGTTGTGCAACACATGAAAAGTAAGAAATATTTCTTAATGACCTGTTGGCGTGAATCCTTCAACATCAACTCCAATGCTTTTCATGAATTTGCAAGCCACACACCAGTTCTCCATGGATTGCACATGGAACTTGGGGTTCAGGCAATGCTTTGGAGCACCCTTGCCAGAAGCATTCTACACAGCATGTGGCATGGCATGGTGGAATATGTTAGAGAAGTTGAAAGTGAAGATATGATATTGCTTTGAAAAAAGGCTGGTGAGTACAGGTGCAATCCAAACAAAATTCAAATACTGATACACATTGCTGGTGCTGGAATGGAAGATGTATGCAACTCACTTCAAGTGCTTGGATAAGGTTGGCTCCACCTTGTAATGATGTCATGATGTCCTGCCAGTTTTTGTGTTGTGTCTTCAGGTGTTTGTTCATCCACTGAATACAAGCCTGTGCCATGCAAGAGATAATGGCTTTTATGGTTATTAGCCCTAGCTATGATTGGCATGGGGCCGGGTGGGGGGGGGGCGGGGGGGGAGGGGGGGCATGGACTCTATTAAACTACTAACAGTTAATGCAACAACAACCGGCTTTGTGTTTATTAGCACAGTAGTTAAAATCACTTTCCTTCTTTGCACACAAACACACACACACACACACACATACACAACACACACAACAACACACACAACAACACACACACAACACACACACACACACACACATACACAACACACACAACAACACACACAACAACACACACACAACACACACACACACACACACACACACACACACACACGCATACACAACACACACAACACACACACACACACACACACCACATTTCTCCAATGTTTTGGTTTGGCGGTGTCGGGTTTATCAGGCTGAAGCATTACATTACTTACAGATTGGGCCGTCTGGTCTGGGATGGAATCCAAATCTGTTCCAAACAATCCTATCAATTCAACATAGTAATGTAAAAGAACATTTTAAAATATCTACCTAGTACTGTAGTGAACTACAGAGTGCCAATGATGGCAAGCAATGCAAGGAAGGGTTATCCATGGCGCCCTATCACAGCTGCATGCAAATAGAATATTTTGGTCCCTTGCGTGGGAGTGCTATATGATCGCTAGGGAAGTAATAAAGATTGTTTTAAGCATGGTTGTATTAACGGCCAATGCACCACGCAGCCGTTGGTCTCACAAAACCCCGGCCCCCGAGAAAGTTTTTATGGTGAACCTTTGGCCTAAGACCTACAACTTTGCCAGAGCCCCTCCTCCCACATCCTCAGATCCGCCTTTCAACAAGCAGAACGCACCTACTCAGCAACAACACTGCGCGGCGATCTATGCTATCAAACACCGGCATGACGGCTATCTGGCATGATCATTTTCATCGAGTCAAAACCATCAACAGCGCTAAACAACGGAGGCACTTTACCTTTATCCATGAGATCTGGGAGGAGTCTCTAGATGGCATTAATATTAAATTTATCACATCGCACTAAATTAATAATTTAAAATATAATATGGTAGCAGTTTTTTAATGGCTTTCTACACATGCCCCACTTAAGCTTTGTTTATACGTAATATGCCACCACGGTACGCACAAGAGAACAGCAGAGGGTGTCACTACAGTCAAATGGGGGAAGGGGGGCGGGATGGGGCGTGTCGTGTCGAGCTGTACTTCAAGATTACATATGGCCGACGAAAATGCGCAAGCAACTGTCCGAATGGCCGTAGATACTAGCAGGTGGAAATTCCTGAGAAATGCTATCGTGAAACGCAGCAATAAGTGCAGCGACGAAACAAAAGACCGTGAATTCTGGCAACGCACTAGCGTAAGACGCTTTGGTTCGTTTAAACTTTTATCGACAGAAGAACTCTCTTATGCCGAAGCAAGTCTTCTAAATAATGCGCATCTTTCTCGACATGCAGCAGCTGCTCCGCCCGGACTTGGCACATGGATCAGGTACTCCTACAACGACTCTTCCTTAGCTGTAAGTGCCGCGATCAAGTTTCTCACCGCTCCGGTGTCTCTGTCGGCCATGGCTGGGTTCAACAACACAGGCAATGTCTGCGTATGGCCGTCGGAAGAAGTCATGGCGTGGTACTGCCTGAAAAACGCCCGCCACCTCGTGAGCGGTCGCAGCGTCTGCGAGCTCGGCTGCGGGATGACAGGCCTCGCCGGACTCATGCTCGCCCGCACGGGCCTACCCTCGGAAGTGTTGCTGACGGACGGAAACGAGACTTCGGTGCGGAACATCGACGCCATACTGTCCGCCAACCCTCCCTCGCTCACGTGCGCCGCCACCGAGGTGTCCGCGCTCGTCCTTCGCTGGGACGATGCGTTCCTCTCTCAGCGGACCCAGCACGACGGGTCCTTCGACGTCGTCATATGCGCCGACTGCGTCTTCTTCACGGAGCTGCACGCTTGCCTCGCCAAAGTACTGCAGAAGCTCCTGAAGCCAAGCGGGACTGTAATCCTCTTCGCTCCAGAGAGGGGAACCACCTTGCGCCAGTTCTGCGGTGTGGCCGCAAAGGACTTTGTCGTACGGCGGCTTGACTCTTATGATGATGTGGTGGACCTGAAACATCGGGAGGCTCTCGGCCAAACTGCTGGGGGGGAGTACGACCCAGACCTCCACTACCCTGTGCTGGTGGAGCTGCATCCCAAGGTGATATGACGTGTGTGTGTGTGTGTGTGTGTGTGTGTGTGTGTGTGTGTGTGTGTGTGTGTGTGTGTGTGTGTGTGTGTGTGTGTGTGTGTGTGTGTGTGTGTGTGTGTGTGTGTGTGTGTGTGTGTGTGTGTGTGTGTGTGTGTGTGTGCATGTTGCCTCGTATAGAGCAGCAACAACACATGACTGTTACATGGGCCTTGCAATTTGAAACTCCATCATTACTGTTGACAAGCATAATGAAAAGTAACATGCTTTTTTTTTTTCTATTACCAGCCATGTGTTTTGAGTTCAAGTTAAACATTGGCTATCCAATGGCATTTTACTATTTGAATGGTCAGTAATTTAATATGAATGATTCACTGTCTATGTGTTTACCTAAGGGCCAAGTGGGTACTGGCTGTGATGTTCAGGAAAGGGATGGTTGTGTTTATTAACATTCAGGCAGGTTATTTGTTGTTTGGAAAATATAAAACATAACCATTTGTGTGTACACATTACACAAGAGCAGGAATGAGTGAGGAGTATTGGGAATGAGAGACTAGAAGGATAGAGAAGGGGTATTAGGAAGTGAGGAGATAGGAGTATTAGAAGGAGGGGAAAGGAATACAATGACATCCAGAGCAGGACTTGAGGTTATTCTGGTCCCCCAGACCCCATGATACTACACACATGTTCAAATCACAAAACGCTATAATTGTTTGATGAGGAGTCTTGCCACTTGAGAATACTGCTGAACATGTTGCAGACAGCAGGCTCGGAGCCACTGGCCAGGTCTAGGTGCAAGGGTCGTGCAATTACACATGCCAGGAATACATCAAATGTCTTACCAGCTGGTTCTGTTCCTTTGACGTTAACTCCAATGCTCCTCATGAACTCATAGGCCACCTTCCAGTTGTCTTGGCGATGCAATGGGAGTTTAGGATTGGCATTGTACCTTGGAGCGTTCCTCCCTGAGGCAGTCTGTGGAGGTGCAGTGTTGTGTGAGGGAACAAAATGGAAAGTGAGGTGGTGGTGTTGTGATATGGTGAGTGTTCAATGGTTGTGAAGATGGGATCCAGCCCAACTCTGTAGTTTAAGAAGGTGGGATAGAGGCATGCATGTGCCTGTGTGGATACCCTGGCTTGGGTTATGGAATGATAAACATATGGAAATGAAAGTTTACACATGGCAATGTTAGGGTTATGTTTAGCTGCTTATATGATGGTTGAGGGTTAATTTCATGCAAAAAGGGTTTGCTTAAGGGTTAATGGTTAGGTTAGGGTTAACTGCACATGTGGGTTAGTTTAAGGGTTAACTGCGTTTGCTGCACACATAAGGGTTAGTTGCACATGTAAGGGTTAGCTTAAGGGTTAACTGCACTTGCTGCACACAAGGGTTATAGCTGCACAGGTAAGGGTTAACACTGCACATGCAAGGATTGAGTGAGACTCACCGCGAGTGCTTGGATGATGCTAACTCCGGCTTGTAATGATGTCATGACGTCTTGCCAGTTGTTGTGTTGTGTCTTGTGGTGCTGGTTCATCCACTGCATATAAGCCTGCAAAGAGGCGACGATAAAGTTATGGACTGGCTTTTTGGGGAATTAAATGCGGCATCATTGTTAGCTGACATTGAATGAAATTTTCTTAACCTGGCTGTAGCCAAATGCTGACCCAGCCATAATGCCCTGCTAGTTAAGCATTGCATGCATGTTGCTGTTAGTAATTGGTCTAAGAAAAGCGTTCCCCCCCTGCCCCCCCCCCCCCCCCCCCACCCCCAAAAAAGCAAAGGTTGTCAGGTGTGGATGGGTACACTGCCATAACAAAACTAACCGACCTCTTTATTATGGAGCTGTGGTATCGATTGGACAGATGCTGACTTAGACTTGTTGAGGTTGGTGCTGGAGATGGCTCCCATAGAGAGACTATGCCTCACCTGATGAAAAGGTGAAGATGTGATTATGTGCACACATATACATACATACATACATACATACATACATATATACGTACATACATACGTATGTACATACGTCCGTACGTACACGTGCTTGCATACATACATACAATAACGCTTACTTTCAAACGTGTGTACTCACGTGTGTCCACACACATGCACTCGTGCACACCGCCAGCACTACCAGCACACAACATTCATACCGCACATAGTAGCAAAGACACAAACCTTTTGCTGAGCCTCTGTAGTAGTGCTTGGAAGCTGGCCTGCAGGCTGTAGGCTGGCACTACTCTGGGAGGAGCGCACAGGATGTGAGTTGGTACCGCTCAGGGACTGGCGCACAGGATGTGAGGTGGTACCGCTCGGGGACGTGGTCACTGCACCACTTGGGGGCAGCCTGACCACAGGTGGGGAGGTGTGAGGCTCCTCCTCCTCCACCTCTGGGAATGTGAACTTGAGAGCTTGTTTCCAAGCTGTGAAAATGGTCACTAGGAGATCTGTACAAAAGGCGTATCATCTGTGAATCTGTGATGTCCAGGGGACACACACACACACATGCACACACACATGCACACACATACACACGCACAAACACACACAGAAACACTCACATGCACACGCACAAACACATACACACACACAGAAACACACACTCACACGATTCTTACCTCTCTGTCTTTTCTGCATCAGGGCTTGTGCCTTACGTTGCTGTAGGAGAAAAATATGTAAATAATGACCAAGCCATCACTAGCACTAACCACTACTAACCATTAGCCATCACTAGCACTAACCACTACTAACCATTAACCACCACTGATCATCACTAGCACTAACCACAACTAACCATTAACCACCACTGGCCATCACTAGCACTAACCAGTAACCATTTTGTTAGCTTACTGTAATCTTTGCCAATATGACATATCTTCTCCATGCCTGTACAGTTCTTCTCTCTACATGGATTCTGTAGAAGATGTATGCCTGGTCGTCTTCAGTTAGCTAGGGGGGACAAGAGCATAGCCATCAGCACCCATCAACAGCCATACACCCTCATCAACACCCACTCACCCTCATTACCACCCACACACCCTCATTACCACCCATGGCCCCCTCATCAACAGCCATACACCCTCATCAGCACCCACGCAACCTCATTAGCACCAAGAACCCTCATCAGCACCCCAACCTTACCACCAGCACCAACCCCCCCCCCCTCCCACCTACCGCCTGATGGATGATCTCATCCTGTATCTCCTCTATGGTATCTAGGTTCACCACTCTCTTCTTCAGCAGACGCGGGTACCTCGTCTGCTTCCTCACGTTGTTCAGTCCTGCTGTCAGCACCGTGCGGTTCATCCCGGCATTCCTGGCCATCACAGGCCTGTGCACAGTGATGGGCGGGGTCATCTTACGTCGGTGTGGGGGCTGGGCTGTGTCCCCTTCCTCCTCCGATGAGGAACCCTCCTCCTCCTCCTCCTCCCCATCTTCACCCTCTTCCTCTTCATCTGAAGAACTGGAGGAGCCGCTCCCAGAGTCATCATCCTCTTCCTGTTCGTAGGGTTCCCCTTTGGGTAGGTGTGGTCTTCCAATAGCATTGGTAGCCAGGATCTTCATAACGTTTTCCAGCTGGTGTTCAATGTCATCCATGGTGGGGGAGTCGGCCCTTGGCGGGCTGGAGGAGGGTCTGTGGTGGGCACTCGGCGGGCTGGAGGAGGGTCCATGGTGGGCACTCGGCGGGCTGCTGGGAGGAGGGAGGGGCGAAGGCAAGCTGATCTGTCGGCTCAGGGAGGGCCTCTGCTGCAATTGGAGGAGGGCGGAGTCACTTGCTGCATTCTTAAAACCGTTGTGCAGTGACTGGGGTTTGGTTTGGCGCGGGGACAGGATTGGGGCGCTGGGGGGAGGGACAGTTGGAGGGGGCGGGCCCATCCTCTTTGGCGCACCGGTCGTCGGCGTCATCGGCACGGGCGACTGGGATCCAGACCCAACAATGGTCTGGGAACTGGGCGAAGGTGACATGGGTGGAGAGAGGGAGGGTGCTGGGGAGGGTGAATTGAAAGGTGATACAGAGTTCACCGACTCGGAGGAGGGGCTGCTGAGAGGGGTGTAGTCAAAGTTCAGCGTCTTGGTGACTGTGTCGCCTGTAGGACTGGATGGCACCGGTGGTTTTCCTTGGCGATAGGGGTGGGGCGTGGGCTTCCTGTGTAAGCCCTTCCTACCATGTGGGGGGCTGCTTGAGGGGACAGCAGTGGGACCTTTGACTTCATCCAGAAAGTGGGTGAGACTGACAGCGGCGTCACTAATTGCGGGGTTCTCCCCTTCTTCCCCGGGCACCTTCCCTCTCCTCCGGGGGGCCCTGGGTTTGACTTGCTGCAGGTCACCTGGCTCACCATCGGCCTTCTGGTGGGAGGGGTCCTGCTGTTTGAGGGCGCCTTGGGGTGGATCCAGAGGAGGGATGGGAGGGGACGTTGGCCTGGTCTCGTTCTTTTTGGACCAAAACTTTGAGAACAGTCCCTTAGTGCCTTTGTCCAATGACAAGTTCCTGTGTATCAAGTAATAGGTGTTAAAAGCATACTTTTATAAGGCAAGGCGGCAACAGAAGCGTACTTTGTGTCACTCTCCTTCATCTTTCCTGCCGCGTTGCCCTCCTAGAAGTAATGGGAACACTTCTGTTTGACACGGAGTTCATTACAGACACTAATTTACACACAGACACACACACACACATGCACACACACATGCACACACACACGCACCAAATACATGCCACATACAGACACGCACACAAACAAAAACATGCACACATATAACAAACACATGCATACACGCGCACACCCACACAACAAACCACACCTGGTATGATGACTTGAGCTGTGTAGACTCTCCTTTCTTCTGGGATTCATGGTCCACTGACACCCTCCCATTCTTCCTCACAGGGAGCTTCAGTTCCTCTGGGTCTTCTTCTGTGAGCTGCTGGCGAATTTTCTGTGGTGAAGAAAGGTACGTGGCCAGTGTGAGCTCACTGAGTCCTTCACTGTGGGTGGCTTGACTGCACCTAAATGTTACCCTGCAACACATGTGCACCTAAATGACCTCATGCAACACATGTGCACCCATGTGCACATGTCACATGTATGCACAAACAAGCAATTAAATATTTCTCAGGACTCCATTGCCAATCTTTCTAGCCTACAAAACCCATTTCAAACTCACACAGAAATACACACACGTACAAACACTCACAGATACACGGACGCACACTTATAAACACACACCAGATGGATGCATACACAGACACATTCACTCACCTTTGCCGCTTCGTCCTCTTGCTTTGCCAACTCTTCCCTCCTCTTTCTCCTTTCCTCCTCCTCTTTCCTCAGCTTCTCTTCCAATTCCCTCCTCTTCCTCTCAGCCTTCTCCTGCACATTAGGCTGGTTCCCAGGACTAGTCATGCTTAGCTGCTGGATCTCAGATTGGTTCATTAAGTCTTGCAAGGTCTATGAAGCAAGATAATCAGATCATACAACAACCATGGAAATTTGACTAAAAACGAGGGCATAGAATGGCATGGTGACCCAACTTTGCACATGGACAGATGGCACACATGGTTAATTGTCTGTTGGTGGCATGAATCTATCCCTTACCTCCCATCCTTTTTCATTTGGGTCATCATTTTCAAAAGGGATTTCATCCTCTTCCATAAATGCTGGTAAGGGAGGTGACTGTGTGTGTGTGCGTGTTTGTGTGTGTGTGCATGCGTGTGTGCATGTGTGTGTGTGCATGTGTGTGTGCATGTGCGTGTGCATGCGTATGTGCATGTGTGTGTGCATGTGCGTATGTGCATGTGTGTGTATGCGTGTGTACATGTGTGTGTATGCGTGTGTGCATGTGTGTGTGTGTGTGAAGTGATATGTGCAAGCATGGTGGACGTCATAACCATAACATGATCATAACAATATGAATCCAATTGTAGCACTCATTCATAGCAGCTACAGTGTCAAGTCAAAAGAAAGAAAAAAGGCCACACAAAGCCACAACCATGTGTTTACCTGTGGGTCAATCGCTCGGTCTGTCACTTTAGCCTTGGGACCAGCACCCTGCGAGAATAGAGGAAGTAAACCATAAGGGATAGTTCAAACTTATGGTTTGGTTCAGTTGACAGCAGTTAAGTAACCATATATATAAAGAAAATTTCCACACAAACCATTGCAGGCTTTTTCCTCTTCATGACAGTTTCAAGGTACTTGCTACACTTGGGGTCATCGGTCAGCTCTACAGCTAAGTTACCCCTGTCGTCCTCTAGCAGAACATTCACATTATGTTCACAGAGGACCTGTATGGCCCTATGGGTGCATTCAGTTTCAGCCTCAGCTTAGGGTGTGGCTACAGAGACCTACTTGAGTTGCCCGCGCTCTGCAGCATAGTGCAGCGGTGTTCTCTGGAACTGGTCCACCTCGTCCCCGGTACAGTGCTTCTGCTCAAGCAACCACTTCATGATGTCCACAAAACCTGTAGAGGGGACGATGTGCAGCACAAAGATGATATGCATTGCAGGCATCAACCACCCTCGGGTTAAGTTGAAGTTGAAAGTGAAACACATAAGGCTACGGCTATAATAAAATTATAAAGCATCCCCTTTGCATCAGAATCACGTGCAAATAGAAAACTACATTCCACATTGCAGAGAGGTAAGGACATACATCCTATATGTAGTTGGCTCTCACCTGACGCTGCAGCGAAATGAAGAGCGCTGCTTCCATCGCTTGACCGCAGCCCGCCAAACGCCGTGGCCGACCCGAACTGGTACAGGTACTTAACGGCTTCCAGCTGGCCGGCCATGGTGGCTACGTGCAGAGGGGCCATGCCCTGGACGGTTGGGATGGTCGGGTCGCCGCCTCCCTTCGTCGCCAACCACCTCACGATCTCCACGTGACCCGCCTGAGCAGCGCAGCAGATGGGGGTCACCCCGCTCTTGTTCTTGGCGTTGAGGAGGCGCTGCGGCTTAGGATGGCGCTGGTAGGCGTACCCCGCGAGAAACTTCAAGACGGGTAGATAGTTTTTGATGGCGGCGATGTGAAAGGCCGTAAGGCCGTTCTTATCGGTGGCGTCGATGGCTGCCTGGCTCTCCCCGACCAAGAAGCGGACGGTGTCCAGGTTCCCCGACAGGACGGCCCAGTGCAGGATGGTCTGCCCGGCCCCGTCCGCGTCATTGACGTTTATGTTGGTCTGCTTCATGAGGTAGCGGAGGCAGTCCAGGTTGCCCGTCCCCGCGGCATCGTGGGCGGGCGTGGCCCCGTTTTTGGCCCGCGGGATCTCCTTGACCATTTCGTTCTCCACGAGGTAGATGAGGACGCTGATCTGGCCCTTCCTGGCTGCCACGTGCATGGCCGTGACGCGGTGCTCGTCCGCGATCAGCTGGCCCAGGGTCTCTAGGGTGTAGATCAGGCAGCCGACGTGGCCCGCGCCAGCGGCCTCCAGCTGAGGGTAGCGCGTCTTGGAGCACGTGGAGCAGAGACCTTTGCGCGCCGACCTCAACACTCGACGCAGTGAAGCAAAGCTCATGGCTGGTGTGCGCGCGAGAGAGAGAGAGAGGCTTGAAAGGTTACCACAGCTCGAAGCAGTTAGGGGGTGGGGCACGTACGTGCAATTAATTAATTAACCCGTTTGCTGCCCCGCCCGATAATACTGGGGGTAGGTATTTAGGTGAATATAGTTATATTTAGTAAACAACGCTATAAATTTTGAGGCATTATTCACCACGGTATGTACACTAATGGCACATGGGTACGTGCGTATACGTAATCCATACTCTTTGACGCGTACATTGTTGAGCGAACAGACATGAGTACAGCCTGCAAATAATCAACCATGCCAAATCAAGAACTTGAATAACGACCCGAATCACGCGTGACCAATTATTAATCAATTAATGTTATACTGTATATAGCTACAGGTACAGACGTTCGTCTTGAAGTTTGCGTATTTACTAATAATAGCTTCGCTACACAGGGATCACATGAGCCGAGGCTATATCAAATTCACCACATTGGGGTTCACACTTCTCGCCGGCCTTGTCGTATCTTGGCGGTACCTCCAGTGGCGAGTTAGCCCATGTCCCTTACCAGTCCTGCCTGACAGCGTACTAGATGGACATAAGGTTCGGCGGTTCCCTCATGCTATCGTCATAGGAGTCCGCAAAGGAGGCACGCGCGCATTGATCGATATGCTTGCTCTCCATCCGAAGATCTCCGCACCACGACCGGAAATTCACTACTTTGACAACGATACCAACTTCGACAGGGGCGTGCAGTGGTACATCGACCAGATGCCGTACACAACGCCGGACCAGATAACGATGGAAAAGACGCCAAGCTACTTTGTGACGCCCACTGTTCCAAAAAGGATGTCCATGGTTTCGCGAAACCTCAAGTTAATTCTCATCGTCCGTGACCCCGTAACAAGACTCATCTCCGACTATGCGCAGCTTTTGACGAAGGATAAGAAGAAATACAGCTTCGAAGACAAGGTGTTTAATTCTACCGGACACGTCAATACCGATTGGCCCCCCGTGGTGTGCAGCATGTACGACGTTCACACGGCGCGATGGCTAAGTCACTTCAAACGAGAGCAGATTCACATTGTAGACGGTGACAAACTCGTTGAATACCCGTTTGGCGAATTGCAGAAGGTTGAAGTGTTCCTTAGATTGGAACCATTTTTCCACAGCGACATGTTTGTCTTCAACAAGACAAAAGGTTTTTACTGCTGGATGAAAGACAAGGGAACGCAGCATGAAGTGTGTTTAGGGAGTGAGAAAGGGAGGTCACACCCATTTGTATCACCAAAAACAATCTCCAGCCTCCAGAATTTCTATAAACACCACAATCAACAGTTCTATATTTTAACTGGCACTAACTTGGGATGGTAATATCCCTGATATTAAGGCTTACTTTGCAGTACTCAATCTGTGCCATTCATTTGGGTGAAATGTTGGGTGGTCAAAACCTTATGTTGATACCTTCATTTATTCACTTTGATATTTGAGGCCCTTGAAATAATGTAGTACATTCGCCACTTCTGCTTGGTAGCTTGTTGATATGGTACATTGCACAACATGCATCATCAAGTGGACATCATTAATATGACAGAGAAGTGACAGACCAACTGTTCTTATTGCTGCTGTTATGCTATGGTGTTAGGAACGTTTGAATATAATATTTTAAGAACAATGATTTACCTTTTAAATGATTTGCTTAAATGCAATGCAGTGTGCAATGAATATATATTATTATTTATCTGTGGGTTGCATTTGCAAATGACAAATCAATGCGTAAATCCATAAATTGCTCATGTAGTTGAAATGCCAGTGGATTGGAGATAATTATTATACAGAAAAATCCATGTACGCATATATGCATGTGCCTTTCTCAGTTGTTTTAATACTATTTTGTTCAATCAACTGTAACTCCTTGTCCCATATACCAATTAGGATGGTTTAGTTAGGTGGTAGTAATGGAAGGGGTAACTTATCCTAAGTCCCCCAGGGAGCTAACTTACCCAATAACCATTAAAAAAACGTTCTTGTATACTTTGAATTTCATTTTGTAGGGACTAGCAGGGTCAATTGAAATTAATACTTAAAGAACAATAGGCTGAACTATGAAGGGATGTTCTGCCTTGGTAGCTGTGTAGCCTATGGATTTGCAATTGAGCACTGTTGTGTTATGTTCATGTGAATTTACAAATATTAAATGCACACACATACATACCAAGCTGCACAGTACAATCACACACAACGCACACATAACATACATACACATGCCATACACACACACAGTAGATACACAAATACACACGCAGTACACATACATAGAGTACACACACACATACACACACATTACGCACACAGAATACAGGTTGTGTCCCATCCTTGTAGGCGCAGGAGTAAGTAGATGAGTGAACAAGTGGAAGATATGGACATTTACCTGCTATTGTCTACTCATATAGACACAAGTCAGGGCTTGCAATTGATTATCATAACAGAATGTAGATTTGTTGTTCAGTACAACACACATGGCTTTGATGCACTATTGCATGATTATAGGAAGAGATGCCCCATCATCCAAGCCTAGTCCACTCCACTCCTTTACTTTACCTTAGATCCCTCAGATGATCGAACCAGGGCAAATAAGTCGTGCTCTGACATATGCACATGTTTCAGCATACGATTTGTCCCATTTAGCTGTTATAAATGAACTAGAGACAGAGATAAATTATGTGTACACACATGGAAGCACCTTATGCATACGAATGCACACCCACAAATGCGAGCACAACATTTACATGATGCATCCATGATTGAAATATTAATTCACAGTGTGTACCAAGCCACAAGATTTAATGGGCTTATGATGGCTGAAGTATCCTCAAACATTGGTCTATCGAAACCTACAAGATTAGGTTTCATATAGGCATGGTATGATGAATGTCATTACATACGTGACCTAACTAGAGCTGGCACATGTACTATGCATTGGATTTGCATCAACGGCACATGTATTAAGTTCCCACAATATTAATCATTCCAGTACACGTGCATTGATGGGATGGTGTGGCTGTAAGAACATAGAACATTGCCATCCCCTCACAAAACAGTTGTATACTTACAACAGGGTAGTAAAGTTAGTCCTTAGTGCTGATGGCATGGTTATTAATAGCTAGTAAACAGATCATCACTTACAGGACAGCTGTATCTTTGGTGGTCATCACATGCTCAGGAAGCCATCATGATACATACCTTCTGTTTTTCATGTATGTTTACACCTGAAAGGTTATACAGAAGATAAGTATCTTTAATTCTGTTTGTTTATGTTGCGTATTTGCATGCTCTTATGTTATTGCACAGGGCAAGTGGGCTTGGGTACAACACATTTTTGACTATCTTATCTACCCCTATCTAAACCTAACTCTTAATCTAAAACTAACCCCTTCTCTAAACTAAACCCCCTAATCCCTACTATCTAAGCCTACCCCCCCCCCCCCCATCTAAACCTACCCCCCCCCCCATCTAATCCTACCCCCCCATCTATACCTACCCCCCCCCCCCCCATCTAAACCTACCCCCCCCATCTAAACCTACCCCCCCCCCCCCCACATCTAAACCTATCCCCCCCCCCCCCCCCCATCTAAACCTACCCCCCCCCCCCCCCCCCCCCCATCTAAACTAAACCTAACCACCCTCTCTAAACCTAAGCACCCCTATCTACTTACATGATAATTATCTAAACCTAACCCCTAAGCCTACTGGTCACTGTTACAACTGTAGGGACATTTTATTCTCTTCTTCTGCATTACCATAAATGCCAGTAAGCAATAGATTCCTCTTCAATTTTCCCCCTCTATCACCCCTCCTTCCTCCCATTCTCCCCTCTCCCATTAACCTCACCCTTTTTACTCCACTCTTTCAGATGTGGACAAATGCCTGCACTCAAACAATACTCTGAATTGCCTTCCGTACTATATTTTCCCCACCCATTCCATCCTCACAATCCCTCCTGCACCTGTTCCCCTTATCCCATCCTCTCCATCACGTTTCATATCCTGTTAACTGCCCCTTACTTCACAATAGCATCACCCTCTCAAGTACCATCCTTGTTCCTCTACAAGAAGGGTGGGAGAAGGGGAACATTTTGATCCTCACATCCTACACACCTGTGCAATCCTCAAACAAGTCAGATTCCTGCCGTACAAACTCATTACTGTGTGTGTATGTGTGTGTGTATGTGTGTGTGTGTGTGTGTGTGTGTGTGTGTGTGTGTGTGTGTGTGTGTGTGTGTGTGTGTGTGTGTGTGTGTGTGTGTGTGTGTGTGTGTGTGTGTGTGTGTTGTTGTTGTTGTACTGCTGGTGGCCGTTGTTTTTGACTTCAATCGTTCAATCGGTAAGACATTACTGCTTGTGCAGAATCTCATGCGGTGGGATTGCATAATCATTTCAAATCAAACCTATGTATGAGTTAGCATACTGAAAAATCAATTAATGCAAGGGCGTGGCTCGATAATATTGATGTCTTGATTGTTACTGATAAACTACATGGCAGATCGTTTCTGCGTCGAGGAGATACGCTCATTTGACGACTCCAGCAAACTCGAACACTTGTCATGTTATTACCCATCTAGGTTAACTCCATCTGAATGGGCTGCTGTCCAGGTAACGTCGGAACTAGCAGTGTTCCGTGCGAATGATCAGCGCTACCACGTACGTCTTCAGCAAGAAGACCGCGTCCATGCGGAAGATCGTGGGCCCAACGTAATCAAGAAGTACGTTCTCTACACGTCAAGCAAGTTAGACGATTCAACAAAGGGCTTCCATCGGCTTCGCGACGTTCTGGACCCGCTGCTGGACAACTGTACTCTATTCCTGAACGAAGAAATCCTTTTGTCCCTTGTCACTCCCGCGCCCTTGGATCCCTCTCGATTGCCTCTCATCGTCTCTCAAGCGATAGCGAACAGTCCCTCCGCGAATCCGCCACTGTGGGACAGAATCGCCGAGGTCCTCGTCGTCGACGCGATTAGCAGAGGGGACGAGCAAGCAGAACGGGTGTTGGTGATGTCGCTGTCGGAACGCGCAGTGCATGCACCAGCAGCCATAGGTCCGTTCCAGCGACAGGTCATCCTCGATAATGTAGCTTTGGCTGCGGCTCCAGGATTTACAACACGTAGCACTGCGGAGGATTTGGGGCGTGGTTTTGCTAATGTCACTGGTGCCCTTGGTCTCAAGATTTTTGATGCTTCCAAAGCCATCTTGGACCTGTTACCTCAGCTTACGAAAAGTTCATCTGCAGCTCACGTTAGCGAAGGGGGAAGTGTTGAATCTGACGGGCTCCCAAATCAAAGCGGTGATGCTCATGTCAATACTACTGGTATCTTTTCACGAACTCGGAGTCGTATATTGAATACGCCCACCAGAAATGGCACAACCCCGCTGATGCAAAGCACGCAGCTGAACAACTTCAACCAAGCCTTTGCACTGCTTCGTGAAGGTGCCGATGTGAACATTAGGAATGAACAAAACGGGTACACGGCCCTCCATTATGCAGTAGAGTTAAACAGCAGCAGCAGTGTGATGTTTGTCAAACTCTTACTGTCATACAGAGCCAGCATGGATATTGAGAACAAAGCTGGTCAGACTGCCCTGCAGTTGTCCAAGGCAATGAGCAGTTCAGATGCCTGGAAGCTCTTGTCAGATTTCAATTACCATACCGGTAAAGCCCTCAACTATGAAAGAGAGCAACAGCAAGAGGCACAGTCAGCCGACCCAGTAACACCACCAAACGATGGGCTTTACCTCCTTACCCTTGACGGAGGTGGTAGTAGGGCGGTTATTGCCTGTCAGGTACTGAGGGCCATCGAGGAGAGGATGAAACAGCTGCACCCTACGTGCGGACCCCTCATATCTTACTTCGACTACGTTGCAGGTACCAGCGCTGGTGGTATCACTGCCCTGAGTTTAGTCCACACAAAGGAAAAAGTTAGAGTCGAGTCCTCCTTATCTCTCTCTCTCAAGGTCATCGGTCATTCCTTCAAGACCAAGCCACCTTCCCCGACAATAAACACAGAGAGCATGGAGCGCTGGCTACAGGAGCACTTCACCCCCAACCTGAAGATGGCCGATGTGTCCCAACCGCGCGTCATGATCATGACCACCCTCGTCGACAGGCACCCGCCCGACCTCCACGTAATGTGTAACTATGGCGTTAAAAGGAATGGTTACCATCCACAGGAGGTGGCGGTGTGGGAGGTGGCCAGGGCCACCTCTGCGGCTCCGGTGTTTTTTCATCCTCTGCACAACAAGTGTGCAGACGGAGGTCTGATGGCCAACAATCCAACTCTGGCTGCCCTGACAGAGCTATTTAGGGATGCTGGAGATGGGAAGCCGCTACCGAAGGTCAAAGCAGTCATTTCACTGGGAACTGGTTCATTGGAAGCAAAGGGAATTCAGCACTCCAGTATCCACATACCGGGTGGACCGTTTGTGCAGACACTGGAGTCATTGTTGCTAGCTGCGAGCAGTGTGAAAGGGTTTAAGCAATTGTGGGATCTATTTGTTACTCAGACGACGCGGTCTGATGGCGATATTATCTTGATGGCTAGGGCTTGGTGTAGGAGCATCGGTGCAAGGTACTTCCGTCTCTCTCCTACGCTAGATCCAAAACTGTACAGCAGCTATGATACGATTGATGAAGCTATGCTTACTGAACTGATGTATGAAGGACGAATGTATGCACTCATGGAGCACAGGATGGTGGATCAGATTGCGAGATGCATACTGCGACGTATTTGATGTACCAACGTATCTGTGTCGTGTAGTGTGCTAGCAAGTTTACACCTTAGGTGCTAAGCAGGCAGGTTTTAGAAATGCCTACTTATTCAATATATTGTGCATGTTCTGTTGAAATATCATTCTGTCTTAGTACTAAGCTAAATCCTGTAACCAGGAATACACATAACAGCAGCATGCTAAAAGTCATGCATTGATCATATTACCAGTACTTTCGCTGTTGTAGTATTTATTTTGTGTTGTCACATCAATTAGTATATAGAAATTTGCCCATCATGCTGTTACCAGTGTGTATTAGTTGGCAAGGGTCATGCAGCAAGTACGAGGTGTTTTGAAATCAACTAAAGTGGGCTAACATTTTGTCAGTGCTAATACATCATCATGTAAAAAGCAATGACAGCAAATACACCCCTAAGCCTGTCAAGGTGGTTAGTCTCTGTCATTATTGAACAAAAAAAAATATACCTTGAGCAGTTTTGATTCTTCATGATACATGACATCCCCCTTCCTGAAGAATGAAAGACGGCACTAGATTCGATCATGGAACTTAAACAATTTTGAATGAGTTCAGAAGAGCATCACTATGTGTCGCGCGAACGTTAACACGAGTAGGTGATACAAGAAATACCTCCAAAACCGATCAGGCTAAATGGCTAAGCGTCAAAAAAAGAACGAAGAAGCCGCAAACTACTGAACACAAACAAAAAAGAGGAGAAAGTTAATTGGTACGGGCAATATTAATGGTGCTGTATAAAGAAAGCTTAAGGAAGCAAGTTATGGTAAGAAAATTTTTTCGTTTACAAGTATATACGCTACAAGTATATTTTCATCTTGACTTAACATGACTATCTGCACATTGCAGTTTATGCTCTCTGATGAGAGTTTTCAAATTGATACATCAGAAGGCTGGTGACCTCAACATTAACAAACCAGTACTTCCTTGGTCATGGAAGCGTCCAAGAAGGTATGAAGATGGATCGTGCATGCGATATTGATTCTTGACTGCATAGTGGATATTTATAGACGTATTTACTGTGAAGCTCTTGATTTGATCTTATAAAGAATCAAGTAAGGCTTTGATCAACCGGAGGTACAAACTACATTCAAACTCTTTTAGTGAAATCTTCTACAAGAGAAAAGTATGATGTGTTTGTTACTGATTTTTATAAAGATGGCTTTCACAGAGAATAATTATGCATGCTGCTTAATATTCATGTGAAGCAGCTCAAAATCTTGATGCTGTCATTAAAATACTGGCAAAAGGTATCCTAGGCACAGAAGTCATTGTTATTGGAAGTATGTACCCTTGCTTCTTTGATCCTTGCTATGCCCGCCACCAATGCAACAAGATCCTTCAGTGCTCTGAGACGTTTGAAGACATATCTATGACCCAAGGTAAGACTTAGCAATATTATGGCTCTCACATATTCACAACCGACTTACAGATCAGATCCATTTGATAGAAATGGGGAATGAACTTTTGAAAGTTCCAGTCACAGAGAAGCTATTTCTATCAACCGATTGAATATATAATATAATATATAATAATTATAATTATATACTCACCCTCGAGCCAGATTTCAATATCCTTTCTGCCCTACGTTCCTTCCCCAAGGACACCCCAGCTGGTCCTTCTGGTCTTCGAGTCCAACACCTGCTTGATGTGGCTAGTGTCCCACTTCCCACATCCATTGCTCCTCCCTCAGGCAGTTGGTCAATATCCTAGCAGCTGAAAAGGCACCTACATCTGTGTCTAAGTTCTTGGCTGGAGGCTGCTTGATTGCCTTGAACAAAAACAAGGAGGGCTGCCCACCTGACATTAGGCCCATCGCAGTGGGGGAGACAATAAGGAGGCTGGGAAGTGCATGCCTTGGTGAAGGACAAGGCTTCTGAGTTCTTCCAACCCCTGCAACTGGGTGTGGCCTGTCGTGCAGGGGCAGAGGTGGCCCATGTTCTCAGGGGATGCATTGAAGAGCACTGGATGGACGAGGACTTTGTTGTACTTAAGGTGGACATGAGGAACGCTTTTAATGTTGTCTCCAGGCAAGCAGTCCTTGATGAGTGTGCTACTTTTCTCCCTGAGTTGCTACCTTGGGTGTCTTGGTGTTATGGGACCCATCCTCTGCTATGACACCCTCTTGGCCAGATCAGCTCTGAGTCTGGAGTGCTGCAGGGTGACCCTTTAGGTCCCTTACTGTTTGCACTAGTCCTCCAGAAGTTGGTATCTAGCCTGGACGCAGATGAGGAGTGTGCTGAAATCCTTCTCCAAGCTTGGTACCTCGATGATGGAGCTTTGGCTGGCACCCGCCCACGCTATACTGTGTGCCTTACATGTGATTGAGGAGTTGGGTCCCGCATTGGGCCTACATGCCAAGTGTGAGATGTTCAGCAGGCAGGCCAACACATCATTCCCACCAGAGGTGAGGTGCTCACTCCTGCCTAATCTGGACATCCTAGGTGCTCCAATTGGGGATTATCTACACTGTTCTAAGTTTATCACTGGGAGGTGTGCTGAGTCTAGGAAGCTACTCTCCGGTCTAGTGGATGTTGCTGCAGTCGATCTCCAGGTAGCAGTTTCCTTATTGCACATGTGTGGTAGCTTCTGCAGGATGGTCTACATAGCAAGGGTTACCCCACCAAGCCTGGCCACAGATGCTCTAAGGCCTTTTGATGAGGAGGTCAAGCAGTGCTTTGTAATGTGCTCAGCCATCAATGTTACCAATGATGCTTGGAGCCAGGCACAGCTAGGGCTAAAATTTGGGGATCTGGGTCTTCGCTCCCTCTCTCACCATGCTGCTGCAGCGTTCATTGCCTCCCTGTCATTCTCCGACTTTGGCAAGGCTGATAACATCCACCTACAACAGGCAGTGGCAATGTTTAACACTCAGGTCTCCCCCTTTAATGCCATTACAGTCAATTCTGCTCTGGAGTCTCCCATTCACCAGAAGGTCTTGTCAGGATTGATCCAAAGCCAACATTTCCACATCTTGTTGGAATCCTCCTCTCCAGCTAACAGAGCTCGCCTCCTGTCAGTGGCTGCTCCTCATGCTTCCTCTTGGCTATCAGTGGTCCCTTCCCCTGGTTTGGGCTTGCACCTGGAGTCGAATGAGTTCCAGATAGCTATTAGGTGGTGGCTGGGGTTAGATACGTCTGGTCGGTCCGTGTGCCCATTCTCCCCCGATACTGCTCTTGATCCTCTTGGTCACCATGCTGTGACTTGCAGGGCATGGGGGGGATGTGGTCACATGCCATAATCGTCTACAAGATGAGGTATTTAACCTTTGTTGTCGCGCCCACCTAAGTGTGAGTGTGGAGAGAGGTCATGGCCTTACCAGAGACCTTGCCCACACCAGACCTGCTGACATCCTCATTGCTGGCTGGGACAGAGGCAAACCTGCAGCACTAGACCTGACCATTACCTCACCACTCTGCTCTGTCATCTTGGGTGAATCATATCACCAGGCTGGTGCAGCAGCCCTGGCGGCTGAGACCCGCAAGCTCCACTCCAATGGACCCAAGTGCCAAGAGTTGGGCTGGTCCTGCATCCCATTGGCAGTGGAGGCTTATGGCAATTGGAGCAAGCAGGCACATGATACCTTCTCCAGGCTGGCATCCTTCCTAGCCATTCACCAGTCCTCCCCCAAGGCAGTAGTTGTGGCTGAAATTTATGGCCAGTTGAATGTGGTCCTGGTTTGGTCCATTGCTAGAGCCATCCTGGCCAGGGAGCTTCCACCCTCCTAACTTGCTATTAGTAGTTTAGTTGTACTTAGTTTATGTGTTAAATAGTAGCATATATCCTTGTGATGTAATGTAGGTATAGTTATCATTTTGTATACTTTAATAATAATGAAGTGTTGTTTAGTTTTGGTAATATTTTCGTGTGTTTTGTATGTCCAATACATATATGCATAGCACTTTGATCACATGATTGCGTTCTATTCATAAAAATGATTCAAGCATGCAGTATCTATAGCTGTTCCATGAAACTGATCAAATTTCGGATGGCTTTTGAAGATAAAGGTTGTATGATTTGCAAAACTTCTGCCCGATTTTGGGAGGGGGAGGGCGGGGGAGGGGGGAAGAGCCTACAGTGCTCTCACATACCCCCTGGCGGGCAGAAGGGGGCATGCCCTTTCCCGCTTCCACCCCTCACCCCTACGTAACCTAGGCCGCTACACTTACCTACGCCTCTGCTTGTCAGAACAAGACTCTCGTTTGTAATAATAATAATAATAATAATAATATATGGGACAGTGTCCAGCAGAATCACCCTTCTGGCTAGTTTTTCAAGTTTTCTAATTTTTTGATTCTCCTTGAACACCCATGAGCTTCTGTTAAATAGTCCTTACGCATCCTAAATCGGACTATCCCTCACAAAGTTATTAGGCGCTGAATTTATAATTAGCCATACATTTCAATGCGAGCGTTACTTTTCTTTTGCTTGTTCTAGAAATTTTGAAAAAGTACCATAAGGGTGATTTAGCTGGACACTGTCCCATATATATATATAAAAAACTTAACATACTATTATTACAGAAACAACACTGATTTAGAAGCTACAAAATCAACTAGTTGAACGATCTAGAATTTATTGCTCTGGCAATCGATCTAGCCAGAGCCAGGTTCAGTCGTCTGTACAGGTCAAAAGTTGTCTTGGACTTGCTGCTTGATGTGTGGACAACCAATCGTGAGGCAAGGAGTGCGAAATACTCCTGGGCTTCCTTGCCACAGGCACCGTATGACTCCACAGCAAAAGGTACACAAGACCATCCCAATTCAGTGCATTTCTGGTCATTGGTAGTATGTTTTCGTGCCTCAGCAGCCTGAGCTGCTGCACCAGCTGTTGCACCCGCTTCTTTTAAAATGTTTGCATTGAGCGGTGAAACAACAGTCAGGTCCAGCGCCGCAGGCTCACCATGATCCCAGTCAAAAACTAGGATGTCTGCAGGCCGAGAATTAGAATGATCGTGGCTAAGACCAGAACCAGCCTCAACTTGAACATGAATGTGGGCCTGATGGAATGATTCAACCAGAATGTCCCTTAATTTGTTGTGCCTGAGGACAGCATCACCACCACGTTTGCAAGTTGCCGCATGATGGCCAAGAGGGTCAAGGGCACTATCAGGGCAGAGAACACAATTGGAGGCATAAGAAGTCTCCATGCCAAGCCACCACTTTACAGCCGTCCGAAATTCATCAGGATCCAAGTGCAAACCCAAGCCAAACAGAAGGAATGACAGAAAGCCATGAAGCAGCATGAGGTGCTGATACCGAAAGCAAACGTGCTTTATCAGCCAGAGAAGATTGGTCAAAAAGAAGCTCGAAATCAAAATGGTCTAGCTTTAAGGACAAAGATCTTTGACTTGGTGGAGAGGCAACCAGAGATGTCTCTGTAGTTGCACCACTTTGAGAGACCAGACTATTAAAATGAGCAACTGCTTGAATAAGGTGAGAATTGTCTGATGCCGCAAACCCAGAAGAGCAGAAAGAGGCAATGAATGCCGCACAAGAATGCTTTGAAAGAGACCGAAGGCCAAGACCACCTCTGGATAAACTGATTTGTGCTTGATGCAATGCTGAACATCAGAATCAAACTGCTGAAAGGCCTCAGAAACATGTGTTGTTGGTGTAGTTCTTGCTAAGTGGACAAGCTTGGAAAAGCTGCCACACATGCGTAACAGCAGTAAGGCAACCTGGGGGTCTTTGATAGCGACATCCTCCAGCTTCAAAAGGAGTTTCAGTGCCTCTGATCTCTTGGTAGAGACAAAGCTAGCACAATATATGTAGTCACCAATCGGAGCCCCTAGAATCTCAAAATGCGGCACTGTAGAAACTTTAAGAGCCTCAGGGAACATGCTCACATCGTTCTTACAAAAGAGCTCACACTTCCCAATGTTGACCAGCAAGCCAAGTGAAGGGCCAAGCTCCATTATCAAGGACAGTGCACGAACCAATGCTGATCTCTTACCTGCTAAGACCCCATCACCCATGTACCATGCTTGGTACAGCAAATTTAGGCACTCATCATCTGCATCTATGGCACTAATGACCTTGTGAAGAACCAGAGCAAAGAGAAGAGGACCCAATGGATCACCTTGTTGGACTCCAGATTCAGAGCTTAGATGGCCCATGGGGTGCCACAGAATGGAATGAACTCCATAGCACCAGAAAGCCCATGGAAGGAGATTAGGGAATACGAAAGCACATTCATCTAGGAATGCCTGTCTGGATACGAGGTTAAAGGCATTCTTTAAGTCCACTTTTAGCACTGCAAAGTCTTCATCCCCCCAATGTTGATCAACACAATTTCTGATACCATGTATGACTTTCTCCGATCCCAGTGGACAGGCAACTCCAAATTGAAGGGGATCAAGAAATCGGATGCTTTCGTCTTTACCAACAAACAAAGGCACTTCCCTGTTAGGCATCTTAAGGTTTCACCCACAGCGATGGGTCTGACATCAAGGGTACAATCTGGCTTGATCTTATTTAGTGCAGTTAAAGCTCCTCCAACTAGAAATTTGGCAATGTCATTAGGGGCTTTGCCAGAAGCTAGAAGGTTGACAATGCTTTTTAGAGAGGAGCAGATTGAGGTTGCAAGGGGAATGGAAGCAGCATCAAGAAGATGCTGAACCCGAAGACCAGAGGGCCCAGCAGCAGTGTCCTTGGGAAATGATTTGAGAACACTGAGAATGTCAAAATTGCGACCAAGAGATAGCGGTTCAGATATCACTTTTGGGGCCAATGGTAATGGACAACTTGGGTGCTTAGATTGCAAAAGCTTCCATGTTTGGTCGTTGTTGGGTGCTATGCCATCAGAAAGAAGGACCCTACTTGCTTTTATAAGTAGCCGGACTCCTGCTCACCAGCAACACAAATTGTTATAGCTTCTCCGATTAGGATGGAAACGTGGAAACGGCAGTACCACTGTGCATAACTGAACAGTTATATTAAGTAGTTGCTCTGACGGACGGCCTTATCCAGCAACAGCTCAAGGCTATTCGAAATCTATTAAAATTGTCTTCCGACGGCCCGCCATTTCTGTTTCATTAACCTAATCACGTGCTGCCAAATTTAGAGAACAACAGCCGCAATGGAGGGGATGGTGATGAACAAGAAGAACTGGACAAACATATTTGTCCTAGGCTTTGGCTTCTTCCTCCTATTTACAGCTTTCCAAACAACGGGCTTTGTCCAGGTACTTAAGTGTGCTTCGGTTTAAGGGAGGTGTGTGCAAACCCTAGGAACATAAGCCGGATTGTCATGGATGCAGGTGTAGGCACCATATTTAACTCACACTAGCTGCGATGGCAGCACACCCCACGTTTTGTTTTAATAACAAAAAAAGAAAAAGAAAGAAAAGAAAATAACGAGGCGCCTTATTTGTTGTTGTGTCCACACACGCGCACACCTAACACTCACGCAACAGCACACACACACACACACACATATACACGTCGGACGCATATGCTAGTACACAGAAATACGCACACACAAAATCAACGCACGAAACGAAGTACAACCATTCTTTGTGGTATGTCGGTGGTCACCAATATGCCAGCTTAAGATAGAAAACATTGGCGGGGTGTTTTCCTGTGGAGATTGTGGTGGCGCCATGAAAGAAATGTAAATGTGTTGTTCGTATGCGTATTAATAGTTTCGATGTGTATGTGTGTGTGTGTGTGTGTGTGTGTGTGTGTATGTGTATGTGTATGTGTAGGTGTGTGTGTGTATGTATATGTATTGTGTATATACTGTGTATATGTATGTATGGATGTAACCTTATACCTCTGCTGTCATTCCCACCTTATACCTCTGCTGTCATTCGCACCTTATACCTCTGCTGTCATTCCCACCTTATACCTCTGTTGTCATTCCCACCTTATACCTCTGCTGTCATTCCCACCTTATACCTCTGCTGTCATTCCCACCTTATACCTCTGCTGTCATTCCCACCTTATACCTCTGCTGTCATTCCCACCTTATACCTCTGCTGTCATTCCCACCTTATACCTCTGCTGTCATTCCCCCGCTGTCATACCTACGTGTACCTTATGCCTCACTGTCTCTTTGCACTCTACTGGTGTATCTACATGTACCCTCCATGTAATCATTTTATCAACATCCCATTTTCTATTGATAAAGAGACAATGTTCTTTTCTTGTTCCCTTGCACACATACATACATCTACACATTGTACGTGCACACACACACACACACACACACACACACGTATGCATACTGCACACTTTTTCACAGTCCTTCACCATCAATAGTTTCTTCTCTGCAAAGTGCAACAACATCACTGGATCTGTTGTTGATGTAGGTTTGATGCTGTAATATTATATATTTGAACACGATACGATTTGCAAGTCATTTTTGCTTCCCTGTTACAGGCTTAGCCCATAACACCACCTGCATTGTGTTATATGCATGTACAGTTAGGAAGTATTGCATGTACAGTTAGGAAGTATTGCATGCACATGTATGTTCAGGTACAAATACAGTACACAGTAGAAATTACATGTACTTGGAGACGTTGCGTCTGCGTACACATTTTGTTATTGATTTCTTCACTGCCACAGCAATGTATATGTAAAGTCAGCGCTCGACATGATGTAGTACAGGCTAAATTAGTTAGTGTTGATTGGGACACATGTCCAGACACAATGACTAAACAAATTGGACGAAGATGATAATAGTCCACAAGCCAAAATAGCTATTTGCACATCTCTCATGTACCAATATGGCTATGTGCACATCTCCCATGTACCAATATGGCTATGTGCACATCTCTCATGTACCAATATGGCTATGTGCACATCTCTCATGTACCAATATGGCTATGTGCACATCTCCCATGTACCAATATGGCTATGTGCACATCTCCCATGTACCAATATGGCTATGTGTACATCTCTCATGTACCAATATGGCTATGTGCACATCTCCCATGTACCAATATGGCTATGTGCACATCTCTCATGTACCAATATGGCTATGTGCACATCTCCCATGTACCAATATGGCTATGTGCACATCTCTCATGTACCAATATGGCTATGTGTACATCTCCCATGTACCAATATGGCTATGTGCACATCTCCCATGTACCAATATGGCTATGTGCACATCTCCCATGTACCAATATGGCTATGTGCACATCTCCCATGTACCAATATGGCTATGTGCACATCTCCCATGTACCAATATGGCTATGTGCACATCTCCCATGTACCAATATGGCTATGTGCACATCTCCCATGTACCAATATGGCTATGTGCACATCTCCCATGTACCAATATGGCTATGTGCACATCTCTCATGTACCAATATGGCTATGGCTAAACCAAAAATTTTATGAAAAAGGAGTAAACCAAAAATTATATGAAGCCTTTCATGTGCAACCACTTGTGGTTGTTTGTGCCGTTACATGTACTCTTGTGGTTATTTTTGGCACTACATGTACTGTTGTTTGTTTTTTAAATATGGCACCAGATGTACCCACTTCATTTTTTTAAAATGTTACATTCTGGGTGGAATTTCACAGCAGATTGGCTCATGGAGAGCTGGCCCTATAGTTAAAAGGTTGGAATAACCCTAAACTCATATAGGGTCATTGGCCCTACCCTAAATGTTTTCCTCTTTTGCTGGCAACTTTACAGAGCAGTGGACAGGCCTCCGCTGTAGCTATGCAGTGGACAGGCCTCCGCTGTAGCTGTGCAGTGGACAGGCCTCCGCTGTAGCTGTGCAGTGGACAGGCCTCCACTGTAGCTGTGCAGTGGACAGGCCTCCGCTGTAGCTGTGCAGTGGGCAGGCCTCCGCTGTAGCTGTGCAGTGGGCAGGCCTCTGCTGTAGCTGTGCAGTGGACAGGCCTCCGCTGTAGCTGTGCAGTGGGCAGGCCTCTGCTGTAGCTGTGCAGTGGACAGGCCTCCGCTGTAGCTGTGCAGTGGGCAGGCCTCTGCTGTAGCTGTGCAGTGGGCAGGCCTCTGCTGTAGCTGTGCAGTGGACAGGCCTCCGCTGTAGCTGTGCAGTGGACAGGCCTCCGCTGTAGCTGTGCAGTGGACAGGCCTCCGCTGTAGCTGTGCAGTGGGCAGGCCTCCACTGTAGCTGTGCAGTGGGCAGGCCTCTGCTGTAGCTGTGCAGTGGACAGGCCTCTGCTGTAGCTGTGCAGTGGACAGGCCTCCACTGTAGCTGTGCAGTGGACAGGCCTCCACTGTAGCTATGGAGTGGACAGGCCTCCGCTGTAGCTGTGCAGTGGACAGGCCTCCACTGTAGCTGTGCAGTGGACAGGCCTCCGCTGTAGCTGTGCAGTGGACAGGCCTCCTCTGTAGCTGTGCAGTGGACAGGCCTCCGCTGTAGCTATGTAGTGGACAGGCCTCCGCTGTAGCTGTGCAGTGGACAGGCCTCCACTGTAACTGTGCAGTGGACAGGCCTCCGCTGTAGCTGTGCAGTGGACAGGCCTCCACTGTAGCTGTGCAGTGGGCAGGCCTCCGCTGTAGCTATGCAGTGGGCAGGCCTCCGCTGTAGCTGTGCAGTGGACAGGCCTCCGCTGTAGCTATGCAGTGGGCAGGCCTCCGCTGTAGCTATGCAGTGGGCAGGCCTCCGCTGTAGCTATGCAGTGGACAGGCCTCCGCTGTAGCTATGCAGTGGGCAGGCCTCCGCTGTAGCTGTGCAGTGGACAGGCCTCCGCTGTAGCTGTGCAGTGGACAGGCCTCCGCTGTAGCTATGCAGTGGGCAGGCCTCCGCTGTAGCTATGCAGTGGACAGGCCTCCGCTGTAGCTGTGCAGTGGACAGGCCTCCGCTGTAGCTGTGCAGTGGACAGGCCTCCGCTGTAGCTATGCAGTGGACAGGCCTCCGCTGTAGCTGTGCAGTGGACAGGCCTCCACTGTAGCTATGCAGTGGACAGGCCTCCGCTGTAGCTGTGCAGTGGACAGGCCTCCGCTGTAGCTGTGCAGTGGACAGGCCTCCACTGTAGCTGTGCAGTGGACAGGCCTCCGCTGTAGCTGTGCAGTGGACAGGCCTCCGCTGTAGCTGTGCAGTGGACAGGCCTCCGCTGTAGCTGTGCAGGTCACGTTCATCAGGTCATGTGCAGTTTGTACTATGATTAGTTGCCTGGCTTACTGAACAGTCCCTGTTACTTTAGGCATGATTGGTCCAGTTATTTTTGTAATGAAATGAAGTGACATCATGCTTAATTAAGGCATGTCCATTGACCACTGAATCATTTAGGATTGCTACAAGGCCAATCAAATGTAGATGTAAATTTCACTGTTGATAAGAAATCATTATAATGGAGGAATGCCATGTATCAAACCACTGGTTCTTCGCTGAACACAAAATAAGGCTTTGACTTTCAGCTTCTTTTCAGAATAGCAATTCATAGGATAATGTGGCTCAGTCAGCCAGACTGGGAACTGATCTCGCACATTAGGAATAGTGGTTATTTTTTAAACCAGTACGTAACAGTTACTTTAATAGCTTATTTGATAATTCTATTAGACGTCAGTGCATTATTGATCGTTCTTTATGCTACAATGATGGATAATATTGCGACGTGGGGTAAAAGTGTTCACGTTAAAACTGCAAAATGATGGTCCTGTTGCTACGTGTAACATTACTTTTTACCCCAACACAATTAGGGGGTTCATGGACACCCTGTATTGCAATAGTTTACAGTATTGTAGTCTTGGTGACATTTTGACATTGAAAGAAAATTGTTAGTACACATGCTCATGTACACGCATGCCCATGTTTCTGTATCTTTCTATAGGGAGGGATTACCATTTCTCCTGGATTTGCAGGTAAGTTGTGACTGGTTGATAAAGGGTGACTATGATAGTAGTGTTGTAGTTGGTAAAGGGATTACCCCCTTGATACATGTACCAAGTACTCCCTGAGTACACTTGGGTGGTTGCGTTGGTTGTAGTTTTAAGACCACCCTTTAGAGGTAAGCGGGAGGGCTACACTGTAGTACATGTACCCTTGGCTGTGTTAACTAGATGCTCATCAGCAGGCAGAAGTAACATTTATGTACATGTATGCACCTAAACAGAACCTAGTGGTGACAAGTAATACAAACATTCTGGAAGTTGGTGGTATTTTGGATACATCAAATAGGTTCTCTAACCACATGACTCAGTCGGACTGAGTTTGATGTAGCCTACATGTAATATAGGAATAGAAGGCAATGGTGGTGTAAAAAAGCAACTATATTAACATTATTATAGGTCTATTTCATTTTTTCTTTTTCAGCCAGATGCCTTGTTTCCTGGCTTTTTACACCACAATTGCCTTCCATTCTTATACCATAGATTACTAGCTTCATTAATTTGTTTTTTAGTTGGTATGTTTTATGCTTCAGTATATTAACTGCGTCATTCTAAATAGTTTTATTTTCATAGCATGAAATTATGGATGAAACAGTAATTGTTCTTAGCCTACTGTGATCAGAACGTTATCACGCCCCACATAAAGCAGTAGGGATGATAGTGTAGTTTGGCATATACATGTGGTGGAAGGTTGGGTGGTAAACCTTTGCCAAGTTTAGTCCGATAAGATAATGCGATAATGGCCCACACACACAATCTGATTGGAACAAATCCAACGGAATGGTAATTCCTGATAACAGGGGCGGACACAGGAATTTTGGAAGGGGGGGGGGGGGGTCCGTCATGAATAATCAACAGGGGGAGGGTGCGGGAGGGGGTGTGCCCCCTTCCGCGCTTCGCGTGGAAGCTTTTGGGGGTCCTGCACTTGTGCACTGGATGATACGCTATATCACATGGGGTGTTGTTAATTGCTTTCGTTAATAGTATTGATACTTAATTTTATTCATCATCAGATCTGAGGGAGGGGGGGGGTCCGGACACCACCGACCCCCCCCCTGTATCCACCACTGCTGATACCACACTCTTCAGTTGGTATTTATTGACATACACGATAGCGTGGGTAGTTTGACAACCCAGAAGGATGTGTGTTGGTTGTCCTCCCTATAGGAATATGAGTGGCTGTTTCAGGGTTCTGCTTCTGCGATGGGGGAAGGAAATACAACAGACACATTCTAATTGGAGCCTCCTGGGGCTCATATATCAGTGTACCTATGATGTAGGCTGTAGGACTGTTTTTCTGTGGTATATCACGTGCGCAGTTTTACTTACGGAATTCAAACCCTATCAGTAGAAATCGAATTAGGTCAAAACAATTACATGTACATATGATATGGTGCATGTCCTTACTGCCAGCGTCGTGTATATCATAGCCTTGGTAATATGGCAGCCTAATTAACTGCAAAACATGCGTGCAGGGCTGTAAATTGGCTTTCATTGCAAGCTGCATAACAAATTGTACACTAATGCATAGGCATCATGCTTAATATGTTTTGTCAGGAGGCCTTCTTTTCGGGTTAACGTACTTCACTGTTCTAGATTTTCACTCCATTTCTCAACCACTCAGCAAAATGGTGATACATGTGCACGAGCAGCTATATGTACTCTGAAACTATCTCACGAGTGTCTCAGATGCCCTTAGGTTCAGTATCTTAGCTGCTATCTTTAAGTGCCTCAGATGCTCTTTGATTCAGTATCTTACCTCTGGCTATCTCAAAAGTGCCTCAGGTGCTGTTAGATTCAGTATCTTACCTCTGGCTATCTCAAAAGTGCCTCAGATGCTCTTTGATTCAGTGTCTTACCTCAGATGCTATTGTGTTTAGTATCTTACCTCTGGCTCTGTGAACAAAGACTTTTGAATCACGCTCGTGACATTTGATTTATTATTATTACATTTATTGGCAAGCTATCAATAGAATAGCCGATGTAATTGGCTATTTATACCATATAAGGCCCTAGTCGCTTTATTTACTTGCCCGATGAGTTAGATGTCTAACAGATCCCTAAAAATAACATGCAAGCACATCCTTAAGCGACTGGTACACTTGGCGTTCTTTACTAACATTCCTGTCTTGAGTGCTAACCCAAAGGAAGAAGAAAATCGCGACAGAGAAATTTAGGATAGGACTGAGTACGAGCAATGGACATTAGCATTTCTGTTGTCTATAAGCACACAGCCTTGTAACACGGAACCAATCTCCTTTGTGATACATGTATCTTTTGATTGTAACAAAGAGAAGTGATCAGCTATCCTGATAGATGCGAGTTACGTTTTAAATTACATACGTCATACCAAACCATTTATACATGGAACCTACTCTTGTACGTTCTGATTATGTGGGGTGGTTGATAAAGGGATGGTGGTGATGACTATGGGTGTGATTGATATAGGGATGGTGATGATGACTATGGGTGTGGTTGATATAGGGGTGGTGATGATGACTATGGGTGTGATTGATATAGGGGTGGTGGTGATGACTATGGGTGTGGTTGATATAGGGGTGGTGATGATGACTATGGGTGTGATTGATATAGGGGTAGTGATGATGACTATGGGTGTGGTTGATATAGGGGGTGGTGGTGATGACTATGGGTGTGGTTGATATAGGGATGGTGATGATGACTATGGGTGTGGTTGATATAGGGGTGGTGATGATGACTATGGGTGTGGTTGATATAGGGGGTGGTGGTGATGACTATGGGTGTGGTTGATATAGGGGGTGGTGATGATGACTATGGGTGTGGTTGATATAGAGGGTGACTAAGGGTGTGGTTGATAATGAGGTCATAGTTGAGGCTACGTCTGATATAGGGTTGGTGGGGTTGTGAAGGGGTGTGTACTGATGGGTGTCTATTGCACCTTCCCTGCACTGTCCCACTGGGATGTGGTATGCAGTAGTAGCAACTTGGGGGATGTTATAGCTTCGTGTGGACTGTTAATGTCTACTGGATCATCACTACAGCTTTATGTGGGGGGTGATAACGTTCTGATAAGGATAGGCGTAGAACACAAAACAGTTTCTTTGCTTTCCTTGGTAGTGAGTCCTACACCATTATTAACTCTTAATTATTTTTAACTGTCAAATAGAGGTCAAACCCTCACGGATGTTTCGTTCCATTGAAAAGATGTACAGTAGGTCTCACCCCCCCTTCACACTGCTTTTAGGCAAGAAACTATACCCTAGTTACCGCGTCAGCATGGCAATGGAATGTGACTTATCCTTCCTTATCTGTAAAGCTTATGAGAGTGGATATTGCGGTTAGGCATCCTTCAAGGACTAAAACCTTATGTTTCATCTTTGTTGTATTTACGTACGCGAGAACAAGGGCTGAGGCTAAAAGTGCTTCATTTGGAGTAGCTCTTGTCACTAAGCTTTTGTCCGCAACCCATAGCAACTCATTTTGAAACACGTGCTCGAGAGATGGCTGTAGTTTGTTCCACTTAGGGTATTGCGAGACATTTTCTGTGTGTCTTGCTAACCCTTTGAACTTGGCAGATATTTTAATTGGCAGGGTGGTATGAATCTCTCAATGCCATACCATAAGTACACTTAGCAGGTTGCATTCTTTGTGTTTTCTTTTTCTGATTTGTTTCTATCCTCAAGAGGGGGCATACTCTTTCTAATGGGTTTGTATTCTGTCCAACAAAACCTAACCAATTTTGACTACTGTGCTGGTGTGATAGGTGACCACCCTGTGCTGGTGTGATAGGTGACCTCTCCACTGTGCTTGTGTGATAGATGACCACCCTGTGCTGGTGTGATAGGTGACCACCCTGTGCTGGTGTGATAGGTGACCTCTCCACTGCTGGTGTGATAGGTGGCCCTCCTGTCATTTTCTCCACTGTGCTGGTGTGATAGGTGACCATCCTGTGCTGGTGTGATAGGTGATCTCTCCACTGTGCTGGTGTGATAGGTGACCACCCTGTGCTGGTGTGATAGGTGACCTCTCCACTATGCTTGTGTGATAGATGACCACCCTTTGCTGGTGTGATAGGTGACCTCTCCACTATGCTTGTGTGATAGATGACCACCCTGTGCTGGTGTGATAGGTGGCCCTCCTGTCATTTTCTCCACTGCTGGTGTGATAGGTGACCACCCTGTGTTGGTGTGATAGGTTACCTCTCCACTGTGCTGGTGTGATAGGTGACCATCCTGTGCTGGTGTGATAGGTTACCTCTCCACTGTGCTGGTGGGATAGGTGGCCACCCTGTGCTGGTGTGATAGGTTACCTCTCCACTGTGCTGGTGTGATAGGTGACCATCCTGTGCTGGTGTGATAGGTGACCATCCTGTGCTGGTGTGATAGGTTACCTCTCCACTGTGCTGGTGGGATAGATGGCCACCTGTCATGTTCTCCACTGAGCTGATGTGATAGGTGGCCACCTGTCATGTTCTCCACTGAGCTGATGTGATAGGTGGCCACCTGTCTGATCATTGGCTGACCCTTCTGCTTTTGTGTTGCTTACATACCTGTATTGTACATATGCATGCATGATATATGTATATGTTGGGATTGATAGTTCAATGTTTTATATTGTATTTTTGCCTTTGTCCCTGGTTAGGCAAAATTGGCTATTACAGGTAAGCTGACCTATTCCTCAGCTCTCAATTGATCCTTGTCAAATGTTTTGGTGTGACTGCACTTTCAGTTTTTATGTACTAAAAGTGTTTCATTTGTGTGGACATGTTCTGTAAGGTGTGCTTAAGTGTCAGGAAAAAATGTGCCATATGCCCTCAGGTATTCTAGTGAGTACCAATAGCAGGTAACACTGTCACGGGTGTAAATTGATATCAAACAATGTTGCGTTTTTTTTTTCTCAGTCATTGATATTAATTAATCATTACAATTTTATGCTAATATTTGTTTTTGCATTAATTTTTTCTAGAAAGGTAAATGTTATCTTCTTGAATTTGATATTTGGAACAAGGTTATTCTAGAGCATCTGTTGCATAATTTGCAGTCTATGAATTATACCTGCTTTTTCTAAGTCGTGCTAGCTGGTAAGGATGAAACAAATGGGTTTGTTTATTCATTGCAATTTCATGTTGATCAGCTAAGAAAAATGTATGCGGCTTATGAACGGAATGTTCAAAATATGCATAAGTTGTTTTGATGTTTCAGAGTAGGATTGGTGTGACATGAGCAAATTCAACTAAGACCATTTTAATTGAGCTAATATGTACCATTTGTAGTACTGATGTACTATTGCAGTGTCGCTGTCTTCCTTTATAATCATTGGGACATGCCTACAAGTATCCTTCACAATTTGTGATCTCCATCAGGTTGGGTGAAGGGTTGGTGAGATCAGAGGAAAATATATTCTCTTGCACCATATAAGTGCATGTATCAGGATGAAGTGTGTGTGTGTGTGTGTGTGTGTGTGTGTGTGTGTGTGTGTGTGTGTGTGTGTGTGTGTGTGTGGTGTATGTATTGTGCATTATACATGTATATGTGTGTGTGCATGGGGATTATGTGTATGCATGTTCTTATTGTCTATGCGTCATATAAGTGTCATGTACGAAGGTGTACATGTATGTGCGTGTGCATGTTCTTAATAATGTCTCTGCCTTCCTTCATAGTCTGTGTATCATCTATGTCTTTGCTGCCATTGGTGGTTGGGCGTCTGTGCCTATAGTCGCAGTCTTTGGACCCAGGATATGCCTAGTTATCAGTGGAGCTCTCTATGTGTAAGTTCTACCTTGTAATGGGGACCGTATTGTGTGTGTGTGCGTGTGTGTATGTGTGTGTGTGCGTGTGTATGTGTGTGTGTGTGTGTGTGTGTGTGTGTGTGTGTGTGTGTGTGTGTGTGTGATTTTGCTGATCATAAAATGAGGGTTAGGTACATGTAGGGGTGCCTGATTTATGTACATGTAAGGTCCAGTACACACCGGGCAACATTGTAGGCAACTAGTCGCCAGCAACTGTAGGCTTGGCTAACCAGTACAAAATTCAGGTGCAGATTATAATGTGTGCAAAGATGTCTGAGGTTGTAGGAGCTTGTGCGGTGGTGGTAGCAATTTTGGTTAGAAGAAAGCAAAGGCGTCGGAAAAGGGGTTCAATCTTGGCTAGAACGTTGCAGTTCTCAGAGAGCATACCGCCAATTAGCGCTGGGCTTTGTTTGGGTGATGTAGCAATGTACAGGCACCTTGTTTGAATGTATGCAGAAAGTGATATGCCATCTATTATGGGGGCGCAGTCATCACATTTTATTAACCGTTTATTTTGCGGTGACTGTAGTTTGTTTGAAGTAGTCACCTGAAAGTTGAGTAGTGCTTAACTTCAGGCAACATGTTGCCAGCAACAAAATTTACCACAACAAAAGTTGCTGCAACTTACGCATGCGCACTAGGCAATATTGCTTAGCATGTTGCTGGGCCTTAAAGGAGGCCAGGATGCAGTGGGACAGGAAACGCTTCATCAGGGAGTGTTTTCTTATCAGCAGGTGCATCATTGCATGTCTCTTTTTATGGGAACAGGTGTGTCAACATATTCACCATTAAAACAACATGTGGTTTGTTGTTTGTGCTCACAAGTCAATTTGACTTATTACTCTCTTGAGCATTCTGTTTTGTTAGCTCTGCATTTGAGGTGCCTTACCAAATATTAACCTTTGTAAATGTGCAGTTTATAAGTTACATCAAACAAATTAAGGCTGTTTTGGACCCCGACACAGATCATCACAATAATAATACCCCCCTCCCCCGCAGACGCATAATGGAATTTTAAATCACTACAACGATACATGTACGTCATGCATCTTCTACTCATGGCACTGAGAGTGCTCCTCCAGCTTCAGCCATGCATGGCCATTGATTCAACCCCCTACTTCATCGGGTATAATATAAAACTCCTTCGAGGTCAAGGTGATCTTTGTCAATACAATGAACTCTCTTCCTCCTGGCAGCAACTATTATTGGCCTGTCCTTCGCGTTTGGCTGAATCTCAGGTGGCAAGCCTATATCAAGATTTGTTCTAATCAGATAATATGTGTGGGATATTAGATCGGAACAAATCTTGTTATTGTATAGGCTTGTCACCTGACTTTCCAAATGCCAGACTATGCCCAACTACTGCAAAATAGCAGTACTGTTAATTAAATTATTATTAACACTAATTTGTGACATCAATCTGTCTGAAATTATCTGTCACAATTTTCAACCCCCCCCCCCCCCCACAATCTCTCTTTATTACATGACATAATTTATGAACGGCCCCAAAGGATGGAGCAAGGCACTTGAGTACAGGCAGATGTTTACATGTAGATGTATTTTGACTAGCAAATATATTTATAGCACAGATTGATAACAAGTTGCCCTATAGCATTTACATGTACACAGACCAGTAGATGCACTTGGTTATTTATTTGCTCTCTTTCCCTTTACAGGCTGTACATTGCCATTATCATTCGCCCTTACCTCCCTCTCATTTTCATTGGTGCCGCTGTGCTTGGAGCAGGAGCAGGAGGTGGGGTCAAGGGACATAGTCTGTTGTGGGTGAACGGCAATATATTGCGAAGGGATTGTTTGTAATATGTTACTAAGGGACAAGGACCAATGCGTTACTAAGGGACAAAGTGCTATCGTTACTAAGGAACAAAGTGCTATGGACCAATGTGTTACTAAGGGACAAAGTGCTATGGACCAATGTGTTACTAAGGGATGTTGTTTGTACTCACAGTGCTATGGACAGCACAGGGACAGATAATGATCCAAAACTCAAGCAAGGAGAGGATGGGTACCACCAGCAACATCTTCTGGCTCATGCTTCAGTCTAGGTATGGTGTTTCCACACAAACACACACACACACACATACACACACACACACACACACACACACATACACACACACGCACACACACACACACACACACACACACACACTTTGTGCATGTACATCTTCCTCACCATACCTGGGTGGATGCAGTTAAACAGTTTAAGTGAGGTGATGGCACGCTCAGCACGTCCATCTTTTAACATGATGCTTGAATGCATGTGTACAGTACATGTATATCAGACCTGCGTTTCTGAATGAGCACAGTGTTTTTTAATGGTTACTCGATATTTAATTTGTACTCATTAGTCATATGCATGTACTAATGGTGAAAACATATTTGAAGTTTCAAAAAGATGAAACAATAAATTAAAACTGACGTGGATCGTGAAATCATTAAGAAAACGAACTGCACCTACGAGACTCCTGATGAACAGATGGCATAGATTATGGTTAAGATCAAGCAAGGAGATACAAATCATTTTGCCATTGACAGACTGCTCGAAAATGTACAGTTTAGAGAACTACAATACATGTATGTGTAGCTCACTCCCGTACCCAGTCTCAATTGTTCTCCGTGTTCTTCTCTTCCTCCTTTCTTGAATTGATCCTAAATGATGCCGTTTGTACCAAAGGTCCCACATTTTATCTTCATGGGTCACAATGTGCACGGGGTTGATTTGATGCGCATAATGGCAGCTGATACTTCATAGTTGGTTGTTACTATGACTAACAGCGCCAAACATTACCGCTTAAATTAACAGCAAACTGGTTTCCTGATGAATTAAAGCATATTGTGATCCTTGACCTGATACTAGGTACTTGGTATGTGACATGACATTCCATAAAATAAGTTATCTGTTGCTGTATTCTGTGAAGTGTTTTTGTCAAAATACCTACAGTATGTGTCAACAAATGAATACCCTGTCTGCCACAGCCCTATTAACACCAAAGCTGATTTCTGATTAGCATGGGACGAATAGTGAGGGGGGGGGAGGCTCACCTACCAAACTTAAATCAATTTGAGTACTTTTTTAGATACTTGCAACACTTTTTGAAATCCATTGCTACAAATTGAGGTACTACCGCTAGGGGTTAAATGTTTATCATCGCTGACGTTGTTGGAGGTGTCTACCGATAAGATTGGTGTCCCAGTGAGGTCCTTTGACCGGGAAATATACAGGGTCTTTGCAAAAGAGCGCAACACTTTTAAATGAATATAATTCCTTAATAGGATTGTCAATCTAAATGAATTTATGAATGTACAATAACCACGTTTAGTCAAATACGAACCCCATTGTTACAGTTCGTTCATCTTTAGCAGTTCAAAAGATAAAATCAAATAGCTTGCAATTAACTAAATTGACAAAGCAATTTATGACAACTTTTAATTAATAGCGTGATTTATAAACTGCAGAATAATTTTGATGAGACTTTGAAAAAGTATGAAATTTGATTGGCATTTTACTAGTCAAAACAACAAATCAAACTTGAAAAAGCTATATGACCACAACGTTTTTATTAACTTTGAGTTTTAATAATGCACCATTAAACAATCCATTACCAAATCAAGTAGTGCTTTGTACTTCATTTTATACTGGAATAATTTATAATGGTTATTTAAAATGTTTACCACATAACAGCTTCAACCTTAATAACTTTAAAGCAAATAAAGGTCTTAAATGTTAATAACTCACTATTGAACCTAGTAACTTGAAATCAGTACTGTTTCACCCCATATCCAGATCTTGTGTTACTTATTCGTAGTTATTAAAATCAATTATTGTAAACCGCAATCTTGAATAACTTTGTTAATAGAGGGCTTTGATTATGAGGTTTTGGTACAGTTACTTAACTACTTAAAATCTAATTGGATTATTTGTATTTGCCTAACTACATTAGAGGAAATCAAGCAGTTAATTAATTTTAATTTCAATCCTGAGTTATAGGGATTTTAAAGTGTTGCATTCTTTCGCAAACACCCTGTATATTTGACATTATGCTTTTCCAGGACTTGAAAAAATGTCATTACATTTGCATTGAAATATGCTGCTACTGTAAAGTATCTCTTATAAGCCCCCTCCCTGGATAAATGAGTCATGTTTGAACGTGTGCATATCTCCATAACAATGAACCTTATGTCAAAACCATTTAGGAGTGCCATTATATTTTCTGCAATGTTGTAGAAGTTTGTGGAAACATTCACTGTTATGGAGATATGATTGTTTAAACATGATTTTTTTAATGAGCGATACTACTTAGCAGTACTTAAAAATCCAGTGCCATGTTAAGGCAGTGTTTTCATTGATGTCATAGCAGTCTTCAGAATTGAAAACAAAAAAAAAAAGAAAGAGAGAAGAGCAGAAGCCCAGTTTATCATACAATATTGCTTGATTAAATAAACACACTCCGTTATGGCTATATACATGCATGGTAACATGTAGCCACAACAGTTGTTTAATCCTCATGTACCTTCGTCTCTACAGCCTTCCTATAGGAGGAATGATATTCTTTGCCATCACAATATCCCAACCCGGCTCCAATTGTATCTGTAAGTGGTAGAAGTTGATTTGCCATACACCTACAGGTTATCCTGCAATCAATGAAATATTAACCACAAGTAATAAATATATTTTAATAGCTTAGGAGGAAAGGAATTAATGTTAATTCCAGTGGTTAATTTAAGTGGTTACCAGTACCTAAAGTCCAGTACCACTACCAGTACTAGTCTATGGTTCAGTACCAGTACCTATACCTAAGGTCATGGGTCCACACGGCAATGTATGTAACTACAGTGGCATTGGGCATGGTGCTTGAATCTAATAGTCATTCACTAGGGAAGGCCCATCTGTTGTTCTTGACACATACAATTAATAAATGAGGTGGACAGCCAGTAACTTTCTATATCAAGTGTAGCCACCATGACATCAAGTGTAGCCACCATGACATTTATTATCTATACCATACGTGACAACAAATATAATCAATTTTGGCTGTTATTATTCTTACCAAAGCGTGTTTTTTCTTATCCATTTTGGTCATCAATCAATAAACCTTACCAATATCTTACCAATAGCTACGTGACAATGATGATTTGATCAAAACCTCAGAGAGTTTTTTGTGTTGTCAAGTCCTTATTATCAAAATTATCAGCCAGGGATAATTATAACTTTGTTGGGATGGCCAGACATGATGTAAGGGGTTACCAGACAAGTATTTAAAATGGCCGGACATTTTTTTTTTTAAAGATGGGTACTAGAAAGGGATGTTCTCTTTTGCCATCATGTAGCACACACATCATATTTCTTTCATGCTTGAGTTGTGGCATCATCAAGAGTAATCAATGATTGGCCTATATGTATATGATGGAATTGGCAATAAGATCAGCTTTTGCACTAACGCTCTTACAACGCCCGATTGCTACCTTATGAATCACACTAGTTGCATGCTCCATTACGACCGATAACTTTTGATTTGTAGTACCAGTAATCCAGGTCATCTGGAAGTTTCGTAACAATATAATGCTATCCTTGTAGCGTTTGCACACATAACAAAACAAAAAAGTTGCATGGGAGATTATCGCATTCCAGCTGACAGCAAAACCATGTGAGCATTTGGTGATTGCAATAGTTGTCTTGTTGCCATTAATCAAAGGTAGCTTCCATTACTTGCCGGTTAGGCTTTTTTTTTACAAATAGGACCAAAGCTTTCGTTACTACCAGAATCAAAATCACCCGCACGTTTTTGTCCAGCCGTTTTGTCAGGATAGTTAATTTGACTGCTGGACAATAGTGGGACAAATGTCCAGTCAGTGTTTGGGCGTTAAAATTGTTCCTGTCAGCAGCAAAAAAGACTTTGTTCACACCGCATCTTATGTCCTCAAAAGCTTAGAGAGTGACAATGCGTTTCGGCCTGCATTTCATGTATTTTACTGTCTGTAGTCGTCTCCTGTATCGCTCGTTTCACAATTTAGTCCGTTTTGGGCCTTGGTATCGCCATATAAATTTAACCAAATGTGTCGCGTGCTGCAATGTGGATCATTTATATCCAGGTGTTCTTCAATCTATGCTTTTACAATCCAATGGGCAACTTTATGATTGATTATTTTATACTCGGGATGTGAAGTCACATACTTGTACCTCCGGTTCCTTAAAGAAAAGTGAAACATGCTCTGTTGTCTCCAGCTTTTATGAATACAAATAAAGGCAGTTGGTTATCAGTACACTTTAATCTTCATAGTTTCTCAACTTTTCCATTGTTGTTTCAAACCGTATATAAATGACTCCTTGTTCATCTGTCCACACAGCACATTATATCAATTACATCACCTTTGGAGTGCTTACTGCATTAGGGGCAGCTGGTATTGTCATCCTCCTCTTCATTCAAAAGTCTGACCAAGCTGTAAGTCAATTCACCATGTGGGTTCTAACAGCAAGGGCGTTGTGCCAAATTTTTAGGACCACACCCATTGCATATTAAAATTAAGGTCATATGAAAGTCAATGAATTGATACGGAGTACGCATTTACGATATGTGCACGCATATAATATGACAATACATATAAGTACGCATGCACACGAAGTTTCTACAACTTGCTTTTGCAGCTGCTACATTTTTAGCCCTTCTTTATCTCCAGTTTTCAATGAGTCTAGCTCTTGTACCACGGGGTTGCGTACCACTACGTTTGATATTGATTCTTTCGTATAAGGAAAAGAACATACAAGGTGGATAGATAAAAGATCGGAGTTTTGCATGAGGTTTTCTACAAAAAGTGTGTGTTAAACAGGACAGCCTCCTGTATTGGGCTGAGCACATAGCATTTTGTGCATGCCAAAGTACATGTACGTGTTGAGAGAGGAGGGGAAGGTGAGGGAGAGTTGGTGATATGTCGAGAGAGGAGGGGAAGGTGGGGGAGAGATGGTGACATGTCAAGAGGAGGGGAAGGTGGGGGAGAGATGGTGACATGTCGAGAGAGGTGAGGGAGAGTTGGTGACATGTTGAGAGAGGAGGGGAAGGTGGGGGGAGAGATGGTGACATGTTGAGGGAAGATGGGGGAGAGATGGTGACATGTTGAGAGAGGAGGGGAAGGTGAGGGAGAGTTGGTGACATGTTGAGAGAGGAGGGGAAGGTGGAGGGAGAGTTGGTGACATGTCGAGAGAGGAGGGGAAGGTGAGAGGAGAGATGGTGACATGTCGAGGGAAGATGGGGGAGAGATGGTGACATGTCGAGGGAAGATGGGGGAGAGATGGTGACATGTCGAGGGAAGATGGGGGAGAGATGGTGACATGTCGAGGGAAGATGGGGGAGAGATGGTGACATGTCGAGAGAGGAGGGGAAGGTGAGGGAGAGTGGTGACATGTTGAGAGAGGAGGGGAAGGTGGAGGGAGAGTTGGTGACATGTCGAGAGAGGAGGGGAAGGTGGAGGGAGAGTTGGTGACGTGACATCAAGGGTGGGTGTATTGAAAACAATGATAAGCTTTTATGTTTATACATGTAACAGTTATTATAATATGTGTTTGCAATCATTATAGGGTGCACCCCTCAACAGAAAATTCGTGTAAGTATTATGTGCATAATTACTTCTTTGGATTTGTGTTACATGTACGTTATCATTTATGTGCTCCATGCATGTGTGTCATGCAAAGATATATCTGTATTTGCTGGAAACCTGTGCCATACATTGTGCATACTTATATTACATGCACATCCATCACTTGTATATGCACGTGTACATATGTTCTGCACAGATGCATAACTTGGCCAGTTATGTAACGGGCCACCATTACATAACTGGTCATCCAGTTGTGTAATCAGTCGGCCCAATGCATCAGGTTATGTACTGTAACTGGTCAGCCCGTTGCATGACCAATATTTTGGCTGTATACATATGGAATGTTCTATGGGAAAATGGGTATTGTGGATTTGTATATATATATATATAACATAAAAATCAAATCGATATATCTTCCGAAATATTAACACTATCGGGTTCCTATTTTTAGCCCAAAATACCACTCCATTACTATATGTGAAAATCCATTTTGGTGTCTTACTCATGCGGAGTACCCGACGTTACAAGGTCCGATACCCCATAGGGTAAAAAATGGCCACATCTTCAGGTAGGAGCCGGGGGAAAAGTGTCCAAATTGGTTCAAATTCAGTACCGACGTAGAAGGGTCTGGACAGTCGCTATTGACTTATTCTGTTCGTTTATCCATTACGTGGATACAACTGTGCAAAGTAATTGCATATTTCCCGATCGTTTTGCGCCATTTACTATTACGACTGGCTTCGAGGACATGAATTACTTCCTGTTAAATAACTATGTCTCCGCCCATCTATTGTTTATACATCAATGACAGGCAGCACCCTTTGGGCATATACCCTGACCTAACCACCTAGGTCTCTGCTGCTTTAGTAGTACTGACTGCTAGACCCCAGGTCTCTGCTGCTTTAGTAGTACTGACTGCTAGACCTCAGGTCTCTGCTGCTTTAGTAGTACTGACTGCTAGACCTCAGGTCTCTGCTGCTTTAGTAGTACTGACTGCACCCCAGGTCTCTGCTGCTTTAGTAGTACTGACTGCTAGACCCCAGGTCTCTGCTGCTTTAGTAGTACTGACTGCTAGACCTCAGGTCTCTGCTGCTTTAGTAGTACTGACTGCTAGACCCCAGGTCTCTGCTGCTTTAGTAGTACTGACTGCTAGACCTCAGGTCTCTGCTGCTTTAGTAGTACTGACTGCTAGACCCCAGGTCTCTGCTGCTTTAGTAGTACTGACTGCTAGACCTCAGGTCTCTGCTGCTTTAGTAGTACTGACTGCTAGACCCCAGGTCTCTGCTGCTTTAGTAGTACTGACTGCTAGACCTCAGGTCTCTGCTGCTTTAGTAGTACTGACTGCTAGACCTCAGGTCTCTGCTGCTTTAGTAGTACTGACTGCTAGACCTCAGGTCTCTGCTGCTTTAGTAGTACTGACTGCTAGACCTCAGGTCTCTGCTGCTTTAGTAGTACTGACTGCTAGACCTCAGGTCTCTGCTGCTTTAGTAGTACTGACTGCTAGACCTCAGGTCTCTGCTGCTTTAGTAGTACTGACTGCTAGACCCCAGGTCTCTGCTGCTTTAGTAGTACTGACTGCTAGACCTCAGGTCTCTGCTGCTTTAGTAGTACTGACTGCTAGACCTCAGGTCTCTGCTGCTTTAGTAGTACTGACTGCTAGACCCCAGGTCTCTGCTGCTTTAGTAGTACTGACTGCTAGACCTCAGGTCTCTGCTGCTTTAGTAGTACTGACTGCTAGACCTCAGGTCTCTGCTGCTTTAGTAGTACTGACTGCTAGACCCCAGGTCTCTGCTGCTTTAGTAGTACTGACTGCTAGACCTCAGGTCTCTGCTGCTTTAGTAGTACTGACTGCTAGACCTCAGGTCTCTGCTGCTTTAGTAGTACTGACTGCTAGACCCCAGGTCTCTGCTGCTTTAGTAGTACTGACTGCTAGACCTCAGGTCTCTGCTGCTTTAGTAGTACTGACTGCTAGACCTCAGGTCTCTGCTGCTTTAGTAGTACTGACTGCTAGACCCCAGGTCTCTGCTGCTTTAGTAGTACTGACTGCTAGACCTCAGGTCTCTGCTGCTTTAGTAGTACTGACTGCTAGACCTCAGGTCTCTGCTGCTTTAGTAGTACTGACTGCTAGACCTCAGGTCTCTGCTGCTTTAGTAGTACTGACTGCTAGACCTCAGGTCTCTGCTGCTTTAGTAGTACTGACTGCTAGACCTCAGGTCTCTGCTGCTTTAGTAGTACTGACTGCTAGACCTCAGGTCTCTGCTGCTTTAGTAGTACTGACTGCTAGACCCCAGGTCTCTGCTGCTTTAGTAGTACTGACTGCTAGACCTCAGGTCTCTGCTGCTTTAGTAGTACTGACTGCTAGACCTCAGGTCTCTGCTGCTTTAGTAGTACTGACTGCTAGACCTCAGGTCTCTGCTGCTTTAGTAGTACTGACTGCTAGACCTCAGGTCTCTGCTGCTTTAGTAGTACTGACTGCTAGACCCCAGGTCTCTGCTGCTTTAGTAGTACTGACTGCTAGACCTCAGGTCTCTGCTGCTTTAGTAGTACTGACTGCTAGACCTCAGGTCTCTGCTGCTTTAGTAGTACTGACTGCTAGACCCCAGGTCTCTGCTGCTTTAGTAGTACTGACTGCTAGACCTCAGGTCTCTGCTGCTTTAGTAGTACTGACTGCTAGACCTCAGGTCTCTGCTGCTTTAGTAGTACTGACTGCTAGACCCCAGGTCTCTGCTGCTTTAGTAGTACTGACTGCTAGACCTCAGGTCTCTGCTGCTTTAGTAGTACTGACTGCTAGACCTCAGGTCTCTGCTGCTTTAGTAGTACTGACTGCACCCCAGGTCTCTGCTGCTTTAGTAGTACTGACTGCTAGACCCCAGGTCTCTGCTGCTTTAGTAGTACTGACTGCTAGACCCCAGGTCTCTGCTGCTTTAGTAGTACTGACTGCTAGACCTCAGGTCTCTGCTGCTTTAGTAGTACTGACTGCTAGACCCCAGGTCTCTGCTGCTTTAGTAGTACTGACTACTGGACCCCAGGTATCTGCTGCTTTAGTAAAGTGGCTGATAAAGTCTTGCAACATGAGTGGCTGTGGCAGGTGACCATAAGGTCATTGGCAAACCTCAGTTGTGTTATGGTCATTGTCAAAGGAAGTTTACACCCACTTCTACGAAAGAGTTTCCCATCAATCTTATAGTTGACCTGTACATCACTCTCAAAACTAGACAGCGCAGTGTGAGTGACTTGGTCAAAGAACAAGTTGGACAAGAAGGTGCCAGCACACATCCCTGTTTGAGTCCGTTAAGGATGTCAAAGGGGGCTGTGAATGTATCATTGACGCGAACAACAGCTTTCATGCTATCATGTAGTTTGCAGATGTGTCACTAATTTTGGTGGTAAACCACACTTTAGGAATAAGGGCCAAAGGATGTCTCTGTTCACTGTATCGTAAGCCTTCTTGGTGTCAAATAAGCAAATGTTCAGAGAGCACTGCTACTCTCTAGCCTTCTCCTGTAATTGTCTTGCAACAAAAACCATGTCATTACATCCATGCATCTTCCTAAAACCACACTGTGTTTCATCAGTTATCGTCTTTGCTAGCTTCTGCACACAGTCTGCAATGATGTGGCCAAACACCTTTCCTGGAACACTGAGTAGGGATATCCCCTCCAATTATCACAAAGCTCTAGATTGCCCTTCTTTGGAAGGGGAACAATCACAGCTTCTACCCAGTCCTGTGGAACAAGCTCACATTGCCAGATTGAGCTTATGAGAGTATGTTAAGGCCTTAAGTGCTATAGGGGCCCCCTTGTTGTAGTAGTTCTGCCATAATACCATCTCTGCCCGGCGCTTTCATCTTCTTGAAGTGCATTAAGGCCCTGGTAACTTCATCCCTAGTTGGATCTGCTAGCTCAATTGCAACTGGATGTTGCGGCACATTTGATAAAATGTTGGGATCTATAGGAGCATTAGTATTATTTAACAGGTTTGAAAAATTCTCCCGCCAACGAGCATTTACAGCATGATGTTCACATAGAATGAGATCACCAGAGCTATTACGTACCGCAGTAACATTGGCTGATTTAGTGTGAGATAACTTCTTCCAGTCACCAAACAAACCTTTCCAGTCTCTACAGCTATGCATCTCCTCAGCCTTGTTACTCCACCACTGGTTCTGCAGCCTGCATATGCTATTCTTAACTCTGTTCTTTACACACTTGTACTTTGCAACAAGATTAGTATAATCAGGTCCATCTGAATGTGTGTGATCTCTCAGCATCTTGTACAGCTTGGTAGTACGGTTTTAATGTTTTCCTGGAACCAGTCAGGATGTGACATATTCCTACGAAAACCGATGGATCTGTTGAAATGCTGATGAAAAATGTTGTCTAACGCTTTGGTTAAGATCTGTTGGAGATTTGGCATGATGTGTCATGATGGTAGTGAGGTATTGAGAAAGTATGTTTGCATATTATTGTTGTTTGACAAATGGCTGCTCTAACTTTATAACATCAGTCGTTTGATGTGTTGATGTAGTCTTGTGATGATGAGAGCATGGGACAGAAATTGAACTGCCTAAAAAACAGTGGTCATTCCAGCAGTCAATGCTGTGGTAAAACCGTGTGTCATGAACAAGACTTCGATCTCCTTGTCTTGTAATAACAAAATCAATCACATGCCATTGTTTTGAATGGGGACGCATCCATGTTGTCTTGTGGTGAGATTTATGTGCAAAATATGTGTTGGTAATATGCAACCCATTTCTGCTACAGAATTCAAGGAGCTTCAATCCACTTTCATTTGCATTTTAAACACCTTCACTACCGATCACACCATTCCAGGTCCTCCAATCTGATCCCACTCGTGCATTGAAGTCTCCAAGAAGGAAAACCATATCAGACTTTCTAGTATCATCAATTGCCTTTTGCAAATCTTGAAAGAATGCATCCTTGGTGCTTGCATCACTCTTGAATGTTGGTGCGTACGCTGATATGACAGTGATGTTTCTATGTTTGGCAGCTTTTAACCGTATGGACATTACGCGTGAGCTGAGAGAAGTAGGTGAACCAATGAGCAAACTGGAAGCTCGTTTACTTAATGCAAACCCAACACCTTCAGTTCTTGAATGCTCATCAGATCTACCTGACCAGTAGAATGTGCAATAGCTTTCGATCCAGGTCCAGATAGACGTGTTTCGCTGAGGGCAACAATATCCACTCTAGCGCAGCAAAATTGGAGATCGCAAATAGCATTGTGTCGTGGTGGAATAGCTCTCGCATGCGTAGCTATTATGTCCAAAAGTGTTCGAACGTTTTGACAGCCCAACCACAGTGTAATGGCATACTTTATGAATTCTGTTATACACTAAATCTCAATACCATAGGAAATTTGAAAAGAATTCCAATAAGAGCACAACAGGTTCTGTATGCTTTCGTTTGAAACCGAGTTGGATGGTACATGCCGCTCGGTGGCCAGACGTAGTAGCAGTACCAGAAGCGTCGTGGAGCGATTGTGTGGGAGTTTGAACATTATGAACGTTAAACTAAAGATCACTCAAACACATGCCACACAGATGTAATCATACATACATACATACATACATACATACATACATACATACATACATACATACATACATACATACATACATACATACATACATACATACATACATACATGCATGCATGCATGCATACATACATACATACATACATACATACATACATACATACATACATACATACATACATACATACATACATACATACATACATACATACATACACAGACAGACAGACAGACAGACAGTGTGGTACTTGTTTAGGAATCTAAACAGAGTTTAATGGACACTAGTAATTCCCTACATGTAGATATATTACATTGCCTGATCACGTCGCACTGCTAGCCTTATATAGCATCAGCCTCATACAGTACTCCCCCAGTTAAACTTATATTATTCACATTCTGGAGTAATAATCCATGATATCGATAGATCATGTAGTAACTCATGCAACTGAATGCTAAGAAGGGGGTATTCTAAGTGCCAGAAGTGCCAGAAGGGGGTATTCTAAGTGCCAGAAGTGCCAGAAGGGGGTATTCTAAGTGCCAGAAGTGCCAGAAGGGGGTATTCTAAGTGCCAGAAGGGGGGTATTCTAAGTGCCAGAAGTGCCAGAAGGGGGTATTCTAAGTGCCAGAAGTGCCAGAAGGGAGTATTCTAAGTGCCAGAAGGGGGTATTCTAAGTGCTCAGGACACTTGGAATACCACCTTCTGGCAACTCTTTGGCACTTGCATCCATCTTGATGTTTCTACCTACAATCAACCAATCAGATTCCACGAATCCATTAGCTATTGCCTATATTGCCTATAAATCTGAACGTTTCACGCTTTAGCTGAATCTCATTCTTAGCCACCATGAAATCTAAAATTATTCATGATCAAGCATATAAAAAATCTGATGCAAAATGAGTCTGAAATTTGGGGAAATATTCTATTGCATCCACATCAAATGTCTGCTCTCCTGCGAGCCAATGAAAGATCTACCCGTAGACGCTACTTCAGAGCAATTTTTGGGTATTAGTATCCTCCAAAAAAATATTCATTTTCTTACTGAGCTATCTAAACAGGTTAAGAAACACAGGATAGGTAGCATTTGTCTTTACTCCATCAATATATACGATACTTTATCAAATCGTCTATGCGTAGATGATATGCATCTACACATAGATGGCAATTTAATAAAACTCCTCTATACATGTAACTGAATTTGATACTACACTCATTTCTTCAGGTACATGGAATTCTAACATATGTATGTATGTATGTATGTATGTATGTATGCATGCATGTATGTATGTATGCATGCGTGTATGCATGTATGTATGCATGTATGTATGTATGTATGTATGTATGTATGTATGTATTTATTTATGTTTGCACATGTACATGCACTACACACAAACTGCTAACTTGGATGTTTAATAACAAGACGTAACGTATTTATGTGGGTTTTAATTGCCTATAAATTATGCTCATGCATTTTATGCATAACCGGGTGGGGGGCAAGAAAATGGACCTTGTACATGTTCACTAGCCACAACCCCTTTACATGCGCCTTTACCCTCAATAGTAGGTTACCTCATGCTTCTGCATGAAGGAATGGTCATTTTTTTCATCCATGGTTTTGTGTCAGCAGCAACACGAGGGATGATGATGACACTGCTGGAACCAAGCCTTTGTTGTTGGGATCTGCTGAACACGAAGTTGGACCAAGTAAAATGTCTGCTGCCTGGGTGGCACTAGGTGGGTGGGTGTGTGTCTGTATCTGTTATGGTGTATTTGTGTGTGTGTGTGTGTGTGTGTGTGTGTGTGTTTTTTTTTGTGTCTGTGTGTGTGTGTGTGTGTGCGTGGTGTGTGTGTGTGTGTTTTTTTGTGTGTGTGTGTGTGTTTGTGTGTGTGTGTGTGTGCATATGATTATGACTTTTTTTTTTTGTTCCTGCAGTGAATGCATTCAAGGTGCTGCTAACATTTGATATGGCTTTTCTTTGCCTTACATTTATCTACACTGGTATGTAAGACCTAAACGCTTAAGGTGATGATGCCATGTGTGGTGCACATGGTCTCTGGTTATCACTAAGGTTTAATACCTTGGTCATGCTCCATTAGTTATGGATGGTGGCTAAAATAGAAGTACTGGCTAGATTTCTACTGTTTAGCATCAGGGTTTGTAGTGAGGGAGAGGGATGGATAAATAGAGGGGGAGGGAAGGAGGGAGGGCAATCCCTCCCACTCTCACTCCTCTCCCTCATGCTTTTCTCACTCACTCACTCCTCATGCGGGTTAGTGTTCATTACTGAGACTTTCACTCACTACACACTTCCCCCCCCTCCCTCCCCCACAACTGCCATGCCCTCACCCACCTGCTAGGTTATGAGTTGAACTTCTGGAGTGGTGTGTATGGGAACATTATTGGTGAGGTGTGTGGGCCCTTTGGGGTGTGGTGTCAAAGCTTGTTAATTGCCGCAGGAAACGTTGGGACGTTTAAGAGCTACCACATTGGAGTTGCTGCTGCCTTTGTTGGCATTGGTGAAATGGTTGGTGAGTCTGAACACATGATGTGTTGTGCACGTAAAGCTGCAGACATCTAAGCTTTGGTGCACTATACATGGTTATTACTTCGTTGCCTATACTTTGCATTTGTCTCCTGCACTGTGATCTCACGTGCACCACCCACAACGTAACGGTGCATACTTACACAATATGATGCGCACTTACACCCCCATGTGCTGTGTCGACCCACCCCTTTGTGATTTAGCTGGTGCGCTGTTTGGTATTCTCGGGAAGTTCACCAACAAATATGGGCGTGACCTGGTGATCCTCCTTGGGATGCTGGTGCACCTCCTGACCTTTCTACTCATCTTCTTCAACCTGCCTGACAATGCCATTAACGCACTTGTCCCCGCTGATGAGTCCAAAGGTTACCTCTTGATGCATTCCAAGTTAGTGTGTGTGTGTGTGGGTGTGGGTGAGTGGGTGGGGGGGGCAGACTTTGCTTCATCATGCATGTACTGTAATTGTGTGTATGTGTATGTGTGTGTGTGTGTGTGTGTGTGTGTAAGGTACATGTTAGTATGCCGTCTCGGGGGCTACATGAGGTGTGTCATATACCACAAACAGTAACGTTGGTTAATAAGACCTTGTGCTGTACTTGTAGGTGCATTGTGGGTTTGATGTTTGTGTGGTGGTGCTAATGTTGGGCATGCACACAGAGGGGAGTGGGGGGGGTGGGTGGGGAGAGCTCTGAGGTACAGTCATGCTGTACTTGTGGTCTGATATGCTTGGAGATGTGTGGGCACAACTGTGTATTGGGCTAACTATTACTATTTACGTGTATCCATGGGCTGTTGTGTAGTATTAATTCATCACAATTGTATGCTCGCTGGAAGTTCTATGGAAATGTATGTTCTTGTGGTGGGCGGGGTGTTTACCCTAATAATCTTGTGTTGAATCTATATTAGCTGTGTGACGTTACCAATGAATATACTTATATGTTTATAGCCCCTGTGTATGGACGGCTCCACCTTATGTTGAGACAAGGAATTAATTGACTTCTGGTTATTTGAACTAGCACAAGCACTTTTGGTTATTTGAACTAGCACTTGAGGGAAGGGGGTGGGGGGTGGTTTTGATGTACTGCCAAGCGCTTACCAAGTTGCATCAGATCAGTCACCTGAACAGGAGGGTGGTCACTGGAGCAGGTGATAAGGTGGGTCACCTGTACAGAGTTGTCACTGGAGCAAGTGATCGCAAGTGTTAAGGTAGTCACCTGAACAGGGTGGTTATCAAAGCTGATAGTCACCAGATCAGGGTGGCGAGATCACCTAATAACATTCATGAGTAACAAAAGTGGTCGCTCAAAAATTTGCATTCAGTATTAGTTGTAGGTTCAACTGGACACAGACTTTTGCAGTTGATAGTTATAATGGTGATTTTCTTTGATGCAGACCTAAAAAAATTTAACTTGCAGAAGCAATAATTTGTCTCATATGCTGCCATATTAAACAGAGCATTAAGTACATGCACAGTAGCCTACAGATGTCACTTACAAAGCATAATTAGAGGTTTAGTGAACATTTGAACATGGATAGTTGATGTCTAACCTGGGCATCTATCGCTTGGTACAGGGGGGAAAAAGTTATATTTGCGTTCCAAGTTCTGCTGTGATGAAATTTTGTAAAAATAGCAGAAGGAGTTAAGCCTTCGAACCTTCGGCCCAAACAGGTAAGGACACTTACAATGTGGGCAAAACATTATAACGTCGCTAGAAAGGTGATATTTTGTCAGAATGCAAAAAAAAAAAGGGGGGAGGGGGGGGGTCCTGTATCCCCACTGTGTACAAATGTACCCACGCGGTGTACAAATGTGTCCACACAGTGTACAAATGTGCCCCCGCGGTGTACAAATGTGCCCCCGCAGTGTACAAATGTGTCCACACGGTGTACAAATGTGCCCCCGCAGTGTACAAATGTGTCCACACGGTGTACAAATGTGCCCCCGCAGTGTACAAATGTGCCCCCGCAGTGTACAAATGTGCCCCCGCAGTGTACAAATGTGCCCCCGCGGTGTACAAATGTGCCCCCGCGGTGTACAAATGTGCCCCCGCGGTGTACAAATGTGCCCACGCGGTGTACAAATGTGCCCCCCTCAGAATATTAGACATTAATATAGTAAGAGCACAAAGCTAAGTTTAGTGTTAATCCTTATTAACACATCACAGTGTTAATACACTTACCATGATATACTATCCAAGAGGCTGAAGGAGATGGATGAGATCATTATAGTGGTCCTAATTAGTGGGACTTTTATCTATGGGATAATGCTTGGTGGCCAGACATGGGGAAATATTTGAGTGCCCTTCCTGCTATCCTTTGTTGATCGTTAGTGACATCTGTTTTTGTTGTTGTGTGGGATGGCATTTGGCTTTTTTTCTTGAGGAAGGTGACGTGGTGTTGTGCCTACATCAAACACTGTTATAAGTTTGGTAGGGCAAGAAGTGTGTGTGTGTGTGTGTGTGTGTGTGTGTGTGTGTGTGTGTGTGTGTGTGTGTGTGTGTGTGTGTGTGTGTGTGTGTGTGTGTGCATCGCGCATATGATGATGCTTTCGTGTATTTATTTACATTCAGTAGATATTTTTTTATATTTGTGTTGAGCATTTCCTGGCTAGTGTTTGTACATGTATATATGCCCGCGCAGTGTGAGAGTTAATTTAGATGGCTGTGCAAGATGTGAATCCGTTCTACAGTATGTCTGCATAACTCCATGCTACAATAGATTCCTACATAGGTCAGAGGCCAAAGAGTTATTGTATCCTATTTATTTAAGAGCCATTGCATTTATATGGTATCTGCTGCATTTTGGCTTGCAGCTTGTAGCAATAAATAAATATTAATAAAACTATCACACCTTTAATAGAGATGAGGCAACACTATGAATGCTGTTTTGTGTGTGTGGGGGGTAAGGAATAGCTATACATTGGATTCCACGTAATTGAGTCACCGGCTTAGCGGACCAGCTGTGTAATGGAGCCCATTTGGGCTCAAGACAGAACAATTTCCTAGATGTACAGTGTGTTTATTAAGCTTTATTGAGCCAACCTCTTCATGTCTGTTTACAAACCAATCTGTTTGAATTAAGCGGAATCCCCTGTACTGTATATTTTAATAGAATTCGTGGTCCATCAATGTGTAAGTGTATGTTTACACCATTAAAATTAAACATAGCGATCAGTGTCTGCATCATCACTAAATCCAATTATCTGTGCTTTTGAATCACTTTCCACCCAGTTCACTTGGCACATGGTTTTGCACAAACATAATAATTGATTACATATAAACTGGTCGAAAATTAAATCTTGTGTGTCGTGACCCACACTTTAGGACACCATCTACCATGGCAACGGAACACTTCGTAAAGTGTAGACCGCAATGATCTAACGGTCCATCTATGGTCATGTGCCCCAATGGATGGTCAATCAGGACTGTTTCGAGGGTTTCGATGGGCTATTAGAGGGAGAAAGTGAATCTTGTGTTAATGTTTGTGGCAACTGAACTACGTGCCCAGAAGGTGTGCTTACCACTGTGGTCAGCAGGCCAGACGTAGTGTTAACTTCCACGATTTGCTTGGCTTTGCTTGGCATCGGGAGTCAGTATTACAAATGTTTGGTTGCTGAGTGGGGATGCCTGGTGGCCAAGAAGTATGAATAGTGCTGTAGGGAAATGATGGCATATTCAACTTTAACAATTTGATGCAGATTGTTATTTTTGCTATCTACTGGCCCAAAGGTACTTTATTTATTCATATCACATCAGTCTGGGATGTGGGGGGAAATCCCTCATTCAAGCAGGGAAATGCCCTCACACACATGAACTGTTGCTGGGAAGATTGTCAATGTCTTAATAAGTGATACTTACTACTTCTTGTGCGTTTTAAGAACCAGCATGTGTGTTTGTGTGGTCACATTTTCTAGCTAGATAATTTCCCTTGGCTGTTACATGTATGCACTGAAGTTAGTGTTTGTGTTCCTGTACTTGTATAGGGTATAATTGATGAGGTGGTGTTAACACTACAGTTGCTTTGATCCATTGGGTGACTGTCTTTTGTAACATAATAGTATGGCTTTTATAAAAGCCTATGTTGGTTTTGCTTTTGCAAAATAACATGGCTTTTATATAACAGCCTATCTGTTTGCATTTGTTTAAATAGTACTATCGCTACTTTAGATTGGTTGGGGTGGGGCTGAATTGTCACAGTAGCAAGGTTGTCCCCATGCATCATGCCCTCGTCTTCTAGCAATTTTACCCTGACATGACTGCACGTACTTGACGGTTCATAATTCCCCTTGTCTCTTGCCTTGACTTGGCCATCATTTTCAATGGCAAGCAACTTCCTCGCTGGCAACTGTAGGAACTGAACCAGTTCGTACACAGTTGTGTGCGGATCAAATGTGGCTGAGAGCTCTCTTTCCTGCAGCAGTAGGTTGTTAACACTACGGCCGGCTTGAAAACCTTAAGTACTTACCATGTTGGCTGCTATGGTTGGAATCTATTTGTTGGGAGGGAGAATGAGACATTTAGGTGTGTGTGTGTGTGTGTGTGTGTGTGTGCACGTGTGTGTATGTGGGTGTGGGGATGGTTACTGACCTGTACATCACTTTGCACTTGGATGGTGTTAAGTAGTGTTGAATACAGCAACGTGAGCCAGTTCTAACCTGTGGGGAGTGGCGTTCGAGTTCATCATCACTTTACTGATTTCATCCCGTTTTATGTGCTAAGTCTCAGTGACTCAGGGAGGAACTGTCTGTCGGCACATGTATGGTTTCTCGACCCAACAATGCTTTCAGTGTTTACACACGTCTTGCGATAACACAGGCGTAAAATGCATTCATACTCGTTTGTTGGAACAGTCGACTTATGTGTCCTTAGCGCTTATTAACTTTATCATTGCTCGGGTCACTTTACCAGTGATTGTATCCAGCACGCAGATTAGATTATTCTTATTAAAAGCATGCGAGCGCGCGCTTTGGCTTTTTTTGCCGGGAAAATTTCTAGTTGACTTAATACACCGATGGTAAGTTTGATCTCTGCTGTTGTCCACCACTACCGATTAGAGTGCTGCATAGATTATATAGACTTACCGCGCGCATTGTTTCTTTGCTTCCAAACACTTAATGTGCGAAACTGCCGGGAATGAGCGAAACTGCCGGGAATCAGCGGTTAAAAGGTTATGTGGGCGTGGAATCCAGCAATGAATCATGAAAGTATTTGTTTATGATTCTGGGTGGGAAGATTTCGTTATATATAATACAGAACCACCACTCGAAGGTAAGCTTTTCCCCTGGTGTTTTGTAACCTGCGGTAGTCACTGAATACATCTGCAAGAATTATCACTAGTGACCGCACACAGTCACGTAACGAAAGTGAGAAATAAACTCTAAATAAAGCCCTGTTATTTTGATATTCGCCTACCGAGTGAGCTACATGTATGCGCAATGTTTTAAAAGCAACTCTGCCAAGCTTTTTATGCATAGTTGCACTAAGAAGTGCTTGTATTTATATATTTGCTGTTTGTGTGTGATGTACTCAATCCTGCATTATGCCCCCAAATAAAATGCAGTACTGCTCAACCATGATCTTCTACTGTACACGTGCACAAATACATGCATCTGTGTGTACATGTACTGCACAGGGACATGAGTGTGTACGTGTACTGCAGAGGGACATGTGTGTGTACATGTATTGAAGAGGGACATGTGTGTGTACATGTACTGAAGAGGGACATGTGTGTACATGTACTGAAGAGGGACATGAGTGTGTACATGTACTGAAGAGGGACATGTGTGTGTACATGTACTCCAGAGGGACATGTGTGTGTACATGTACTGCAGAGGGACGTGTGTGTACATGTACTGCAGAGGGACATGTGTGTGTATGTGTACTCCAGAGGGACATGTGTGTGTACATGTACTGCAGAGGGACATGAGTGTGTACAGAGGGACATGTGTGTGTACATGTACTGCAGAGGGACCTGTGTGTGTACATGTACTGCAGAGGGACATGTGTGTGTACATGTACTGCAGAGGGACATGTGTGTGTACATGTACTCCAGAGGGACGTGTGTACATGTACTGAAGAGGGACATGAGTGTGTACATGTACTGCAGATGGATGTATGTGTGCACACATTTGTACTATAGGGACATACGCCCTCTGTATACATGCATACTTAACATATGATTCGTAAAAACAAATAAATGGTGAGATGTATCGTGTGTGTGTGTGTATGTGTGTATGTGTGTATGTGTGTGCATTGATAGTGTGCACTAACTGAAAGGTTGCGGTAGAACTCTGGCTGATGGATCGTGTGATTGTGTGGTTTGGATTGCCTTATTCGTAATGTGGCAAATTGTTTTGCATGAATACGACTTAGTATGGTTTGTTATCACTGCAGGTATGATAATCCGATGCTCTGGCATCTTCATTGGTAGCCTGCTCATCTGATGCTTATCTCTCTCTCTCTCTCTCTCTCTCTCTCCCTCTCTCACTCTCAAAGCATCTATCTAGTGCATGTGTGTGCATTTCTCCTTGGATTCGCGGACAGCATTTTCAACACCCAGGTGAATAGGGAGTGTGTGTGTGTGTGTGTGTGTGTGTGTGTGTGTGTGTGTGTGTGTGTGTGTGTGTGTGTGTGTGTGTGTGTGTGTGTGTGTGATGCTGCAGACAGCATTACATCATTTGTTATTTGTACAATTGTTGTTTCATCATGTGTGCTTTCTAGATATATTCCCTGATTGGTGTTCTCTATCCAACTGATGATAAAAGCGCTCCAGCTATTGCCCTCTTCAAGTTCTTTCAGGTTTGTGTGTGTGTGTGTGTCTGTGTATCTGTGTGTCTGTGTGCATATTCCTGCTTCAAACTAAGTGTGGTTAAATCAGCAGCATGTCCAGGGTCAGCAGAGCGTCTTTGTGATGTGGTCCAGTCCTCTACGTACTGGTGTACATGTGTGTGTGTGCAGAAGTATACGTGTCGCTGACAGTGCTTACATCTATGGCATGATTACATGGGCATGTACATAGTGTGTGGTGATGTGCAATCTACCAATGTGTACACACAGCATAATGTATCTTTCATCTGTTTAGTCCATAACTGCAGCCATTGGGTTTCTGACATCCACCTTCCTTGTTCTCAAGTGGCAGCTGTTGATTCTGGTAATGTGTGTGTGTGTGTGTGTGTGTGTGTGTGTGTGTGTGTGTGTGTGTGTGTGTGTGTGTGTGTGTGTGTGTGTGTGTGTGTGTGTGTGTGTGTGTGTGCCTGGTGATCAGGCAGCTAGGCTGTATTATCCTGTTACAGTGTGCTAATATACTTTGATGTGTGCATCATGTTATCACTTATGTGTGGTTATGAATAGCCTTAACTCACTGCATAATAATTGTTCATTACTTCTGCCTGTTATGTGCATGTGTGGTAGTGTAGCTGTGTGCTAGTGTAGCTGTGTGCATGTGTGCTAGTGTAGCTGTGTGCATGTGTGCTAGTGTAGCTGTGCATGTGTGCTAGTGTAGCTGTGCATGTGTGCTAGTGTAGCTGTGGGCATGTGTGCTAGTGTAGCTGTGTGCATGTGTGCTAGTGTAGCTGTGTGCATGTGTGCTAGTGTAGCTGTGCTAGTGTAGCTGTGTGCATGTGCTAGTGTAGCTGTGTGCATGTGTGCTAGTGTAGCTGTGCATGTGTGCTAGTGTAGCTGTGTGCATATGTGCTAGTGTAGCTGTGTGCATGTGTGCTAGTGTAGCTGTGCATATGTGCTAGTGTAGTTGTGTGCATGTGTGCTAGTGTAGCTGTGCATGTGTGCTAGTGTAGCTGTGTGCATGTGTGGTAGTGTAGCTGTGTGCATGTGTGCTAGTGTAGCTATGTGCATGTGTGCTAGTGTAGCTATGTGCATGTGTGCTAGTGTAGCTGTGTGCATGTGTGCTAGTGTAGCTGTGTGCATGTGTGCTAGTGTAGCTGTGTGCATGTGTGCTAGTGTAGCTGTGTGCATGTGTGGTAGTGTAGCTGTGTGCATGTGTGCTAGTGTAGCTGTGTGCATGTGTGCTAGTGTAGCTATGTGCATGTGTGCTAGTGTAGCTGTGTGCATGTGTGCTAGTGTAGCTGTGTGCTAGTGTAGCTGTGTGCTAGTGTAGCTGTGTGCATGTGTGCTAGTGTAGCTGTGTGCTAGTGTAGCTGTGTGCATGTGTGCTAGTGTAGTTGTGTGCATGTGTGCTAGTGTAGCTATGTGCATGTGTGCTAGTGTAGTTGTGTGCATGTGTGCTAGTGTAGCTGTGTGCATGTGTAGCTGTGTGCATGTGTGCTAGTGTAGCTGTGCATGTGTGCTAGTGTAGCTGTGCATATGTGCTAGTGTAGTTGTGTGCATGTGTGCTAGTGTAGCTATGTGCATGTGTGCTAGTGTAGCTGTGCATGTGTGCTAGTGTAGTTGTGTGCATGTGTGCTAGTGTAGCTGTGTGCATGTGTGCTAGTGTAGCTGTGTGCATGTGTGCTAGTGTAGCTGTGTGCATGTGTGCTAGTGTAGCTGTGTGCATGTGTGCTAGTGTAGCTGTGTGCATGTGTGCTAGTGTAGCTGTGTGCATGTGTGCTAGTGTAGCTGTGTGCATGTGTGCTAGTGTAGCTGTGTGCATGTGTAGCTGTGCATGTGTGCTAGTGTAGCTGTGCATGTGTGCTAGTGTAGCTGTGTGCATGTGTGCTAGTGTAGCTGTGTGCATGTGTGCTAGTGTAGCTGTGTGCATGTGTGCTAGTGTAGCTGTGTGCATGTGTAGCTGTGCATGTGTGCTAGTGTAGCTGTGCATGTGTGCTAGTGTAGCTGTGTGCATGTGTGCTAGTGTAGCTGTGTGCATGTGTAGCTGTGCATGTGTGCTAGTGTAGCTGTGTACATGTGTGGTAGTGTAGTTGTGTGCTAGTGTAGCTATGTGCATGTGTGCTAGTGTAGCTGTGTGCATGTGTGCTAGTGTAGCTGTGCATGTGTGCTAGTGTAGCTGTGTGCATGTGTGCTAGTGTAGCTGTGTGCATGTGTGCTAGTGTAGCCGTGCATGTGTGCTAGTGTAGCTGTGTGCATGTGTGCTAGTGTAGCTGTGCATGTGTGCTAGTGTAGCTGTGTGCATGTGTGCTAGTGTAGCTGTGTGCATGCGTGCTAGTGTAGCTATGTGCATGTGTGCTAGTGTAGCTGTGTGCATGTGTGCTAGTGTAGCTGTGTGCATGTGTGCTAGTGTAGCTGTGTGCATGTGTGCTAGTGTAGCTATGTGCATGTGTGCTAGTGTAGCTGTGCATGTGTGCTAGTGTAGCTGTGTGCATGTGTGCTAGTGTAGCTGTGCATGTGTGCTAGTGTAGCTGTGTGCATGTGTGCTAGTGTAGCTATGTGCATGTGTGCTAGTGTAGCTGTGTGCATGTGTGCTAGTGTAGCTGTGTGCATGTGTGCTAGTGTAGCTGTGTACATGTGTGCTAGTGTAGCTGTGTGCATGTGCTAGTGTAGCTGTGTGCTAGTGTAGCTGTGTGCATGTGTGCTAGTGTAGCTGTGTGCATGTGTGCTAGTGTAGCTGTGTGCATGTGTGCTAGTGTAGCTGTGTGCATGTGTGCTAGTGTAGCTGTGTGCATGTGTGCTAGTGTAGCTGTGTGCATGTGTGCTAGTGTAGCTGTGTGCATGTGTGCTAGTGTAGCTGTGCATGTGTGCTAGTGTAGCTGTGTGCATGTGTGCTAGTGTAGCTGTGTGCATGTGTGCTAGTGTAGCCGTGCATGTGTGCTAGTGTAGCTGTGTGCATGTGTGCTAGTGTAGCTGTGCATGTGTGCTAGTGTAGCTGTGTGCTAGTGTAGCTGTGTGCATGCGTGCTAGTGTAGCTATGTGCATGTGTGCTAGTGTAGCTGTGTGCATGTGTGCTAGTGTAGCTGTGTGCATGTGTGCTAGTGTAGCTGTGTGCATGTGTGCTAGTGTAGCTATGTGCATGTGTGCTAGTGTAGCTGTGCATGTGTGCTAGTGTAGCTGTGTGCATGTGTGCTAGTGTAGCTGTGCATGTGTGCTAGTGTAGCTGTGTGCATGTGTGCTAGTGTAGCTATGTGCATGTGTGCTAGTGTAGCTGTGTGCATGTGTGCTAGTGTAGCTGTGTGCATGTGTGCTAGTGTAGCTGTGTACATGTGTGCTAGTGTAGCTGTGTGCATGTGCTAGTGTAGCTGTGTGCTAGTGTAGCTGTGTGCATGTGTGCTAGTGTAGCTGTGTGCATGTGTGCTAGTGTAGCTGTGTGCATGTGTGCTAGTGTAGCTGTGTGCATGTGTGCTAGTGTAGCTGTGTGCATGTGTGCTAGTGTAGCTGTGTGCATGTATGGTATTTTTTGTGACTTAATATGGAATTCTGTCTAGACACTTGTTCACTATGAACATTATTTGTGTTAGGATTGGGTTGTTTAGTGTGTAATCACCTGCATGGGGTCCTTTTCTATTTACAGTCCAATAGACTAAGGTGGAGGAACTGTGGGGTGGTTTTGTGGGTGGGGTTTAGTTTTAACAGAGAATGTATAATGATACACCTGCTGCTTTTATTGTTTAACATAACCAATGGAATTTATTGCTTTTGTTGTTGTGAAAACAGTTCTACCTATTTCAGCTAAGGACAACCCACCAATCAGATCAGTTGAAGGGTGTGTCCTCATGTGTAGGGCCTCCTCAGTTATTACCTGGATGTCTGGTTGGACCTGCCTCCATTTCTTGTTTCTGTAGTTTATGTCGAACCATTTGAGAAAGAGGAGGGAAGGGGGAAGCATGTACTTAGTCCCTCGTAGTCTTCTCCTCACACACACACACACACACACACACACAAACACACAAACACACAATCTCCAGATGTCCTCTAACTCTTCTCACCAATCCTTTTCATCACCTGGTGTCACTTACTATCATCACCTGGTGTCACCTCCATCACTTACCATATATACTGGGCCCCACTGGGAGTAGGGGGTGGGGTTAGATATCCAGGTATTCAGGTAACAATAACATTTGAATAATATGGAGGACCTTTGTACACTGCATGAGGTTTAACTAATCACCTGCAGGGGGGGGGGGGGTTAACTATAATGATTGTTTGTGAAATAGTGCATATAAGGCCTCCCCCTTTAAGCCCCAGTGGTCATGTGAAATTATCATATCTTTTCTGTGAATGCTTCAGCTAACATTTATGATTTTTTGAAGAACCGTTCATAGTTACAGGGATCTGCACATTTAAAGACGAGCTGTTTTTTCTTTTAATTGGGGACAGTGGGAGGGTGCCTATACATTGATGTGAGGGGGGCCTATATGGAAGGATGCCTAATATGTGAGGGGGGCCTGTTTGTGCCATACTTATGGTACATCGATATATCTTTTCAAATTTCCACCACCATTTCCACCACTTGTCCCACACCATTTCCACCACTTGTCCCACACCATTTCCACCACTTGTCCCACACTATTTCTCTATATGAAAATAGATTTTGGATATTTTTTGCTGCCATGAGTACAAAGCTCACCAACCTATCCGTTTAGATTTCCACATATCTCTATATGACTGTAAGTGTCTGTAGGTGAATTATTACCGGAGCTATGATCATTGAATTGAATGTTATCTGTTACGGGAATATAGCTGTGCAAATTTTCCTGTGTGTGTGTGTGTGTGTGTGTGTGTGTGCTGAGCACTCCAGTGATCACTATTGGTATTAAAAAAAACCTTTGCAGGCTTTTCTGGCTGTTGGAGGCACTCTCTCCTTTGCTGTGGTTGAGTGGAAACACTACAAGAGGCCTCAATCAGTCTCTGACTGAAGGGATAGGGATCCAGTGTCTCCGTGTACAGTAACTCTTGACACATTGTAATTGATACACAGTACTATAAAAGCATTGTTTTGAGTATGTTAGTTTCTGCAGTGGATAAGGTGTCCCTGCTTATGGCTGTGTTATGTTTTTATTATTTTTTTCTTCACAAACAATGGCGGTCACAATAAACGATGTTAAAAGACATGCACCCATATCTAAACTTCGCTAACAATGTTTCAATTATACCAGAACTCTAAAAGTCAGCAATCATACACAGTGGTTTAAAAATAGGACCCATGAGGACATTAGGAGGGCAAAAAATAATTGCATTCTGATATGGTATAAGGATGTGTTCATAATTTGTTTATTTTAAAATTATAATTATTTTAAAATTCAAGCCACTGTATTCAAGACAATATAACACGTGCCTCAATTAGTGAAATTTGACCTTTGCACTGACCACAATTTGATGCCATAAATGATTATGTATGATCAATGAACAGAAGGATGTAAACAGATGTAGTAAAACATTTAAACATTTAATATTCTTACCTCCTTCTTGAGGTATGGTGCCGCTAGCGACCTCTTAACTAATGTATATTACTGTTAGAGCGCCATGTATGTTGAACACTTAATAATCGTTACTAACATTCGGTATATATGAGAAAGTTGAACAATCTAGAAGCTTTTGATAAGCATATAAAGTTATCGGAAAGCAGCACAACAATTCCTTGAATCTGATGCTGTAGAGAAAAAGGATATAAGCAAGAAATGCAGTGCACAGAATACAGGCAAAAGAAAGCTGATAGAAGTGAATAGAGTGCATCTCCTGAGAATGCTTTTTACTGCTACCAACAAGATACATCTTTTAATAAGAGGTCCATGATGCTGCATGTGAATGCTGCTTGCTCTCCTGATGGCCCACTTTCATGTCTCATCCTGCCAGTCTAATTTATTGGTGACACCATGTGATGAAGGTCAGGTGATGATGGTCAGTAATACCAGGTGAAGGTAAGTGACACCAGGTGAAAATGGTCAGTGACATCAGATGTTGAAGGTAATGACACCAGGTGATGATGGTCAGTGACACCAGGTGAAGGTAATGACACCGGGTGTTGAAGGTAAGTGACACCAGGTGATGATGGTCAGTGACACTAGGTGATGGTGGTCAGTGACACCAGGTGATGATGGTCAGTGACACCAGGTGATGATGGTCAGTGGCACCAGGTGATGATGGTCAGTGGCACCAGGTGATGATGGTCAGTGACACCAGGTGATGATGGTCAATGACACCAGGTGATGATGGTCAGTGACACTAGGTGATGATGGTCAGTGACACCAGGTGATGATGGTCAGTGACACCAGGTGATGATGGTCAGTGACACCAGGTGATGATGGTCAGTGGCACCAGGTGATGATGGTCAGTGACACCAGGTGATGATGGTCAGTGACACCAGGTGATGATGGTCAGTGACACCAGGTGATGATGGTCAGTGACACCAGGTGATGATGGTCAGTGACACCAGGTGATGATGGTCAGTGACACCAGGTGATGATGGTCAGTGACACCAGGTGATGATGGTCAGTGACACCAGGTGATGATGGTCAGTGACACCAGGTGATGATGGTCAGTGACACCAGGTGATGATGGTCAGTGACACCAGGTGATGATGGTCAGTGACACCAGGTGATGATGGTCAGTGACACCAGGTGATGATGGTAAGTGACACCAGGTGATGATGGTCAGTGACACTAGGTGTTGATGGTCAGTGACACCAGGTGATGATGGTAAGTGACACCAGGTGATGATGGTCAGTGACACTAGGTGATGATGGTCGGTGACACCAGGTGTGAAGGTAAGTGACACCAGATGGTGAAGGTGACACCCGAGGTTGAAGGTAAGTGATGGTCACTGACACCAGGTGTTGAAGTTAAGTGACACCAGGTGGGCGAAGGTGGCACCGGTTTGAAGGTAAGTGACACCAGTGATGAAGGTGACACCAGTAAGTGACAATTGTGGTAAAAGAAACACGCAAGCCATTGGAGTCTCTCTGCATGATGTCATAGCTTGACAACCTTTCCGATATATTCGCATTTGTCTGGCACCATAATGTCCCGTTATGTAAAATTATATATGCTCTTGTTCACAAGGCAAAACGTTGCCTCACTAGAAGAGCATATGATTACATGCACATTCAGATGTTGATGCTCTTCAAACTACTAAGCCAATGTCTGATCAAATTGTCCATAGTCAATCATTTGTCAGAACACTACCAACAGTTATAATGTTCAATCTTGGCTTACATGTAACATTTTTAGAAACATTGATAAGATTACCTGTCACCGATAGTTAAAAAAAACTACTGCTACATTCAAATCATGATCAATTATGCCTGGATTGACTTAGCATTTTAAATTCATGACGCGATATGATTAAGATTACTTAACTTAACCCACCTGCACCACTAATATTTGACTGGTCAGCAAGCCAGAGTTAGACAGTCTAAGCACTTAGCACAGAGCTACCAACTTGTTACAAAGTCTATATAGTCAGGTGTGCACATGTTGGTCATGAGATTAGATCAGACCCTCCAAATTAAAAGAATGGTTGTAATTTAACTTGTTATGCATCATGAGCAAACATAACTGGTTGTTAGCTACCTCTGGTGAGTTGTTGCAGCTCACATTTCTTATGTATAGGATTTGCAGTAATTTTAATTTGTAGTGTATTAGATCAAGTGCAAGTGATAAATGTAATTATAACTATATCACCATGCAGTGGTATTGTGTTTTACTCTTTCAGCCTGCAGTGTAATATTTAATTCACAGTAGTGCACTAGTGGCTAAGCATAATGAACATTTTAACAATGAAGGTACATATTTCAATATTTAATGGAGAGACTAGGAGCAAAAAGTGGGCAGGCCACAACTGCCTTGATTCCATGCAATAATTATAACAAGAACCTCATGTATGCTATGTGCTATTGAAAAACTTTCTGTGTGTCAATGTACTTATCACCACTACAGTAATTGATATAACGCTGTCCATAATAAATGAATCAAGCAATTTGCAATGTTTGAAAGCATAGGAAAACATCTTAACATTCAGATCCCGCAGTATCTGACAATTACGTTTCATCTTTCAAATATGATACTTGGATTAACACACTGAACATACACCAGTAGCAAGGAAAAGAAATCATTCAGTACAGATATGATACATGGATTAAAACACAGAATATAACATGAAAATGCACCAGTAGCAAGGAAAAGAAATCATTCAATACAGAAAGGATCAATGCTGCAGGGCCAGTATTGCCCTCACAGCGAACAGTATGGCTAAGACCATAGCCACTGCAAAGTAACTAATCACAGCAGAGATGTTCAGGCAGCATACTCTCTTAGTCTTCCTTTTTGCAGATGCTGTGTTGCCATTCAGATTGTCCTGTCTAGCCTGCCATAAAGGGGAACAAACGTTATTTTTAGAACCAGGCGCTGTGTTGTGCATGTGGCAATTCAACAAGGGCAATGCAGTACTTCTGTACTGGCCCAGCATGCATATATGGGATGATTTGTATTGTTGATGATGGGGAGATACATTTGTTGAAAAAAACACAACAGTTTATGCTAGATTCTATTGCAGACCACAAGTGTTGTTTAACTAGATAATACCATATGAAACACAACCTGACAAATTCTGGCTTAATTCTGCTTTTTTTTTTTTTAACAAGGTTTTCTTATTTCTGATTGTTATGCAATTGAAAAATTTTTAGATTGCATCAAGGCACACCAAGGTAAAAAGTATTTTTAACAAACTAAAGTCATGAGCATAGCACCAAATATTTTATTATTAGCCCCCTATCAATACAAAAAAAAAAATTGTTTTTTGATATGTGACGGTTGCTATGGATTGTCCAATCAAATCAATTGATTAAATGCATGAATGTAGTTATCAATCTGGCTTGCGTTACATAATTGTGCTTTATTTGAAATACAATGCAATTTAACAGGCAGGCTGGCTGAATGGTTGTGTGCATGCATTACGCACGTTAGCTAACAGTGTGCAGTCACGTTAGCTAACAGTGTGCAGTCACGTTAGCTAACAGTGTGCAGTCACGTTAGCTAACAGTGTGCAGTCACGTTAGCTAACAGTGTGCAGTCACGTTAGCTAACAGTGTGCAGTCACGTTAGCTAACAGTGTGCAGTCACGTTAGCTAACAGTGTGCAGTCATGTTAGCTAACAGTGTGCAGTCACTGTTAGCTAACAGTGTGCAGTCACGTTAGCTAACAGTGTGCAGTCACTGTTAGCTAACAGTGTGCAGTCACGTTAGCTAACAGTGTGCAGTGACAGTGCTCTCGTTATATAGCTCAGTTACTGGCGATGCCGATGAGATTGCAAAGAGTCAGCTGACAGATGCTCATGCTTATAACCACGTAAAGATGGCTGCACAGAGGTGGCGTTCGATCATTCCGAGAAAAGAAGATATACATTTGTATGCTCAAGAGTGGGTGCAAGCCTTGCGCATAGAATTGTCTCTGAACATGTCATATTGGACCTTTAGAAAAGCCTCTGTAATTCTATTGCATCACCTGTCTACGTTATAAAATTGTTTCAGATTATAAACTGTTCGACTTGATTCATTATCTGACAATACTGTTGAAAATCCATTTGTTACTAAACTACACAAATCCCTCCTATGCATGAATATAGAAATAATTATAATATTATTATGCATTTAAAGGATACACATAAATAAAACAGTCTACACGTTCGAGGCAAAGTGTCTTGATAAGTACGGCAGTGGCATTTGCTTTAACAACATCACTCATATGTTGTAATTAGTACGGTTAGAATTATGTAATTGTGACATTCCTAAGTAGCATTAACTTGTATTTGCAATTTTGGCAAAGTTATACCTTGGTGCACCTCATCACTGAGTTACAATGCACCTTAACTTCACTCATGCAAGCATCATTGCTTATTGTCTGGTAAGTCGCTAAATAAGCAGAAGCCCCAAGTTATGTAGATAATGTCCCCATATGCTCATGCAATATATACACTTACTGATTCAGACAGAATAATGGCTGACACGGTGCAGACGAGGCAAAACCACCCGCCCATGATTTCACAGAGCACCGTGAGAATGATCGAGAGTGTCATGTGGAAGTCGGGACCCGGACCCTCACTTTCCTGGGGCAGTACAGGTATGTGATGTGGTTCCGTTGCAATCACGTTCTCCTGCACACATACACACACACACACACACACACACACCATACATACATACATACATACATACATACATACATACATATGTACACGAACACACACACACACACACACACACACACACACACACACCATACATACATACATACATACATACATACATACATACATACATACATACATATGTACACGAACACACACACACACACACACACACACACACACACACACACACACACACACACACAAAGAAAAAAGCGTATAAGTGCGCGATTTGTGCACATCCATAACTGCTGCGTACAAGCTGATATGCCGGGGGTGGGGCTTGATGATAAGGAGGTGGTGCTTGATTCAGTTCGTACCGTGGAAGCGCAGGCTCGTATCCTCGCTGCTGTGGTTGTGAGGGTGTGTATGCCGGTGGAACGTCCGAGAAATTGGGTGCCGTGGAGAAATCCATGGTGAGTGCGGCGTTCTCTTGGTGACCATGTAGGAGAGGGTCTGTTGCCCTGGCTCCAGCGTTATTTATATCATCTGGAAAGAAATAACAGCAGCTAGCTAGGTGCATGCACGTGATACGGGGGGGGGGGGGGGGGGGGGGGCATGTGGCATCTTACGACAACAATTAAGTATGGAAGGTACGCTACGTATGGTAACAACAAAAGAAGGAAACTTGAAACTGCTATCTTCGCGTGGAGCACATGCGGCATCGGTGCCATAGTGCTGTGTTATGACTACAGGCTGACTACCCAAGCAAACTTTGCTTACCTTCGCTGGCCATTCTTCTCGTGACTGCCTGCTATGAATATCAACTACGTGATATACATTGATCCGTAAATTGATTCACTGGCAAGAGGCGGGAGAGGCTTGAGGGGGTCTAGATTCCCACCAGTAGTGGGGCGGAGCTGAGGGCCGTCTATTTGAAAGGTTTGCACGTTCGCTGCGTGCGCGCTAGCGCAAGTTGCGCGAATATAGGAATTAATCGAATATCATTGGGACAGTAAACTACTACAACACACACAGAGGAATGTATAGTTTACTGAAAGCATAGCGATACAGATCAATGACATTGTGTACCAGTGAAAGCAGGTAATGTTCACATATCCAAATCACCATGTACGGCTTCTCTCGTTGTGCACGTGCTTATTATTTCAATAAAACAGAGCTGCACCTGAAATTTAACGCAAGCTGGAAGTGTAGATATAACACATGCACACGCAAACACACACACACACACACACACACACACACACACACACACACACACACACACACACACACACACACACACACACACACACACACACACACACACACACACCTTGTCTGTAATGATTCTGCAGCTCTCCAGTACTCACACCTCAGCAGAGCTTGGACCAACTCCTGCCTACAGCTAGAACGCACTTGTTTCAGCAATGCACCTAGCTAGGGAAACGAGGTGTAATTATGTGAAGAGCCAGACCTCACACACACACACACACACACACACACACACACACACACACACACACACAACACACACATACACACACAGATAGATACACACCTCAACTGATGAACCTTTGGCAAAAAAATGAAGGGTCTGGCTATCTGGTTGCCTTACAACAGATCCATTTTGAATTACATCAGACATTGATCGACAATAGGACATGTCCACTGACCCATGCCTCACTGATGACACACTGCTTAGCAGTGGTGCTGAAGCCGATCGTTGAAGTGTCAATTGCTGGTTACCAGCCGTGCTTCTGCTCTGAAGAGACCCTTGCACCGTGTGACCAGGAGTGCACTCAAGATGGGGAGCGTTGCCATTTGCGTCCACCATGCTCAACAACCAGACAGCCAACATGCGCATGCATCTGTCATGGGGTGGGGAAGACTCCAGCTCCTCTAGGTCATGGGGTGGGGAAGATTCCAGCTCCTCTAGGTCAGAACCTGTAAGTCCCAGCTCTGATCCAAGTGCTCTGTAGTCCACGACAAGGTTTGACGTCACCACAAGTTCCTTCTCAGTTAGCCTCTGGGAGCCAGATGAGGGCCTCTCTGCAAGCACTATACATCAAAAGATATAATGGTTAACTAATCAGTTGCCCCAGCGCAAATGCATTCACACACACACACACACACACACAACATACACACACACACAGTGACACACACATCTGACAACAGATCGCTGTGAACCATATTACAGTGATCAGCTGGGAACTGCCAGCTTACAGTGCGGGTTGAGTAGCAGTGCTTGGTCAGGATGCCCACTCTCCTTCAACACAAATGACAGTGCCTCCCTTGTGGGAAGAGGGCACACCTCCCTCCAGTGGAGAAGTGCTGAGAGCAGTGCGGCCCTTGGACGCAACGCTCCAACCAGTTCAGCTCCCGCGTGGGAACCAAGTGCACAGCACAGCTGAACAACACAAGAGGGGCTCTCAAGGTCGAATGTATTAGCCAGTTCCATGAGGAGGGTGTCGCTGATGATTTCTAAACAAATACCATTAATAAACCCTTGAGGGTAAAAATGGTCACTAGTACCCTCACCTGTTGACTTAAGAGCAGATGCCACTGGTCCCTGCACAATTGAGGAAGACCAAAACACGTCAACACTTGCAGAACTAGATTCTGTTGCCCGCCATAGGTTTTTCATCCCCTATATCCCCCCTTCCCCGTAATGGCAGTATGATCCCACTTCATCCTACATCAACCAACAGCATACAGCTTACCAAGAGGGCCACGTACCTTATAAGCAGCCTGTATCCAGCCAGCTCTCTGCCCTCCAACGTCAACATTGCTATCACACTGTGCACAGTACACTATGCTACTGCACACAGTCAGCAAAGCATGAAACCTGATGAAATGAGGTCTGGCTACGACATCTGTACAACTGGAGCTACAACCGGGACACACAACACAAAGATCATAGCCCAGCTCCGGAAATTCGTAAGCAATATTTTGGAACAGGTCAATCACTGCAGATTTTAAGACTCCTTTTATCTCGCGCACAGTTGCAGCATCTTGTTCTTCCATTTCGGATATCTCCAGCTCAAGATAGCTGTCGGTCATTCTAACGACAATGACGGCAGCACGGGTGCATGTCTCTTGTGTGCTCCACTCAAGTTCAATCTGGTTACAGTGAGTACCATCCTGCAGCCTAATGCCAGGACAGTGCACATTTCTTAGCAATGCATACAGCCTTCCCAGGTAGGAGCAGGGACATGGGGGGAATATCTGACAGAAGGTGATGTACAACGCACATGAAGTAGGTGCAAGATCCTTGTATGAGTAGCCGGACCGGAGCGATGGGATAAAGTAATACTTTTCGTCGCTGGAAACAGCATCTATCAATGTGGCAGCTCCGATACTCTCCAATATTTGTAGGAGGACTTCATGGTCGTCTAACCACAACAATCTGGCAAGCTTGCTACAAACCACTCCTGATTTTAATTTGTGCAGGTATGGTGTCAGAGATGTATCAGTACTTTTAGAGAAATGTTGCTGAGCATAGCTGAGCTTGTTGACAACGTTTAGAAACTTTGCTTGGTCTATGATAGCAATGTTCTCAAGCAATGAAGAAAATTGTTCCACTCGGCAATACAAGATGCTGGCACACTGCTCAAAGCATGTCAGGAAGCTGTGCACATCATCGATACTAAATACACCAAGATCCTTTGCAATGCTGACAAGTTTTTTCTCCGTTATATACCACAGATCCTTCTCCCTTGCATGTTCAATTACAATATAGCGCAGAAGTAGAACACGAAGCGGTATCTCTATCATATAACGTCTGCTACAGTGCTTGATGATGGTGGAAATCACGGCCTTAAGTTTTGTGAGGAAATGGGCAACTGTTCCCCTAGTGCCATAGCTAATACTAAGGGCTTTGGAGCAGAGTACATCTCCCAAACCAATGTCTTCCAGGTGACTTTGAAGAACAGAATACACCTCTTTATTCAAGGCACCACATGTATCACTGCCCGTTTCCTCAGGACGTACACCAACAAGCAGTGCAGAATGTGGAGATGACGAACAGAACTGTAATGTCCTTATGATGCCACTGAGAGGATTGCTACAGTTCCAAGCATAGGAATCTAAGCTTTCACCTTCACCATTTTCTTCAGTCTGTCTAGTGGCATAATTAGGCTGTGTATTAAGTTGCCTTGCATCATTTGGAAGGTTCAAACTGAATGCTACCAACCCTGGCTTGCAGGATCTAGCCAACGCTGGAAGGACTTCAAACAGTGCCCAGCTCATTTGCATTTCACATACCCTAAGATACATGAGCTTTGACCTTTTGTGACTCTCAGCCAACGATTTGAGAAGATTATTTGCATCAGCTACAATTGCTTCAAGATGATTGTTCAAAACCTGACTTGAATGGAAGCCCTCCAGAGAAATCGTCAAAGGGGCAGCAATGCTTTTGGCACTTCTTTCAACACATGCAAGCGCAGCTGCCATTCCCATTCTGTTAGCATCTGGTGCAGGTACATTACCAATAATATCAACATTTTCGGCATATACAATGTCTTCTGAAGAAAAGCAGTGGTTGGTTCCTACAACGTCATGCCACTCTGACTCTCTAATGTGCATCTGCTCAATGACAGATGGCTTGTAAGAATTGGGAGTTCCAGTACTCCAAATCGTGACAAAATTTATCTTCAGAGATGAATTTAGTATTGTTTTCATAACCTCAGCAATATTAAACAGACCTTAGTGCAATGGAAGGAAAAGTGTATCAATGGATGAGCTGCTTTGCGACAGGAATGGTTTTATAAACAGCATCTTCAATACATAATTTTTGTCTTCCATTCAGATGTCTGATCCATTCAGATGTCTGATTGTGAATATTGCCTTACAGTATTTCAACACTGGATCAAACCTTAATGCCACACAGAAGACAGTTTCAGTTTGGTACATAATTGCATCGTTAATGTTCAGAATCAGTTGTTTTTTTTTTTTTAATTAAAAAAAAATTATTGGTGCCGTCAATACACTGAAGTCATGGTGGATAAAAATCACCAAGTGTTCTAGTGCAAACAAGCCTTTAAAAACTTATTTTACATAACAACATAAAATGTAGTATTTACTTGAGTTAACATAGAACATAAATAGTAGCTGAATCCCAGTTGTGTAACAGTTATGTAACACCATTGTGCATACATATGAACCACATATCATCTTAAGTAGTAATATAATGATTAACCCCAACAATAGATCGAGCCGAGCAGTTGGAAATGATGCCGTTGTCACAAAAGTACAGGCCCAACCACAGCCAATGGACAGTGGAGTACAGGCCCAACCATAGCCAATGTGAATGGACAGTGGAGTACAGGCTCAACCATGGCCAATGGACAGTGGAGTACAGGCCCAACCATGGCCAATGTGAATGGACAGTGGAGTAAAAGCCCAACCATGGCCAACATCATATTTTATGCATTAATCTGAATGGGTGCTCTGTGGTTCACTCTATCCACCTCACACCATCCCTGTCTCCTCCCACCCTCAGATTCACCCAGGATATACTTACGCACTACTGGACAAATGACCATCTGTGCTGCTATCTCACTAGCCCTCTTGTCTATTGTGTCAGCCATCACCTGCTGTCTCACTAAGGAGTGTTTCTCCTTCCCCACTCTCCGCTCCCATTCTCTACTGATGTTCCTAATGGCAAGTTCATTTTGATGCTTCTCTTGAGTGATGTCCTCTTTCAAACTGCAGTTTTCAGCACTTAACTGCAGAAAGTACAAACCTGAATAAGTGTCACTGCTGGTATGCAAAATTCATCAGATATTGTTTTGCAAGCGCACAACAGAAAAAGACAAGGGCCATCCTAGCAAATGAATTTTTGGCATGAAGTTGAAATCTATATGAATGATTTTGTCACAATGTACAGAAACAAGTCTGGTATGATCCATTTTATATTTACTATCCTGTGTCAAACCTGAACATCACATCAACTAGCTTGTTCATTTATGCATATCAAACTACTTTTTACTTGTATTCATACCACACACCAGCAAACAACAATGCTGTCATTTGTTTAACACGCCCATACACGGTGTGCTTTAATAGGAATGCATATTGCACAGAACAGGCCATGTGCCAACCAAAGCTGAAGCTTGCACACAAACAATTACATGAAGTCACTACAGACCAAACAATCGTTCAGAATGGTCCTACTTGTAATATCTGAATATTGCCCACCCCCCTCCCCAGTCACCATGAACGTATTACTCACACGAAGAGCAGTCTGTTTGGCCTCTATTGCTAGCTTCTCCATGGACTTCTTCTGAACTTTCATCTTCTTGTACTCAGCCTCCAACCTGCTTCTCTCCATGTGCTCAATGGTGGGGTCACCCTCCTCTTCTCCCTACAGGCAGCAGTAGAGATAATGAGGGCCATGCAACTACAAGGGACCCACCACTGTGACGCTAAACAGCTCAAAGTAAACAACAGAGGAATACAGTGTGCAAACTGAACAACATACATGTACCTACCCTTACGTCCAAACATACCATTTGAGATAATAGCGACGTAATATATTTATTTGCTGTCTCTGCATTCAACTTTATATACTTTACTGTTAGTGTTTGCTGAATACATATAGCAATGACTGGACGAAAGCACTGCAACTGATTGGTCAGCATCATCACCCACTCCCTCACAAAAGCATCATCACCCACACCCTCACAGAAGCATCATCAACCCACACCCTCACAAAAGCATCATCACCCACACCCTCACAGAAGCATCATTAACTCACACCCTCACAGAAGCATCATCACCCCACACCCTCACAAAAGCATCATCACCCACACCCTCACAGAAGCATCATCACCCACACCCTCACAAAAGCATCATCAACCCCACCCTCACAGAAGCATCATCACCCACACCCTCACAAAAGCATCATCACCCACACCCTCACAAAAGCATCATCACCCACACCTTCACAAAAGCATCATCAACCCACACCCTCACAAAAGCATCACCACCTACACCCTCACAAAAGCACCATCAACTCACACCCTTACAAATGCATCATCACCCACACCCTCACAGAAGCATCATCAACTCACACCCTCATTGCAGTACAAGTTTGAAGTACAAGTTTACCATGTGCAATGAACAATTAATCTCGTGAAGTCTAGTCTCTAGGCTGGCAACCCTCTCACGCAGTTTTCTGCCCTCATCGACCATGGCTTGGTATTGACCAGATGGCTGGATAGGCTGATCATCCTTCCCTTTGTTGGTATGGAGAGGCTTATCGTCCTTCCCTTTGTTGGTATGGAGAGGCTTATCGTCCTTCCCTTGTTCGGGCTTGGTGGACATGGTGTGCTGCTTGCAATGTCCCTCTGGCTGTTTGAGGTAGTCCATCAGTACGGCTGTGAATGGGTCCTACAAAAGCACGTGTGAGGATAAGTGGCAGCACCTACCCATCCTTCTATGCTTCATCCCACCCACCCACATCCCTCTGTTCACATCCCCTTAACACCTACATGACAAGGCAAATGTGTCCCATATGCATATGACATCACCACACAGGTGGAAGTACACATACATGCTTACATAGAGGTGTCATGACAAGGAGTGAAGGTCACAAATCAGATGCCATCTATCATACAATGAAGTCAGCAGAGAGTGAGCACTCACCATTTTCGCGGCTTGACTCCCATTGGCACCCCGTGCGTGCTGCACCGTCACATCTCTATCCTGAGCAGAGTGGTACGGTGACCCAGGCGGACCGTTGGTCGCTTGCCCGCTCTGTGTGTAATGGTTAACAACGGTGATGTGCAACTGACTTTACAACGAGTTGTATTAAATCTGCATGCCCATGCATGCGTGCGCGTGGTTGCGCGTGCACGTATGTGTATATGCACACGTGCATGCACATGTATCGCTGACAGTGGTGCATGGGTGTATGTCAGCCCGCCCCCAGTAGATATGGTTACGATTATAGCATGCAACGGGTACAACGATACACACACGTCGTACATAAATACGTCGCGACACAATACTACACTATTGTGCGCTATGCCGCCGCAACCGGTTCTATACGTTGCGTTTACAATTTAACTATCTGGCGGCCGGCCATAGGATGTGCTAACATCCGCTTGCCTAACCCAAAGCATGTACAACTGTACGTACCATACTCATCCCCTTGCGGTAAATCACATAGTTCACTGATATAGAACAAGCGTCATCAGTTAATCGTTACGCAATTATTTCAATATTACTATCCGTGACATCACGTGCACCCTTATGGACATTTAAATAAAATAGAATGCTACTAGATTTAGGTATCAAAATTTCAAATACAACTTCTATACACAAGCATACATAGAAACGAGGGAGATATACATATTCCATTTCAGATGATACACCTAGCCACTCAGGGGTCCACCCTGCCTGATAGCAGGACGACTTTGGCATGCCCTCCTTGAAACGGTAACATCCCACGGAGATCCACTGATGTGAAAGCCGTTCACGCGGACTGCCACCTTGTGTAGCCCGTACCACTGCGGTGTCCACTGAACCGACACAGAACCGCGGCTACTCCAATCTGCTTCGGAGCAATCCACCCTGAATATCTGACGGGATGCCTTGGCCTGCGGTACAGCTGTCACGGTCACCTTGCAGCGCCCCCTGGGCGTAGCAGTCAGCGGACTGTTGGTATAATCAACAAACCTCACCGTGAGTGTGCTTGCAGTCCCCACAGCTGGATGCTCCTGCCCCCAACCATGTGCCTGGTCCAGGCGGCAAGCGAACGGTGCGACGTAGCCCCTGCCTGGGTCAGCCTGCATGGCCCGCGGCGGGGTAAGGGCACCTAGCGTGCTGCGGTACAAGTGGAAGCACGCCTTGCTGGTGGTATCATCAAGAGGATTCACGTGCAGCTGAGGGGTGCGGCCTTGTGCACAGAACTCTGGCGGCTGGGACCCGTCCAGGACGATGGTGATCCCGCTGCGCAAGAGCTGCCTGAGTGACCGCAAACAGTTGGAGTCAGAGGTGAGCACTTTAACAGCGTCACAGAACAGCGCAAGGGTGTGCTTAATGTTGCGCAGTTGTTTCAAGTAAGGCAGGCACTGCAGCGATGGTGGCAAGGGCAGACTCACAATCTCTTGATGGTCGTCAAGGGCAACACATAGTTGTACTGTTTCCTCATCCAAGGTGCAGTTGGTAAGCTTCCTTATCTTTGGTAGAAAGCTGGAATGAATGAAACAAACCAGGGTTTTCTGCAGATGCTGCAGCTCTATTTCAGTGAAGCAAGTGGTCAGCTCTGATATAAGACACTCATATTTGCCTCCCCAATAATCATTCACATCTTCTCCAATCAAAACTTCCATCGCAAGTGAATTTTGCTTAAAGCTCACCTTCAAGTCACTGTTCTCGACAACAGTGACACTTATGACAATACTGCTCAACACGTTGGTCCAATGGGTAGACTTAGAAGCAATCCTGATGGCATCATGACAGTCTCCAAGTATGCTCAGAACCCACATAGCAAACCTGTTAAAACCTACTAGGTCCACCACTGCAAGTGTCTCGTCTAAATGTACAGACACTTTAAGCTTATTGTGGAACAGCCTTCTGATCCGCACGGCCATGCTGCGGGCAATGTCAGCAATGGAGTCATGGACCAAACATGGGATGGAGCCATTCACACTCACCGCAGGACTGGGTTCAGGTGACAGTGGTGGAGCGACGGGCTCCAGCTCGCTTGGAAACAAGATCACGCCCTCATCCGGCATATAGGAAAGTGTGATACGAGCATGGCCACCACACGGCTCCACCCTGAAGGATGGGTCAGAGGGCCACTGGTTGCAGGACAGTGTGGCGGAGCGTGTATCCCGCAGAGGGTGTGCTGAGGTGGAGGTGGAATGCAGAGGGGGACCAATCAGGCGACCAAGGACCGATGGAGAGAACACAATGACACCGATGAGGAACGGAGCAGTTACGGAACCCCCCTCCCTGGGACGGGAGGTAGCCGATATCGCATCTGCAAACGTGTCCCACTCCACGTGCAGTTCTGTGCTGCTGCTTGGAGACAAGGGAACCTGCCACGGGTTGTGTCCGGTGGTGTCGGGCTCGGGACACAACCGATAGACGTATTCCACTTCTGGCTCTGTCCACCGGTGAGAAAGCCATTTTACAGGGAGCGCAGCAGCTGTCTGGATGGTTGAATTGAAAAATGAGTGCAGAAGGCTTTCGTAGCTCAGAGTGGGGGACAGCAGTAGCCCTGCTAGTGGAGGCAGACAGAGACCCTCTTCTGCTTTGAAAGTTGACTCCAACGTTTGGCTGTGAAGGAGCACACAGGTCTGAATGTTTCCGGATGCAGCAGCGAAATGGAGACCTCTCTGGAGGGCTTCAGGTGATATGTTTGTGTAGAGGTGGGACTGCAGAAGGTAGCTCATAAAAGAGGGGTCGCTTTGAGTGCAGGATGCTTCAAAAAGTATCTCCAAGTCAAGTTTAGCTCCTCTAGCGAGTACAAACTGGGTCAATCCAATGGCATCACTTGCCCGGCCACGCACAATTGCGGGGCAGATGTCGCGCGTCCAGGAGCGGGAAATCAACGTCTCCTGGGTTATGCAATCATGTTCTATCATGTACGCCCGCACCTCTGGGTCCAGCATAGCCAGACCAAGCATACTCTCATCCACAGCAAAACCAGCAGAAGCCTCAACGATGCAAAGTGCCAGGGCACTGTGCCCGGACTTGAGTGCCTCTTTCAACGTTTCTTCAACAGTGCGACATTTCCGTAATTTTGATAAATAGAGCGAAGGCGCACGGAAATGCGTGTGTGAGGTTGAGATATCCACGCCGTTCCTCCTCATGTGTAAGCCAAACCATCCCAGCGCTTCCCGGGCAGCATCCCTCACAGCGGTCGCCAGCGTCCTCTCGTCTCTGACGGGTAGCATCCCAACAAGCTGGGACGCCTGTTCGTGGTGCCCGAGGGCAAAGGCCAGCCCGAGCGGGGAAACCCCGGCGAAGTTGTCCGATAAGCAGTACGCGATGGCGTCGTCGTTGCCAAGGGCGCCGCACAGGACCCTGACCACCTCGCAGCTGCCCCCCATGACGGCCTCGTGTAGCGCATTGTCCCCGGTGTTGCTGTTTGTGTGGTGGATGGCCGACTCGACCCCACAACTGAGCAGCAGCGTCACGCTCTCTGCTTCGCCGATGCGACACGCCAGGGCTAAGGGAGTGTCGCCTGCCTTGTTGACGCCGTTAGCCAAATCAGAGAGGCCCGCGTCGGACAGGGACTTCAAAAGCGATTGCAGAACCGGAGAGCTGCCCTTACGCTTGCAAGCTTGGTGTAAGGGGGTCACTCCACCAGCGCCCCCCTGCATGTACTGCAGGACACGCCCAGCTTGCACCCCCAGCGTTGCGAGGCAAGCCTCCACGACGGGAAGCACCCCGCACTTGCATCCATAGTGAAAGAGGCTGCAGTGACCGGCCGTAGAGCGCAGCCCGTCACGTGCGCTGCGAAGATCATTGGATGTCACCAGCTGCCTATCGTTGGAACCAGCTGCAGCTGCCGTCATCATTCGGTGGAATGATCCAGTTAGCAACATCTCCACAAATGCTTCTCTGCTTGAGTTAGCATTGTCTTCCATCTTCCTGACCAAGTTCTCATCCATCCACGTCTCCAGGTCCTCAGGAAAGCATGGAAAGTCTGGCGTCTGACTGCACAGGGCACCCACGTGTCCATTGGCAACGGCGCTCTCCCACGCCGACGCCCACGTGTCATTATGGTGCACAAAGACATGCTGGGGGGCAAAAGGAATGAGTCTCAAGAGGTCACCCAAGCCCCAGTACCCACACCAGTGAAGCATCTGATAGTATTCTGGGTGGGACGAGAGCAGGTCCCAACTCTCAAACGGAATGAACCCCGCAGCCTTCAGGGCCAGGCTCTGGTGCCCACCCTCGACTGCTCCCCGCAGCACTTGGCACCAGAAGGATGTCCACCCTGGCCCTGCGGTGCGTCCACCGCACACTGCGTTGGTGTGCTGCAATTGGAGGTACTCCAGCAGATTGGAATGATTGCGCTTGGCTGCGAGAAACACAACAGAGTTGAACACCTCTTCCTGGATACCTGTGCCATGGTGGCGATAGGTGTCTAATAGGAACTGCACTGCTTTCGTTCTGCCATAGTAGGCAGCTACTTCCGCCAATGATAGACTCCTCCTTCCCAGAACTATGCACTCATTATCATGCATAAGGGCTCCGATGTGGTCCAAAAGGGAAGACTTGATCGCCAGGTGGAGCAGCCTGTTCCCCCATTCCTGCCTGCAAGACTGCGACTCTTCCATCTCAAGGAGAAAAGAGCCGTAAATGGATGCCGCCACTTCGACCTTGCCCTGCCTCAGGGCAATGTCCAAGGCCTCATAGTAGTTCCCTGCCACTGCCGCGTTGGCAAGTGTGTAAAACCCTCCAACCTGTCGCAGTGTTCGGATCCTTTGACTGGCAACGTTGACCACCCCCCACATGCCGTTTTGGGCTGCCCTGTGAACCAGGACCAGGGGGATGCTGTGGGCGTAGCTGAGGAGGACCTCCTCGAGCAGAGACCCACCCGTCTCGCGCGTTTCCGCAGAGACGAAGCAGATTGCGAGGTCCAGCACGCTGTAAGGAAACGGCAGGGCGTTTCCCTGCTTCATCATCACGGACAATGCATCCTCCAAGGTGGCCTGCACGGGGTGCACTGTAGCACGCACGTCTTCAGAGAGCCCGCGGTCTTCCGACAGAACACTCCTGCTGCTGCTGCTGGTGGTAACATCGACAGGCGTGTTCCGCAGACAGTCTCGAATCTCCTCCAGGAGCGGGCGGAGGGGCCCAAGGTTTGGAACGAGGCAGAGAAGCAGCAGGGGGTGGAAGAGGTGCTCCCCCTGTGGGGAATACAGCAGCTTTGAGCAGTCATCCTCGTGAGAGGCTGCCATCAGCGTCTTCATGAACGCGTCCACGAGGGCCGGATCCTTGTACAGAGTACTGAACGAGCAGCGGCCCTGTGTCACGGCGTTCAGGACGTAGCGCACGTACGCGCCTTGTACGGAGGGTAGCCCCCGGGTAGCAAACAGGGTCTGGGCGGCTAGTCCAACACGCGGGGCCAGGGACAAGTACAGGAGTGCGCCAACGTGCGCCGGCAGTGCGGAAGAAAACGAAGAAGGGATACCAAAGCCCTCAACCGTGAGTACGTCAAGGTGACCTCCGCAGATGGCGTAGAAGTGTGGAGCCAGCTGCGCGGAGTCCCTCAGCTGCTGGACGGCCCCGGGCACGGAGCTGTCCACCAGCAGCTTAACCTCTTCGGAGCAACCCCTTCCGCACAGCTGGTAGAGCGCGGTGTCCATGCAGTGCTGCCTTTGGCAACAGAAGGCGACCAGACGTCGTAAGGAGGCATGGCCCGTTGGCTTGGCCACCAGCAGGAACCTCCCGACGCTCCGCAGCAGGGAGAGGAAGGAGTAGCGTGCTTCGCATTCCAGGGACGACCAGCCCGTCAGCGCCGAGGACAGCAGGGAGACGAAGTGCCCCAGAAGTACCCGGGCCACCCCCTCACCCTCCTCGACCACCAGGGACACGCGAAGCAGCTCCTTGAACGTCTTCATGAGCTGGAGGGTGTCGAGTGGGAGGGGCAGCTGAGAGACGACTTCCTCCACCTCCTTCCATCTGCCCCCTCTGGCCGCCACAAGGAGTGACTCCGACAGCATCCTGGTGTGGTCACCCTGAAGGGCAACAGCAGGTGTGTAGCCGTGCCTTATGAGCTCATCCATAACAGCAGAGTGGCCGAGTGAAATTGCATCACACAGAGCTAGGCTGTGAAGCAAGTAAAAGTAATGTGAGTACATGTATGCACCACACATGCCCTCTCCCCCCCCCCCCCCCTACTGGCTATGGTCCCCTCATCACGGTCCCTCCTTCACACACTGGCTTTGGTCCCCTCATCACACACTGGCTATGGTCCCCTCATCACACACTGACTATGGTCCCCTCATCACACACTGACTATGGTCCTCCCTTCACACACTGGCTATGGTCCCCTCATCACACACTGGCTATGGTCCCCTCATCACACCCTGGTTCCCCCCCCCCCCCCCCCCCCCCAATTATCCCTTACCAGCCATCAAGTTGTGGTGACCTTCTCTCCATAATTAGACGTGCAGCCCATGGACAGTTATATTCAACAGCAGTGCCGATGAGCTCGTTCAGATCAAGACCCTCCCTGAAGCAGAACAGGAACAAATATTTGACTGGCACAAACACATAACACGTAAATGGTCATGTATTAAATTGAACTGTACTTGGTAAAGATCACATACCATGGTTAGGAAAGCACAGTGGATATGGATATGTAATTATGTGGGCGTATGCCCTATCATACTTCATAGCCCCACCATATCCCATACCCCCCTCAAGGCTACAATATTAAGAATGGGAGGTTATTGCAGCAATCATTCAACTGTAGGAGAGGTTCTGGGAATATTTTTCAAGTTGTTTTATAGCCAGCTGAAAAACTTACTCTTGTAACATGTGTTCAAAAAGTCTGATCTTATCTCCTTCCTTGTCCAGTGATAGCTTTGGCAGCCCTGAGTGATGAAGGGATGCAGTAAGAGTGTTGCAGGGACCCAAATCTCCAGAATAATGATACCCCCCCCCCCCTCGTCAAAACCACCCTGCTACACCTGTTACATAGGGAAGCAGTGCGAGGACTAGACTAACAGACTACTTGATACTTTGATTTTAAAGGCATGTAGATGAGAGAGGTTAAAGGCAGGCTAAAGGCATGGGGATGAGAGGCTAAAGGCATGGGGACGAGAGGCCAAAGGCATGGGGACGAGAGGCCAAAGGCGTGGGGACGAGAGGCCAAAGGCATGGGGACGAGAGGCCAAAGGCATGGGGATGAGAGGCCAATGGCGTGGGGATGAGAGAGACCACTACTACATAAGGTGTTGATGGATGGGCGGGTACAACAAGTTAGTACTTCATATCACATTACTGTAGAAGTGGGAAGTATTCATTATTCTGGTGCATACATGGTTACGTACCTATAGTTTTGCAGTACTCATCAATTTTTAAAAGGTAACACCACTGTGGCCTGAGAAGGTAAGCAGGTCAATAGTGCGTGTGTGGTGTGTTATGCGTATGTGCACGTGTGTGTGTGTGTGCACATGTGCATGTGTGTGTATGTATGTGTTATGTGCATGTGCACATGTGTGTGGGTGTTGTGGATGTGCAGGGTGTAAGTGTGTGTGTGTGTGTGTGTGTGTGTGTGTGTGTGTGTGTGTGTGTGTGTGTGTGTGTGTGTAACAGGATCACTTGCTAGCTTACAGAGTGGCCAGTTTAGATTGTCCAGACCTCTTCTTCGACTGCACCCTAGCATGCTGACCACCTGTGGCTGGATATGCCCCATGCAGACGTAATATCAATAGAAAATACGTGTGCACACATCAAATGCAATGCCATACATAAAATAAATGCAAGCATACGCACACATGCACACACACACATATCCACATGCACACACACATGCACACACACACATATCCACATGCACATACATATGCACATGCACACACACACATATCCACTTGCACAAACACGCATACACATAAAACATACCCAAGTGTGCACAATAGCCAACGGGCAAGCATACCAATAACTCCCAAGTGTTTCCCCCACCACACCCACAAACTATGCGTACACATGCACTCTCACTTACATTGGCCAATGACATAACACAACACAGTCGTCCAGTCCATCGTACTGATCCTCTCAGACACCCTTGGCGGCAGCTGCACCGACTGCAGCACCCTGCCAAACACCTCTGGAGCTTGGACCATCAGCTCGTACACAGTGCGGTTGCAGCCATCCACCAGGTCCATCAGCCTTGTCTTGGTCCCACCACCACCACCACCGCCACCCCGGGCACTTGACAGCACATACTCACACACCTCCTTGTTCCTCGAGAGGACGGCAACATGCAGCGGGTAGAGGTGCAGACCCAGAGGTGCGGGCCTCGAGAATGGGGGGCGCGTGCGCGGTGGTGGTGGGTTCACGAGGGAAGACGGTACCTTTGGTGGCGTCGAAGGTTTTGGTAGACATTTGGGTAGCAACCCCCCACGCGGAGTCAATAACTTGGGGCAACGGGCCCCCGAGGAGAACCCTGCCACTCGCGGGGGCTTGGGTTGTGTCTGACTGCACTGGCTGCAATGTTTTGTGTGGAAGTTGTGTTTTGCCTTGGTGTGTAGCCTGCGAGGCATCCTGCTCCGGTCCACCGGGTGCATGTATGGGTCACCAGTGGTGTACACCTCCAGGGTTGAGTGTCTGACGCGTCGGACTGAGTCACGAGTGCAGACATCTTCGGATGGGTACTTGCTCGGGTCGGCGAGAACCTCCACCCAGTTGGCAGGGCACGCCAGCCGCACAAATCTGGCGCAGGCGTCCCTGTCGGCCACGGGGGCTACCAGACAGAGCCACTTGACCCAGCCCTGCGGTCTAGGCAGAGATGGACGGCCCTCCAGCGACGCCAGGAGCGTGCGCAGGAGGGGCAAGGTGAGTGGGACCTGATACGAGGCGTAGAACGCAGGCACGTCGATGTCGGGGAGGGTGAGGAAGAAAGCGAAGGTGTCGACATGGCCGCCCTGGGCAGCGTAATGAAGAGGGCCGTTGCCGGCTTGGTCTGTCACGCACGCAGAGGCGCCGTGGTCCACAAGCGTGCGGCAGCCGTCGAGGAACCCCATCCGGGAGGCGAGGAGGAGGGGTGTTGTGTGTTGCATGAAGTCGCCGCAGTGAACGTCCGCCCCTTGGCCGATTGCAAACTTGACCAGGTCGGTGTCAGTGTCAGAGAGGGCTGTGTGCAGGAGCCAGGTGGCCTCTTGCGGGGTGAGGCACGGCAGCTGGGTCATCATGCTGGGTGGGATGAAGTCACGTACGGACCTAAGTTCAAACAGCAGACCAGAGACTGAGTGCCCATTGCTGTCCAACAGGGACGGGTTCAGAAGGTTCTGGTATTGGTTCAGAAGGTAGGCAGCGATTTCGAAGCTCTTCCCGTACAGAGCAACGTGAGCCACAGTTTGCCCCGAGACGTTCTGGGCGTTGAGCAACCCGGACAAGACGGAGGGATCCGGGCAAGCGTTGGTCACGGTGCGAACGACGTCCAGGTGATTGGACGCGCAGGCCAGGTGCAGTGGTGTGGAGCAATGGCTGTCCACGGCTTGGGGGTCGGCTCCCAACTCATTAAGCAGCAGTTGAACGCACCCGAGGTGACCCCTCTGGCACGCGTAGTGGAGAGCATTCCTCCCCATCAGGTCGCTGTAGTTCACGTCTACGCCGTACACGGAGATCAGGTTACGCAGCATGGCGGCGTTGCCTTCCTCGCCAGCAGCCGGCAGCAGCTGGGCGAGCGGGACGGACGACAGGGAAGGTACTGCCTCGCTAACTAGCTCCTCCAGAAGGTAGAGACCTGGCGGGCGAGTTAGGAGGTCCGTCACAGCGCTTCCGGCGGGGGAGGCCGATATCTCGGCTCCGTGGGCGATGAGCAGCTTGGCGCATTCGGCTCTTCCGTTCTGGAGGGCGACGAGAAGAGGGGTTCGACCGTGCGTGTCGCGAACGTCTAGGTCGTCCCGGTACCCGCGGTGTAGCAGTTCCTTCAATGCCTTTGGATCCCGTCGAATGGCGGCTATGTGGAGCGGGTGGAAGCCCAAAGGAAGCAGGACAGGGTTTAGATCTTCTATCGCTTCCATCTAGCTAGATCATATACGCGCGTTACTAATACAGACCTGGTGTTAGATCTTAAAAGATCTTAGCAGCCACTAAACAACGATAACCGAACCCCCAGATCTGGGGATTCGGTGCAGATAAGCTCCACAACACGGTTCACGCCCCCCTAAAATGACGTCACGTCTCCCTATCGAATTGCAAATCGATTTGGACTTTAGCTGAAATGGATCAAGCTGTAAGTTAAGCCGTATTATCGCCCAAACCGTGCATACACTTTTGACCACTTGTAATTTACTCCGCTGGTGTGAGGCCATTCGCTCTCGGTCGTGCATTAATGCTCCTCGTATTCGCGTACCGCGTAATATGTTGCACTTTTATTTTATTTACCCAGGAGCTAAATGCTGTCGTACAGCGATGGCTTGAAAAAATCCTTCAGCCGCAGGAGTCAACCGAGCTGTATCCATGCATTAAAGTACTCTAATTAAAGCCCAATGGAAATTCGGCTGTTGGTTGCTTATAGTTAATACGCACGTGCAAGTGTATGTGTGTGTGTGTGTGTGTGTGTGTGTGTGTGTGTGTGTGTGTGTGTGTGTGTCTGTTTAGTGTATGTGTGTGTTGTGTATATATATGTATAAATTTCAGAGATACCAAGTCACACGCCTTAGGCTTGTGACACACGCATGTCCGTCCCGACTCCGTTGTATTGAAAACATGCTTTTTATATGGCCGCATATGGCGTCACACGCATTTTGAGGCTATGATCTTGGCATCTCTGTGTATATGTGTGTGTGTGTGTGTATGTGTATGTGTGTGTTGTGTATGTATATGTGTGTGTGTGTGTGTGTGTGTGTGTGTGTGCGTGCGCACATGTGGCTTTGCGTGCACACTAAAGACTAGTTGGCTGTCTTCATATGATGCAGCTACGTACCTCGTCAAATGTGCATACAATCATAATACATATTTCCAGCACTTACGTGTAGGCATATATTAGTATTTACCATGCAGTCATTGTCAATTTTCTGTTAACCCCTCCCTCCCTTAACCCACTCTAAGCCCTTCACCAGCTCCATCATCATTGGCATCTGGGTAAGTATTGTGATGCCATTGGAATGACCCTGTGACCTTATACTAAACCAGCGTCCAGGATTTGAGTGTTGTCCTAGAGAAGCTGAGAAGCACTATGAAGCTAGAGCAGATGTAGGTGTTGTCTTGGGAGTTCATTTTGTGGGTTTTCCAGCAATGCCTATGTGCGGATTTGTGGACCATGCACATGTATGTTGGGAGGCCTAGTACATTTCAGAACAAAGAGGTTTGTTACATAAGCTCAGACAACAAAGGAATTGTATGATATGCTTGGAAAGGAGGAGGAATAAGTGGTATATGCCGTATGCTTCGGTGCCAGTTGGAGTATGTGTGTGTGTGTGTGTGTGCATGTGTGTGTGTGTCATGTGCGTGTGTTTTATATGTGTTGTGTGTTTCTGTAAGGACCATTATGAAGATGGTGAAATTACTATATACCAGGGTTGGTACATTTGGGTTAATATTCTCAAAGCTTAAATGTGTACGTATACACGATCTGAGAAGGGTTAAATGTGCAGTTACAAGTAACCGTTCGAAATGACCTGTATGAGAGTCCTCTTTTTGATTGTACAGATTAAACAATTGTTTTTACAGCTTACATCCACACACCACCTTGCAGTGTTTGCCCAGCCAACTTACCTTTACACTCCTACACTCCCTACACCTCCTATGCCTTCCTACACCAGCACCTCCTACACCCTCCCCTACACATCTTACACCTTCCCATACTCATAAACCTTGCATCTCTCCTAGCACACTCCCTATACATTTCTGCACCTCTTACACCTTACCACCTCTTACATCCTCCCCTGCTCCTACACGTCTTACACCTTCTCCTACACCTACACCTCTTACACTCTACACCTACACCTCTTACACCCTACACCTACACCTCTTACACCTTCTCCTACTCCTACACCTCTTACACCCTACCTACACCTCTTACCCTACACCTACACCTCTTACACCCTACACCTCTTACACCCTACACCTCTTACACCCTACCTACACCTCTTACCCTACACCTACACCTCTTACACCCTACCTACACCTTACCCTACACCTACACCTCTTACACCCTACCTACACCTCTTACCCTACACCTACACCTCTTACACCCTCCCTGCACCTACTTAAATCCAGTTCACCCTTATGTATGTTATAGATTACTCATCCTCCATACCACCCTTCATACCACCCTCCATACCACCTCCACACCACCCTCCATACCACCCTCCATACCACCCCTCCATACCACCCTCCATACCACCCTCCATACCATCCTCCATACCACCCTCCATACCACCCTCCATACCACCCCTCCATACCACCCTCCATACCACCCTCCATACCACCCTCCATACCACCCCTCCATACCATCCCTCCATACCACCCTCATACTACCCTCCATACCACCCCTCCATACCACCCTCCATACCACCCTCCATACCACCCTCCATACCACCCTCCATACCACCTCCACACCACCCTCCATACCACCTCCACACCACCCTCCATACCACCCCTCCATACTACCCTCCATACCATCCTCCATACCACCCTCCATACCTCCATACCTCCATACCACCCTCCATACCTCCATCCCTCCATACCACCCTCCATACCACCCTCCATACCACCCTCCATACCACCTCCATACCTCCATACCACCCTCCATACCACACTCCATACCTCCATACCACCCTCCATACCACACTCCATACCTCCATACCACCCTCCATACCTCCATACCTCCATACCACCCTCCATACCATCCTCCATACCACCTTCCATATCTCCATACCATCCCTTACACTGAGCGTCCAAGTTACAGTGGATATGCATACTAAATTTCCAGTCATGATAGGATTGTCTGTACGCTTTTTTAATGCCGTAAAGTATCACTTATAAACGCCCCTCCCTCTGCCCCCCAACAAAAAAGGCTCATGTTTAAACATGCATATCTCTTTAAGCGTGACCATTTCTGCTTAGCTTTTTTTCAAAATGTGCAAGTCATATTACTTTCTGAAATGTTTGTGGAAGCCCGTTACAGAGATATGATAGTTTAAACACGAGCCATTTTTAAAAATTGGGGGGCAGAAGGAGGGAGGCTTCTAAGCAGTATATGTACTTAACATGTTTTGGCGACTTATTTGGCTGTGTTGTGCCATTGTCCTTGCTAGTGGGGATTTTCCATTTTTGACTACCATGTGCACACGTTCCTTAGACCAAAGGGATCCATCCGAGCTGGAGGTACCCACCTGGCCGTCTTGGCACGCACGCTGGCTGCTTACCTCTCTGTCTCCCTGGAGGGCAAGGACCTGGAGAGAGTGTCGGGACTTCTTAACAAGCAGACTGCCAAAATAGTACTAAACATATTCAAGTTAGTATTCCACTGGCCTGTTTATATTCAAGTTAGATTCCACTGCCCTGTTTATTAAAGATATTTAAGTTAGTATTGGGCCCAAACATATTCAAGTTAGTATTAATTTCCTCTGCCTTGTTTATTAAGCATATTCAATTAGTATTCCACTTCTGTTATTAAGCATATTCAAGTTAGTTTTAGTTATTCACTACTTATTTGCATTGTCAAAACATTGACCAGATGGGTGTATGAGGTTGGGTGTTTACTTAGAAGTAGCTTAGATACAGGCTGAACTTCTGTTAATACTTAAGTAGCCATATTATCCTATTGATCCTGGGGTGTTCTGTAAAGGCAGCCATATTACTTCATCCTATTGGTCCTGGGTGTTTCGTTTAAATAACCATATTTCCACTTACAGAATGGCAGACAAAGACCACATTGCTTATTACCATGACGATCCTAAGGATGGACTAGTTAGAGGTGATGTGTTTGCATTGTGTGTGTTGTGCTGTCCTTGTGTGTGTGTGTTTGTGTTATTATCATAACTGGATACATGTCTTCACAGCTATTCTGATGGCCCTGTATAGAAAGTACAATAATTTTGTTATTGAAGGTGCAGGTGCTCTCCATTTAAAGTAGGTGAACATTGCATTGAGCCTGACCTGCTGATTTGGTTTGTTTCCTTCAGACCTCCAGTGATCTACATCTCAGACTGTGGCAATGCAGTAGACAGCTTACATGCCTGCTGCAAGGTACCCCCCTATCCTGGTGGAGGGTGGGAGGGTGGTGGAGGAGGGGGTACCCCCTGTCCTGGTGGTGGGAGGGAGGTAGGCATGAGGTACTCCCTATCCTTGTGGAGGAGGGGGTACCCCCTTATCCTGGTGGAGGGAAGGAGGGAAGGGAAGGGCATGAGGTACCCCCTAGCCTGGTGAGGGAGTGGGGTTCATGTATGACCTCAAGTATGTTCAGCCACTAGTTCACTCTTCCTCTCCTTGCTGTCGTACCCTTCTCTCCCTATCCCTCCCCTACCCAAGCTTGGACTACCTCTCTCAGCAGTGTCCTACAGTAAGCAGCACTATCAATAATTTGTAGTGCAATGTCATTATGCCTTACACCTCCCTCCTCCCCATGCCCTACATTGCCCTCCTCCCCATGCCCCACATTGCCCTCCTCGCCATGCCCCACATTGCCCTCCTCGCCATGGCCTACATACATGCTCAGTTCCGTGCGCCCCTTTGGCCCACACAATGGTAAGTGATCACCGTCTGGGGCCCTGGCCTTCAGGGGCCCTGGCCTTCAGGGGCCCTGGCCTTCATGGGCCCTGGCCTTCAGGGGCCCTGGCCTTCAGGGGCCCTGGCCTTCAGGGGCCCTGGCCTTCAGGGGCCCTGGCCTTCAGGGGCCCTGGCCTTCAGGGGTCCTGGCCTTCAGGGGCCCTGGCCTTCAGGGGTCCTGGCCTTCAGGGGCTATGGCCTTCAGGGGCCATGGCCATCTGGGCCCTGGCCTTCAGGGGCCGTGGTTGGTGTACCTCATGTGTTATTCCTGCAGGACATAGCTGCTCTGGAGAAGAGGATCACTGATGATGTCGCTGACAACAAGACCCCAACACTGGTCATTGCCTATGCAGGTTAGTACATGCATAGTACGTACATACTGGTGAGGGTGTGGCCCACCACCCTTCTTGCAGGTACCCCACTGGCTGGCCATATTGATCACCTTCAGGACATCAGGGAGGTCTGCTCTCGGCACAAGTTGTGGCTTCATGTCACTGGGTGAGTGTGATGTATTACATGTGAGTGCAATGTCTTTAAATTAGCTAATTAGCTGCCGATTAACCAAATCTAGTTTAATAATTTGAAAGAACGTTAGTATACGATGTAATTATTCCAATGCATATTTCAACATTGAAGCTAGTTAATTTAAGTAATTGAATTATTATTTTTACTTAAACCCAGCCATTCATCTTGATTGTTTGGTCTCGATTTCATTTTCTATCTTGAATGTCTGGTCGCGATTTCATCTTGAAGTAGGAACTATTTGCGTAATCATTGTAACTTGCTGAAAAAGGCATTGTCCCTGTGTGTGTGTGTGTGTGTGTGTGTGTGTGAGCAGTGTGTGTGAGCATTGTGTGTGTGTGTGTGTGTGTGTGATGATAGCCTTAGTTATGTCATTTTCATGCACAAGATGTGAACCTGATGATGGCAGGTATTTCAAAGCATACTGTGGTAGTTCTGTTGTTGTTGCATGGGCACTTTAAAGAAAGTATTCCCATGCAGGACTGTGCAGATACACCATCCTACAGCTGTGCCTTTAAAGAACCTACAGCTGTGCCTTTAAAGAACCTACAGCTGTGCCTTTAAAGAACCTACAGCTGTGCCTTTAAAGAACCTACAGCTGTGCCTTTAAAGAACCTACAGCTGTGCCTTTAAAGAACCTACAGCTGTGCCTTTAAAGAACCTACAGCTGTACCTTTAAAGAACCTACAGCTGTGCCTTTAAAGAACCTACAGCTGTGCCTTTAAAGAACCTACAGCTGTGCCTTTAAAGAACCTACAGCTGTGTCTTTAAAGAACCTACAGCTGTGCCTTTAAAGAACCTACAGCTGTACTTTTAAAACACTTGCTTTGATATCCCACTGTGCATCACACCAACTTTCTCATGGACAATGCTTTTAAAAAATAGATTCACAAGTTTTGTTCAATTGTATTAAAGAGCTGGATGGTATGGCTAACTATTTATACATCATGGTGGTCCCCATACCATGCATCATGGTGGTCCCCGTACCATGCATCATGGTGGTCCCCATACCGTGCATCATGGTAGTCCACATGCCATGCACCATGGTGGTCCACATACCATGCATCATGGTGGTCCCCGTACCATGCATCATGGTGGTCCCCGTACCGTGCATCATGGTAGTCCACATGCCATGCACCATGGGGGTCCACATACCATGCATCATGGTGGTCCCCGTACCATGCATCATGGTGGTCCCCGTACCATGCATCATGGTGGTCCCCGTATCATACATTATGGTGGTCCCCATACCGTACATCATGGGTCCCCATACCATGCATCATGGTGGTCCCCGTACCGTATCATACTTTATGGTGGTCCATCATGATGGTCCACATACATTCATGTATGTACTAACTAACTAAATACATGTACTTTCTTTCATGGCAGTCATGCATTGTCGTCATTGTGCTTGCCTGTGGAAGATTCACATGTTGGAGTAAGTACCATGAGGGGTGTGGACATGTACCATGAGGGGTGTGGACATGTACCACGAGGGTGGGAACATGTACCCTGTGAGGGTGTGGACATGTAGCATGTGAGGGTGTGGACATGCAGTGTGTGAGGGTGTGGACATGTAGCGTGTGAGGGTGTGGACATGTAGCGTGTGAGGGTGTGGACATGCAGTGTATGAGGGTGTGGACATGTAGCGTGTGAGGGTGTGGACATGTAGTGTATGAGGGTGTGGACATGTAGCATGTGAGGGTGTGGACATGTAGCGTGTGAGGGTGTGGACATGCAGTGTATGAGGGTGTGGACATGTAGCGTGTGAGGGTGTGGACATGTAGTGTATGAGGGTGTGGACATGTAGCATGTGAGGTGTGGACATGTAGTGTGTGAGGGTGTGGACATGTAGCATGTGAGGGTGTGGACATGTAGTGTGTGAGGGTGTGGACATGTACCATGAGGGTGTAGGTATGTAGCATGAAGGTGTGGACATTTACCTATTCATACAGGTACTCACAGGTTCCCTATCTGTACACACAAGTCCCTTGTACCATATATGTACACACAAGTCCATTGTACCACAGACGTGTGTTACATATGTGTTGTGTTGTCTTTCCCCAAGGCATCAAGAGATGCAGACAGTCTGACTCTTTCTTTGGGAACATGGTTTGGTCTCCTTGGATGTCCTTTTGTTGTATCCTTCCATCCTCACACATGCACACCCTCACACATGCACACCCTCACACATGCACACCCTCATACATGCACATCATCACACACACATTTCACCTACATGGACATATACACATACCCACAGACACAAACATGCATGTCAAGCATACTTGATGGTGTACACCGTCTACACTGAAGGTGTACACCGTCTACACTGAAGGTGTACACCGTCTACACTGAAGGTGTACACTGTCTACACTGAGGGTGTACACCATCTACACCGAGGGTGTACACTGTCTACACTGAAGGTGTACACTGTCTACACTGAAGGTGTACACCATCTACACTGTGGGTGTACACCGTCTACACTGAAGGTGTACACTGTCTACACTGAGGGTGTTAACCATCTACACACTGTCTTGTGATGTTCTTTGCTTCCTGAGCCTGTCTTAGACCTTGCATAGACCACCATTTGTTGTTGAGTCTGACACAATTGTAAGTTCATTATTTACTTTGTAGACACAAAAGGGTTAAATGTAAGAATCATTCAGTGAGACATGAGACCATTCAATATAATATAAATGTACATTGTCTGAACTAATTATTGGTTATATAATGGACTAATGTTATTAATGTCTAATCTACCCATGTGTTGTCCTATTCATAGGACAACACAATATCTGGATCATTGTATGCCATAAATTTTAGATTTTTAGATAAATCCACTACTGATAAAATGTTTTTAACGTTCGTAGGAAATTAACTATGCAAGACTTACACACATTATACTTCTGAAAAACGTCCTGTATGCACATGTAGGACAATTGTCCTATATCTAGGACAATCGTAGATTAGAGGTTAAGAGCAAAAATTGTTCTCTGGTCACTTCAGTTGATTATCTTAGCTTTTGGTGACCAGCACCTAATCATAGTCTGTTAGCGTATCTTCTACATGTGCTGCTGACAATGGTGACCTGGTCCTCCTCCCCAGCCAACTGCAGCCAACTTCCCACCAAAGAATGCAGAGCTGTCAGACAGCGCCATCCTCCTCCCCAGGATCATGTGGAATGGCCTCCAGCCCAGTGGGCTTAGCAGTCTGCACCCCCTGTGCCCCTGGATGTGTGTCCAGTACCTAGGTGAGGAGTTAGAGGGTGGAGACTATCACGGCTTACCTCACACACACATGCACACACACATACACACACTTTGCACTCTCTGCAGGTGTTAATGCTTTGATAGAGACTGTCACATACTGCAACAGTCTGGTGGGTGGGTGGTGATAGAGGGTGGTAAGGGAGATGGGAGGGTGGGTGGAGGGAGATGGGAGGGTGGTTGGAGGGAGATGGGAGGGTGGGTGGGGGTGGAGGATGGGTGCATGGAGGGAGATGGAAGGGTGGGTGGAGGGAGATGGGAGGGTGGGTGGAGGGAGATGGGAGGGTTGGAGGGAGATTGGAGGGTGGGTGGAGGGAGATGGGAGGGTGGTTGGAGGGAGATGGAAGGGTGGGTGGGGGTGGAGGATGGGTGCATGGAGGGAGATGGAAGGGTGGGTGGAGGGAGATGGGAGGGTGGGTGCATGGAGGGAGATGGGAGGGTGGGTGCATGGAGGGAGATGGGAGGGTGGGTGCATGGAGGGAGATGGGAGGGTGGGTGCATGGAGGGAGATGGGAGGGTGGGTGCATGGAGGGAGATGGGAGGGTGGGTGCATGGAGGGAGATGGGAGGGTGGGTGCATGGAGGGAGCTGGGAGGGTGAGTAGGATAATGCCATGACTTAACACTGGTTGTCACTCAGACCCAGCAAATGATAGCCAGATTGGTGCAGATTCCTGGAATCAAGAGAGTTGTGAGTTCCAATTTACTGTGATTGCTATGTCATGGCAGAGATCATATATAGATCTCTGGTCATGGTGCAAGATGTATGTAATAAACGGAATGTTAAACTCTTCGTAGACAAGTGTGCATTGTAGGTAATGTACAATGTACGTGTAATCATTGTCCCAAGTTCACTCCATTGGTCCATTGATCCTTTTCATGCATACTTGGGGGTTGTGTGTAGTCTATTTCTTACAATGTGTGGTACCCCCCTAAGGTGTATGCACGTGTGGTACCCCACTAAGGTGTATGCATGTGTGGTACCCCACTAAGGTGTATGCATGTGTGGTACCCCACTAAGGTGTATGCATGTGTGTGGTACCCCTCTAAGGTGTATGCATGTGTGGTACCCCACTAAGGTTTATGCATGTGTGGTACCCCACTAAGGTGTATGCACGTGTGGTACCCCACTAAGGTGTATGCATGTGTGGTACCCCACTAAGGTGTATGCATGTGTGTGGTACCCCTCTAAGGTGTATGCATGTGTGGTACCCCACTAAGGTATATGCATGTTACATGTATGTGGTGGTACCCCCTCTCAAAGTGATGATGCGTTGTTGGCCTTCATTCCTAGGATGTCCCTGGTCACAGGTCCTTTGTAGTGCTCTTCAGATATACTGGAGGAGGTGTCCTCCATCGACCAGATACCCTCATCCTTCCTCCTCCTACTCCTCCAAGTTAGCTATGTGTGTTGTTGTGCTGTATTTACATTAGTTAATGGTTAAAGGTTAATTAACTACTTCACTCAAAATAACCTTAATTAATGATGTTAAAATAAACTAAAAGGTAAGCAATGAACTAAAATAACGAACATACCAATATGTGATAATTAAACTAATGGCTAATGGACAGGGCATTTCATTAATGAGATAGCAGTATTTTGTGTGTAGCATTAACTACTGTTGGCTACTGTTTGTTTTCATTTGGGTTAGTGATCTGACTGTTCTGCCACTAATAAGCATTTCATGCAGTAAATAGCTACCGAAATAATTTCTGTAACTGGCAATAGTTGGTATATTGGGTTGGGTTTGTTTATAATCAACCATTGTTTTCACTATATTCCGTATGAGCTGAATGGATATCAAAACAATTAACCTTGATTGTAGGATGTCATGTGTGTCATCATTAACCTTGATTGTAGGATGTCATGTGTGTCATCATTAACCTTGATTGTAGGATGTCATGTGTGTCATCATTAACCTTGATTGTAGGATGTCATGTGTGTCATCATTAACCTTGATTGTAGGATGTCATGTGTGTCATCATTAACCTTGATTGTAGGATGTCATGTGTGTCATCATTAACCTTGATTGTAGGATGTCATGTGTGTCATCATTAACCTTGATTGTAGGATGTCATGTGTGTCATCATTAACCTTGATTGTAGGATGTCATGTGTGTCATCATTAACCTTGATTGTAGGATGTCATGTGTGTCATCATTAACCTTGATTGTAGGATGTCATGTGTGTCATCATTAACCTTGATTGTAGGATGTCATGTGTGTCATCATTAACCTTGATTGTAGGATGTCATGTGTGTCATCATTAACCTTGATTGTAGGATGTCATGTGTGTCATCATTAACCTTGATTGTAGGATGTCATGTGTGTCATCATTAACCTTGATTGTAGGATGTCATGTGTGTCATCATTAACCTTGATTGTAGGATGTCATGTGTGTCATCATTAACCTTGATTGTAGGATGTCATGTGTGTCATCATTAACCTTGATTGTAGGATGTCATGTGTGTCATCATTAACCTTGATTGTAGGATGTCATGTGTGTCATCATTAACCTTGATTGTAGGATGTCATGTGTGTCATCATTAATTTGCTTCGTTTGCTTTTTTGCCAGCTAAAAGAGCACAAGCAACACCTGCTGAAGAGACAGGGTCCACCCAGGTGGGTGTGGTTTAATGAATAGCTTTGTATATAGCGTTTATTTAATAGCTTGTTAACCAGCACTGCACAATGATCCGCACATGTTAGCTGTACTCTTAGAGAGGTCACTGTAATGTGTTGGCTGTACTCTTAGAGAGGTCATCACTGTAATGTGTTGGCTGTACTCTTAGAGAGGTCGCTGTAATGTGTTGGCTGTACTCTTAGAGAGGTCGCTGTAGTGTGTTGGCTGTACTCTTAGAGAGGTCGCTGTAGTGTGTTGGCTGTACTCTTAGAGAGGTCGCTGTAGTGTGTTGGCTGTACTCTTAGAGAGGTCGCTGTAGTGTGTTGGCTGTACTCTTAGAGAGGTCGCTGTAGTGTGTTGGCTGTACTCTTAGAGAGGTCACTGTAGTGTGTTGGCTGTACTCTTAGAGAGGTCACTGTAGTGTGTTGGCTGTACTCTTAGAGAGGTCACTGTAGTGTGTTGGCTGTACTCTTAGAGAGGTCACTGTAATGTGTTGGCTGTACTCTTAGAGAGGTCACTGTAATGTGTTGGCTGTACTCTTAGAGAGGTCACTGTAATGTGTTGGCTGTACTCTTAGAGAGGTCACTGTAATGTGTTGGCTGTACTCTTAGAGAGGTCACTGTAATGTGTTGGCTGTACTCTTAGAGAGGTCGCTGTAGTGTGTTGGCTGTACTCTTAGAGAGGTCGCTGTAATGTGTTGGCTGTACTCTTAGAGAGGTCATTGTAATGTGTTGGCTATACTCTTAGAGAGGTCATTGTAATGTGTTGGCTGTACTCTTAGAGAGGTCATTGTAATGTGTTGGCTGTACTCTTAGAGAGGTCATCACTGTAATGTGTTGGCTGTACTCTTAGAGAGGCAACTATAGCAGCATTTCTCTGCCATTAAGCTTAGAGTATGACACACCTTACCCTAAACTATACCATCGGGGGGGGGGGGGGGGGGGGTCACCGTAGCTGTATTCTTAGAGATGTGGGCAATACTGTTCACATGCAGACCGTATTGACTGGCTGTGAGAAGCTGGTGAGGTAGTCACCCATCCTGTGGTAATTCATGACACTCATAGTGATCATCCAAAGTGTAACTAATGCATGTCTGTATTATGTCACTTACAGGGGAGGGTATTACCCTGTAGTTCATCACAGGGGAGGGTATTACCATGTAGCCCATCACAGGGGAGGGTATTACCCTGTAGCCCATCACAGGGGAGGGTATTACCATGTAGTCCATCACAGGGGAGGGTATTACCATGTAGCCCATCACAGGGGAGGGTATTACCATGTAGTCCATCACAGGGGAGGGTATTACCATGTAGCCCATCACAGGGGAGGGTATTACCCTGTAGCCCATCACAGGGGAGGGTATTACGCTGTAGCCCATCACAGGGGAGGGTATTACCCTGTAGCCCATCACAGGGGAGGGTATTACCCTGTAGCCCATCACAGGGGAGGGTATTACCATGTAGCCATCAGAGGGGATCTGGAGGATGTAGTTCCCTTCTCACCATTTTCCTGCAATTATCCTGTGATTAACTTATACTTAACTTATGATATTAAAATCATCCCTTGCAGTTATTAAGTAGCATCGTGCACATCCGTATGACCAGCCGTCTTCCCTCTGCCCCCCAGCCCTCGTCTGGTGATCATCCCGGCCAGGCAGCGGGTGGCCCCGCCCCCACCACACCCAGCAGCCACTCGGAGGATGCTGAGGTACTCCCCTCCGACAGAGTGCAGATCCCTGAGCTCCCTAAGCCCACAGCCGATGTTGCAAATATGCTGGTAGGTGTGGTCATTGTGTAGTCATCACACTTCTGTTGTCAACTTATGTGCATATAGCCAGGTGTTTCCCCCCCCCCCCCCCCCCCACACAACACACACACATTGCATTAAGGAAATTTTTATGTTGATTTGGAGAAGGTATTATAACCTTACAGTGTGGGTGTGTGAAGGTGGGGGGGTGGGTGGGGGGGCGCATATTATGTGAGGCATGTCAGCCGCATGTGGAGGGAGGGTAAGGGGAAGGGATGGGCTGGATGTAACCCTCCAGCTTATGTGACCTGGTCTGTCACCAAGAGCAGGAGTTCATTATGGTACCTACGGTACCATAATGCATCTAGCCTAACTTCTTGAGCAGGGTGTGATCTACCTGAGGGATATGGCGTCAAATGTTTACGATAGAGCTACCTCACAAGGTCACTGACCACATGCTTGTAGCATAAAGTAGTTCACAACCTGTTTGGTATCCCCTTCCTCCTCCCTCACAGTTTGGTGTCCCCTTCCTCCTACCTCACTGGTATCCTCATCCTTCTCCCTCACTGTTTGGTATCCCCTTCCTCCTCCCTCACAGTTTGGTATCCCCTTCCTCTTCCCTCACTGTTTGGTGTCCCCTTCCTCCTCCCTCACAGTTTGGTGTCCCCTTCCTCCTACCTCACTGGTATCCTCATCCTTCTCCCTCACTGTTTGGTATCCCCTTCCTCCTCCCTCACTGTTTGGTATCCCCTTCCTCTTCCCTCACTGTTTGGTGTCCCCTTCCTCCTCCCTCACTGTTTGGTATCCCCTTCCTCTTCCCTCACTGTTTGGTGTCCCCTTCCTCCTCCCTCACTGTTTGGTATCCACTTCCTCCTCCCTCACTGTTTGGTATCCCCTTCTTCCTCCCTCAATGTCAGGTGTCCCCTTCCTCTTCCCTCACTGTTTGGTATCCCCTTCCTCCTCCCTCACTGTTTGGTATCCCCTTCCTCTTCCCTCACTGTTTGGTGTCCCCTTCCTCCTCCCTCACTGTTTGGTATCCCCTTCCTCTTCCCTCACTGTTTGGTGTCCCCTTCCACCTCCCTCACTGTTTGGTATCCACTTCCTCCTCCCTCACTGTTTGGTATCCCCTTCTTCCTCCCTCAATGTCAGGTGTCCCCTTCCTCTTCCCTCACTGTTTGGTATCCCCTTCCTCCTCCCTCACTGTTTGGTATCCCCTTCCTCCTACCTCACTCATTAGATTGCCAAGGACCTATTTCAAATGTTTCCAAAGGTTGGAGTCAACTCCCTGAAGTTGGTGTCTCATGGTGTTAGTTTCAAGTTTGATCCCATTAACTCCTTTCCTGGTTAGTGCACACCACCTCAACCCATTCATTGCTCTGTCCTGTCTCTCGTACAGAGCACAGTACCTCTTTGGATGACGTCAATACATTTGCTGACGCCCTTGCACAGAAAGTGGTTAGTACATGCGCTGGAGCAGGTAGCATATCCCGTGCTGTAATGTGTTTGTGTGTGTTTGTGTGTGTGTGTGTGTGTGTGTGTGTGTGTGGGTGTGTGTGTGTGTGTGCACTTTATCAAGTCACACCCTCTGCATAAGCACATATTTGTCCCACGGCTAAATACACGTACACATGTACTACAGCACAATTTGCTCTGCACCAGTTTGTGTATCGTCCATTTGACCATACCAAAGCAAGTTAATGAGCTGTACAGTGGAGGTGTGCATATGTGTAGGGTAATGTGGAGGTGTGCATATGTGTAGGGTAATGTGGAGGTGTGCATATGTGTAGGGTAATGTGGAGGTGTGCATATGTGTGGGGTAATGTGGAGGTGTGCACATGTGTAGGTTGTATGGAAGTGTGCATATGTGTAGGTTGTGTGGAGGTGTGCATATGTGTGGGGTAATGTGGAGGTGTGCATATGTGTAGGGTAATGTGGAGGTGTGCATATGTGTAGGGTAATGTGGAGGTGTGCACATGTGTAGGGTAATGTGGAGGTGTGCATATGTGTAGGTTGTGTGGAGGTGTGCATGTGTGGGGTAATGTGGTGGTGTGCATGTGTGGGGTAATGTGGAGGTGTGCATATGTGTAGGTTGTGTGGAAGTGTGCATATGTGTGAGGTAATGTGGAGGTGTGCATATGTGTAGGGTAATGTGGAGGTGTGCATATGTGTAGGGTAATGTGGAGGTGTGCATATGTGTAGGTTGTGTGGAGGTGTGCACATGTGTGGGGTAATGTGGAGGTGTGCATATGTGTAGGTTGTGTGGAGGTGTGCATATGTGTAGGTTGTGTGGAGGTGTGCATATGTGTAGGGTAATGTGGAGGTGTGCATATGTGTGGGGTAATGTGGAGGTGTGCATATGTGTGGGGTAATGTGGAGGTGTGCATATGTGTAGGGTAATGTGGAGGTGTGCACATGTGTAGGTTGTATGGAAGTGTGCATATGTGTAGGTTGTGTGGAGGTGTGCATATGTGTGGGGTAATGTGGAGGTGTGCATATGTGTAGGGTAATGTGGAGGTGTGCATATGTGTGGGGTAATGTGGAGGTGTGCATATGTGTGGGGTAATGTGGAGGTGTGCATATGTGTGGTAATGTGGAGGTGTGCATATGTGGAGGGTAATGTGGAGGTGTGTATATGTGTAGGGTAATGTGGAGGTGTGCATATGTGTAGGGTAATGTGGAGGTGTGCACATGTGTAAGTTGTGTGGAGGTGTGCATATGTGTAGGGTAATGTGGAGGTGTGCATATGTGTAGGGTAATGTGGAGGTGTGCATATGTGTGGGGTAATGTGGAGGTGTGCACATGTGTGGGTTGTGTGGAGGTGTGCATATGTGTAGGTTGTGTGGAGGTGTGCATATGTGTAGGGTAATGTGGAGGTGTGCATATGTGTGGGGTAATGTGGAGGTGTGCACATGTGTGGGGTAATGTGGAGGTGTGCATAGGTGTGGGGTAATGTGGAGGTGTGCATATGTGTGGGGTAATGTGGTGGTGTGCAATGTGTGGGGTAATGTGGAGGTGTGCACATGTGTAGGTTGTGTGGAGGTGTGCGTACATGTATGTGCAGGCACACTCATGACATGTGCACAGTGTGTGTGATGTATATATGTGTATTGCTGTACACATTGACATTACACCCATACACACACACACACACATACACACACACACACGCACACACACACACATGCACACACACACATGCACACACACACACGCTTGCGCACACACAGAGAACTATGCACGCCACAGCTCTCATCAGGGGCCTTATAGAGAGGGTACTGAGGGGACAGGCCAACCTAAGATGCTTGGAGTTTCCATCCTTCTTCGCCAGCGGGTTCATCCAGTACGCCAGCTCACCTACGTATCGTTCCAGTGTCACCTGACCTCGACCCCTCCCCCTGCAGGTACGTGCCCACGGACTGGGCAGGTAAGGCTGAGCTCACACTGGAGGAAGTATCACAGCTCAACTCCCTCAACATTGAGCTGACGGCCATATTGTCCGGCTTCGACCCTGTGTTCCATCCCTTCCAGCATGGCAACTTCACATGCATCATGATCAAGGAGGTAAAGTGCCTCTGGGTGAAGTATAGGGTGTGGAACCCTACACCACATCTACACATCTGTACACACACACACACACACACACACACACACACACACATACATGAAACACACACACACAACACACACATGCCACACAAACACACACACACATATACACACATACACACATATACACACATACACGCACACACACATAACACACATGCCACACACACACAAACACACACACACATGCCCAGGAAATGAGTTACATAATTACATACCATCACGTGATTGTTGTGTGTAATAGTCATGTAAAAGTGAACGATTCCTTTTTATTGGTCCTTTGAGCTGGGAATACATATAACCCTACTTATCAAGAAACCTTTCCTGAAAGAAGTGCATCTGTTCATCAACTACTTGGCTGTTGACACAAACGAGTCAGGAACTCAACTTTTTGGAGAAAATGTCACCTGTTGAAAGTGGTGCTATTAGAGAGGCTAGACATCTTTTGCTCATTGACACAGAAATCGTTGAATTCAGTTTGAGGATAAATTAGACGACGAGATACTGCAGGCAGACTAATTATCTGATAAGATTTGCTGATGTCTTCAAATGTGGATCTTGACTGGAGGCTGAAGTTTTTGGATTTGGAATTCTTGGGGCATCAGCAGTGAACCTTCAATCCTTAGGGATCATCAGCTGTGAACCTTCAATCCTTGGGGATCATCAGCAGTGAACCTTCAATCCTTAGGGATCATCAGCAGTGAACCTTCAATCCTTAGGGATCATCAGCAGTGAACCTTCAATCCTTAGGGATCATCAGCTGTGAACCTTCAATCCTTAGGGATCATCAGCAGTGAACCTTCAATCCTTAGGGATCATCAGCAGTGAGCCTTCAATCCTTAGGGATCATCAGCAGTGAACCTTCAATCCTTAGGGATCATTAGCAGCGAACCTTCAATCCTTAGGGATCATCAGCTGTGAACCTTCAATCCTTAGGGATCATCAGCAGTGAACCTTCAATCCTTAGGGATCATCAGCAGTGAACCTTCAATCCTTAGGGATCATCAGCAGTGAACCTCCACTCTACAAAAGGTTTTTTGATGGCTTACCTTTCTGTAAAAACAGATACAAAATGAAACTGCCTCGGAAAGAATTGCACCTGTTCCACCTTGCTTGAGATACAGTCATCAGGGGAACAGATTGATAAAGGAATCGTTGAAATTGCTGATTACTGCATAGGGGAAGCAGTGTACACTACATCCCATGTCATCCTGTGACAAGACAACCAACCAGAAGGTATTATTGCATGGACGCATCATGGATACATTGTCTGAACTAAGATCAGGGGGTGGAAGACCAGTTGTGAGAAGGTGATTACAATTTTGTAGGAGGTTTGATGGCCGCCCTTATTAGCCTTCCTTCACTGCCTGGGTTCAGAGTGCAAGATGACGTAAAGAGTGATACAGAAAACAATGTGTGAAGTCCACGAACAGAATGGCGATGGATCCACTGGGGTTAGCTAGCATGCACTCAGCGAGCAGTGATTATTAAGAATGATTACAGATATACGGCACACGGATAAATGCACATCATAAAGTTAGTCTGGTTTATACTCCACACAATGTGTGGTGGTGGAATCAAAAATTCATCATTTCTGAAGCGCCCAATTCAACACGTATCGCTCGAATTCATGTAAGAATAACAGAATCACAAACAGACCAAGATATGCATAAGACCAAGTGGGACATCCAACATTCAAAAGAGCACAGCCAGCAATTTCAAGCTGCATCCAGGAGTTACCTGAGTACATGAATTAATGGTCCCACTGGTCTTGTGCTATACTAGACAACAGGCAGGCAGGGAGTGTCATTCAAACGAGTTACATAATTACGTATCATCCTGTGATTGTTGCGTGTTAATAGTTGTTATTGAGAGCTGCCTGAGAACCAAAGCTGGTGCATGCAGTTCTTTTTATTGAGATGCCGTGCACACATGCGTCTGCAAACACACATGCATAAACACACGGACGCATGCATGCACGCACGCACGCACGCACACACACACACACACACACACACACACACACACGTTCCATAACATGCTCAACTCACATGTTTCCTTGTTAATACGGGCATGTACAATACTGTCTAATTAGATCACTATTTCTTTCCTATGTCTGTCTGGTGAATTGTCAATATCAATACATGTACATGTAGGACATGTTATTGATGGACCCGTACAAGTCACCATGTCTCACGTAGACTTCTTTCCCATTCGTTCATAAACTGTCTGTAGGTGCCAGAGAACACAGATGTGTTTGGTCTTCTGATGCGGCTTATGAAGGAGACGCAGGCATTTGAGGAAAATAAAAAGGTGCAACTTTTTTTTGTGCATACTGCGTGCACACATATACTTACACACACACACACATACACACCCACATGCACACACGCACAGTTCCTTGCAGGCATGGCAGAAAAGATCAGGAAGGGAATAGAGGCAGCCACAGAGGATCTGACCAAAGAGAAAGAAAGGAAAGTCCAAGAGGAGGTATGGGGTGTGGTCTCTGAAGGGTGTGTAAGAAGTGAGGAGATGGTACCTACAGAAATATGTTGAAGTGCCTATTAGGTGTCTATTAGGAGGGGAGGTTGTGTGGAGAGGTGCCTACAAGTGTGGAGGGAGGATGTGTGGAGAGATGCCTACAAGTGTGGAGGGGAGATGGTGGGAAGGTGCCTACAAGTGTGGAGGGATGCCTACAGCGAGAGGAGGGTGTGTGGAGAGGTGCCTACACAGAGAGGAGGGTGTGTGGAGAGGTGCATCAGTGAGAGGGAGATTGTATGGTGTACTGAGGGAGGGAGGTGTGTGCAAGGGTCATGTAGCAGGCAGCCATTAATGTTGACCCCTCTGATGAGAATATATGTGTTGCATGGAAACATGTATAGCTACCATGTAAGACATTCATTTGGTTATGTGTAGGAAAGGCTTGCTTCGGAAATGTCAGTGGTTTGCTAATGTCTGCACATTGATTGGAAGGGAGGGGTGATGGGAGGGTGATGGGAGGGTGATAATAATGTTTATGACGATCTTGATGTCCTGACCCTTTGGTTGCAGGGCATACTGCGCCATGTCCCCATCATTGGCTCAGTCATCAGCTGGCTCTCTCCTCCGACCCCTACTGTTCCTGATGGACGTACCTTCCGACTTGCTGAGGGTTAGGGGGGAGGAGGGGCATGCTAGTTTGTCCTCTGTGCTGGGAACATGTGTTAATGGTTGGTCTTCTCTCTCCAGGCAAAATGGAGACCACAAGCCAGTTGTACAAGTACAAGATGCAAATTGAAGGTGGAGAACCGAACTCCCCTAAACTTTTACCTGGCAGTGCGGAAACCACGCCCAAGAAAATGGCTCCTAACAGTCACGTGACAGATGCCCATACAGCAGGCAGTAATGAGGCACATCGCTCCAATTCACAGGTTCCCGAGGACGCGTGCTCAGAGTCTGAGGGGAGTGATTGACAGACACACACACATGCGAGGGATTGAACTATGCGCAAGCATTTAGCGTTTGCATTAAAATTGTATTCTATTGTTTTGACCTGAGCATTACTTGATTTTAACTGCATTAATTAGTAAACACAGTTAAGTTGTTTATATTTTGGAATGATCATTGTCATTAGCACGGAACCAGATAGCCTAGGTGATTTGCGCGTATGTCTGGCTGCTATTAGATATTGTGCCTGAAGAAACCTGCATGGTGGTGTTGGTGTTGAACAAATTTAGTATTATGGTTGGGTCCCGGAACGAGGACATCCAAACTGTTCATGTGCAACTGTGGCAGCCCGTATCTCCTCATTGTACTAGGACAAGCATATACATGCAGCTTTAAAACTAAAACTTAAAAAATTCACTACTAGTAACCTAGGAAAGAAATTAATTACTATGTGGCATAGAAATGGAATTAGAAATTCCTCTAAGTTAATAAAGTATGAGATAATTTAAGAGTCGGCTAATAAGGTGTCATGTATGCGGCGGTGGCAGAACAGTGAATACAACAAGCCATTAGACGACTTCCTAACGTGATTCGATATATATTGTTTTGGTGTAGTCCGTGAAGCATCAAACTAGATTTATTATCCCTAAAGTTAATTGTTTCAACACATAAAATTGTTTCTTCAATAAAATATCCCCGCGGCTCCAAAAATGTTTCACCTGCATGTGTGCGCTATGAAGCAACATAACATTCTATTTACTTGCAGTCACTGTTGATCTCCCCGTAAGTACACATGCAGTTGTAAGTATACTTCCGCCGCATTATATCGGAGCGGATGGATTACATCACCGCTACGCTCGAGACTAATTGGGGGCCGGGGAGGGACTCACGTGACTTAATTTAATTACAGAGAACGATGGACGAGAAAGGTTTGTACCTCGTGTTCATATTGTGATTACAGTTACAGCAGAGATAATCTATATATTATCTCTGGTTACAGTTACCTTGTGCACTTGCCTTTTGACATGTTGTGTTAACTTTGCGTTGTTGTGAGTGAGTCAGTGCATAGATATTCTATGGTCGGTGCGTGTGTAAAAAAAAAAAAAACAAACAAACCTGTGTGTGTTTGCGTGCATGTGGTGCGTACTTAATACTAAACCTATCTGCGTTGAGCGTAGCCCTACTACCATGCAAGCCAGTCTGAACGATTTTGGCAGGAGGCTAGTCTCGTACCCAGGCTCTGCTGATGTAAGCATTTATAAAATGCTACGTCTGCTAATCTTCGCTTAACGTAAGGTATACCTTACAAAAACGTAAGGTATACCTTACGATCGGCAATAAGAGTTAACTCATGTTTTTTTGCAATGCGATTTCACAGGTTTCTCAAGTTATATATGAATTGATTTCATTGAATATATATGACTGAAATAATAAATAATGCTAATGTGCGTTTGCTATATAATTGAGATAATCTTTAATTTATCAACATTTCTCATCGTTTTCAACACACACCATCTTCAAATAATTACAACTGTGCATTACAAATAGTAAATGGTGTGAATATGTTCCATTTCACCACTGATACATCATTCTTACTGGTTGAAAAGCACGATGTGGTTATGAAAAGTGGTTAAGTAACACATATCCAGTTCATCAAATCAAGTGTATCAAAGTATCGGGTTGAGTGAAAACGTGCATGCCAAATGGCCTGTAAAACAATTCTTACACTCCTTAAATACGGTGTACAGTGACATCACCCTCATTTCCACAGTTCTGTCCATACTCAGGACCACCATGTGGCACACTGCATGCAAATGGTTTCAGTGCAACCATTGGCATTTATCAATGACACGCATTCTTACTTCCAGGGACTAAACTGATTTCTCTGCCCTCATTGAATGCATTGCATGCCCTGATAAGATACCATGGATGATCCTTTTGAGCAGATGGTGTCCTTTCCAGTCCAGAAAGCAATCACATCCCAACCCAAATCGCTCTTTCATGCAGAATAGTGGAATAGCCTATTTTCTTATATGTTAAATGTTAACTATGGCAGTAGTTAATAGCACCCAAGATTAATACATTGCATGTATGATGGATCCAGGCTTTGTGAAATTGCTATAACTGACTGGGAGGTTTGCATTTGTCAGATCTATCACATGGTTAAAATAGTCATGTGGAAATATGATGCTGAAGCAGTCTTCAACTGATTGGAGTTGATTGGACCATTTGATGCAGAAATCCTCCATACAGTACTGCTGCAGCTCGCTGACAAACTGGGATTCCAACATCGAGCACCTCCCACTTTGCCCGTGCGGTTCCAAACGGTTGGCATCTTGCGAGGTCTGTACAATGTGCTGTTCTCCACTTAACGTGAATTCTTCTGCTTCATCCTCTATCTGGAGGTCTTCTACGTCTCTTTCTCTATCAAAACCCTCGTTTTCCTGCTCGCTTAGGGCTGGCCGGGCGTCCTAAGTAGCAACATTGGGTAGAGGCAGAGGCGGAATCACCAAACTGACAGGCTGCTGGTCTTTGGAAAACGCGGCTCCATGCACTGATGTCAACAATTTATCCCCAATAGTCCACTGAACTCTGAACTTTTGTTTTGAAGGTTGTGCCACTATGGTACCTTTGATATGAGTCGTTTTCCACGCACTACCGTACGCGAGCCTTAAATGACTCTTTTGATTCCGGTTTTGTTACTACAGCGTGGATCGTATGAATGCCAGTAGCAGATGCTATACGGCTTTGCGCGGCGAATTGAAATAGACCCTGGCACACCATTTGACGCCATAAAAGTTTAATGTACAGCACTTATTACATGTTATTCAAAACATTGAATATTGTAAGGTATACTTACGAATGTAAGGTATCCTTACATCCGGCAATTATTGGTTAACCCAGTATAAGCCAACTCGTATGATGTAACAGTTTAGCCAACAATGAACGGAATATATTTTCTGTCGTTGGTAATGTTGGTCATTGGGTATGGGTGGGTAGCAATAACCATGTAGGGCATGCGACGGGAGAGTTCATTGCCACGTGATTTCTTGTGATTCATCATGGCTGAGTTGAGCTCAAAAAACCCTTCAGAAGAATCAGAACAAGGCACAAGTACAAAACAGATGCGACTTTCAGGCGCGTATCCAGGATTTCAATGAGGGGGGTGGCCCGTTTGGGGAAGGGGGGGGGGGGGGGGGGTTTAAGGCAGCGTTTTAAGGTTTAATGCCATGCGGCCGCGTAATGATTGTTTTTACAGACTTATTCATTTGCGATTGTTATATCTATACGGTAGCATCTAAAGGCCGACATACACTAGTCGACTTCCTGCCGATTTATCGCCTGCAACTCAAATGAATACGGGTGAAAATTCAGTAAACTAAAGTTTTACTGAGTTTTTATGCATATTCATTTGAGTTGCAGGCGATAAATCGGCAGGAAGTCGACCCGTGTATGTCGGCCTTTAAACCGACCATACACTAGGTAACATGTTGCGCGCAACACTATGTATTTGAGCAAAATTCTAGTAATATATCAGTAAACTAATGTTATAATTGGATTCATTGAGTTGCATGCAACATTGCCTAGTGTATGGTCGCCTTTAGGCCTCGACCATTTTATTGAACGACGAAACAGCAATTGTGCGAATTAGATTAGTAATCACTATAATTACCGACAGTGCGAAGGTCGGGTTACACCCAACTAGATTGGAGGGGGGTGCCCGAGCCCCCTGAGGCCCCCCTCCTCCCTAAATACGCCCCTGACTTTCGTCACTTAATAGATGGGCTCTGAATTAAAGACCTTGCATCTAGCAAAGAATACTATATGTGCAATCCCTGGCGCAAACTTCGATGTGGTAATGTGGAGCTACATACTGTAAGAACACTGGCCCTGCAAGCCTCATTACCGCGCACCTTAAGTATGTACATGGTTTAGATGCCCTTTGTATTAGCCAGTTTTACTAGCTGGGATTATCCAATCTGCTACTTAGCCAGTGGAGCCCTGCGTCTAGAGGAGCCCCCCGCCAGTGGAGCCCTGCGTCTAGTGGAACCCCCCGCCAGTTGAGCCCTGCGCCTAGTGGATGTGTTATGCAATAATGCTTATGTTAGTAGGGTCTGACCTGCTAGTTCTGTTTAGGTTAGTGTTAGAATTTAGACAGTTTGTCATCAAATTATACTATTGGGGTACTAAAGTCCTTGCCACAGGGAAAAACGCATCGAATCAGTTGTTGAGTTTATATAGAGGCTTGCGTAGGCTTGCTATTAAGAATTGTGATTTGATGAAAAGAATTGATTGCCGTTTTGTGGTTGTGGTTTTATTAGCACAAACACTATTACTATACAAATCTCTGTTTACACTTATTACCCTTCTTTCTCATCATCAAAATGGTGCTGGGGTAGGGCACTGTGCCAAGAAGAAGTTTTACGGCTATGCATAACACATGTGTATGTTCTGCTTACATGTGTTGAACGCCATGTGTAACCGTGGTGTATACAGCGTACGATAACGAGTGTAAGGAGACTGACTTACACTCAAGAGTAAGATGAGTGTATAACATATATGTAAAACGCCGTAAATGGAGAGGATAACACGTGTATAACAATAGGATAACGAGAGTATAACATTAACGCGAGCGTATACTATCGATGAAGTTATCTGCATAACTCCGTATATTTATGTGACGTATCATGATGTAGCATGACGTATAATGATGTAGCATGACGATTCATGTTCTTAGCTCTTATTATTATTATAAAAATGAAAAAAATATTAAAATATTCTTGGATTGCATATCACATACAGAGCGCGTATGCATACACTAAAGATCTCTGGTTAAAGTTTCTATGTAGCTGCGTTCACCATCCATGCTGGCAAACCATCTGGGGGATCTAGCTGCCGAGGAGGTCCATCCACCCTTTCTTTTCTCGCCACCTTCCACATGTCTGTCCCCCGTCTGTCCAACTCATCCAGCCATTCGTTCATCCGCCTTGATCTCCAGCTTGGCCTCCTTCTTGATATTCTGCCATCGTCAGTAGCCTCCTCCTCTGACATCATCGCAGTAGTTATGGATGTCCATGTATTTTTTTCTTCACTCGTGAGGACCTTGCTGCGGCGTTCCCAAAGCTGAATTCATGAAACTTGCAGCGGTCATAACATTATGCACACATATTACATATGTCATCATTTACCCTTTGTTGTCTTGCCCGCACGCTTACAAGCCGCACCAGGTCCTCACTTACTACCCGCTTAAGTGATTTCCTGTAGGTACTGAGTGCAGCTGCATGCACACCATACATTTAAAAGCACTCCTATGTGGATGTGAATTAGTAAAGCAGACTCACACTTGACTTGCTCGTAGGGAAATTCACGCAACTCTTCGTGAAGTTTCTTACAAACGCTTACGTTGTGCGGACTATCAATGCTGTGTATATATAACAACATTTGTACATTACAAACATGCATGCACATACATGCATGTTGCCTTATTTGCGTCATGCAGCAACGGACTTAAAACCAAACATTTAACTCAACGCTTACTTTTCTGAAGTTCTCAACTGTGCGTCTTCGTTGAAAGACTTCATAATTTTATGAATAAATTTAATTTTATGAATTCTGTTCTGTCGAATTGAAAGAAACAAACCGCGTATTATAAACATGATAGAGGCTAAGAGCGGTCGACTCTACAGACATGAGAGGTAACATATAATACACCTGCAGGCACAAAGGAGTTCTTCTTTTCCGTTTAACAGCGTCTTCCGGATCCTTTGGTGCCACTGTTTCTTTGTCAGCTTCTAGAGCTAGCACTTTAGCTTCAAGGGAACTCAGTTTTTGGCTGATTCCCTCAATCTTTTTGTTCATTTTCGCCATTTCATTGGTGATAAGTGACTTCACGTCACGCCACATTGCAGCTGGATCAACGGGTGAAGCCGGGGGTCGTACAGAACGAGAGCTCAGGGGTGAAGTGAGTTCACCGTTGCAAGGTAGGGCTAATGCAAGCGAGTTGCAGAGAAACACAAGGTAATAATCATATATATTAGTGATGTCGGCATACGGGGACGTCGTCTTCCGGATCCATAAAAGGTTTCAGTATTTTGCAGCCCAAACTCAGGAGAAACTTGACAGTTGCCAAAAGTATACATATCGGAATACAGAGACCTTCTAGATGAGCAAGCATATCCTTCCATTTCTTCAGACTTCTATTGAACAACTGATAGTCAATGAACATTCTCTGCACCTGTCATGTGCACGCATGCATCACGTCATAATTTTTTGAATATAATGCAACTGCTCATTTTAATTTAAAACTGCGATGGAAGAAACGAACAAGCGATATAGATGCTGGAAGTGTCAACAAGACTTGTCCTGTTCCGTGTATTATCGGCATTTACGAACAAACGGATGTTCATCTTGGCGTATCCCGAAGAAAAAATCCAAACCAGAATACATAAGTTATACTACACATGTAAGTGTCACGTGTACATGCGTGCGTAAAGCACGGGTAAAACTTATGAATACATTAGTTTTACCACACGCGTAAGTACAGCGTGTACATACATACGTAAAACACGGTAAAACTGACGAATACATCAGTTTTACTACACTTGTATGTACAGTGTGTACATACATGCGTAACACACGGGTAAAACTGACGGATACACCAGTTTTAATAAACGTGTATGTACAGAGTATACGATCATGCGTTTAACACATGTACAATGGGAGATTACACCTCATGTATAACTTTCATCTGGCACTGTGGGGAAAAGTGTAGAGTTTGTTCTACAGTGGTGATGTTGTTCTGTATGTGTTTGCCGTAACAGCTACATGACTCTAGCAATATGGCCAAATGTCTTGTGATTGCCATTGCACAAGGTACTGTGTTAATGGATGAAAATCAACAGCCACTTCATGCTACATGTGCTGTGCTCACTAATTGAATTGGGAGAACAATTATGAGTAGTGCTGTTTGCACACTAGTTTGTGTATTTTTGGAACTGATGGGCAGTAACAACTTTATGCAAGCACATTAGTAGCCAATTATGGACGCTACCAATTTGCTTAGCGTTCATGTGTGTGTATAAAGTAAAAGGTGCTCACTATTTAGAATTTTACTTGTGTTAGTCTTAAATCCATGGTGGTAACACAAACAATAAGTTTCACACTCGCTAAATTTCTGACTTGCATATAAATGTTGTTGCAAATGCATTTCTGTGTGTGTATGTGTGTGTGTGTGTCAGTGACATGTAATGGTGTATATCCCTCTGATGTGTGTGTGAATCACTTGCAGTTATGTAGCTAATGTTTGTGTGGCCACTTGAAACAGTTGATTATTTCTTACTGCCAAACATCCTGCAATTCAATTTTTGTAGGTCTCCCCCCTCCATACCAAGACCAGGGGTATGTGTCACCCCAAGGATACCCACCACTTCTCCAGGGGTACCCGTCAGCCCCACCCCAGCCCGAGTACCAATCTGTGTCCAACCCTCCTCAAGGCTACATATCAACCCAGGGGTACCAGGGCTACCCTCCCCAGGGATACCCTCCTCCCCCAAGCTACCTACCTCAGGGATACTCGCAAGCCCAGGTAAACATCACGGATTGGGTGTAGCTTTGTGTGTGAGTGCGTGAGACTTAACGTCAATGTTTTGTACTGCTTAGAACGCCACTAGTGTGCTGGTTGTCCAACCGACCCCTGTGTCCACGACAGTTACACACGTTCCAATTGGAGACTACTACCTGACCATGTCCATTGTGATCACCATCATATGTATGGTGTGTATAGGGCTGCCATCCCTGATATGCACCATCCCTGCCATCATACTCTCTCTATCAGTAAGTTCCCTCTAATGAGTCACCCACTGGGCTTTTGTAGGTGTATTTGGAGGTGATGTTGAAAGCCTGATTATGTCATAGGTTTAACGTTTAGACCTTTGGTCTGTAAAGTAAATAAATAAATAATCATTACCAGTAATTTTCAGGGCTCACTGAGAGGTGACTGTTGCACTCGTAGACCTTCTTCCTTTCTGGATCAGATTTGTAGCTGTTGTGCTCATTGTCCTTCTTTTCTGGATCAGCCTTGTATCATGTACAGAGGCCTTCTTTATGGTATTCTCTTTATAGCGTGCTCGCGAGCTTTAACCTTGTTCTCTTCTGATAATTTCTTTCTTAAAATATCGTCTCACTTTTGGAGATATTCCACTTATTGCTTGGGATTGCTTGTTCTGATTACTGAAGGCATTTTTTGAAAAACAACTTAACTAACCAAAAGCATCGACGAACACCAAAGGGAAGCATAGTTGTGGCTTCCTGTATGTCGATGAATTGCATATAGCCTGTTTTTATCAAGCTGAATACGTACTGCTCACATTTGTATTTTGCCTGGTGTGTCATAAATCTATCTGACCCCTGAAAATAACATCTGGATATATACTGAAGCGATTGGTGCTGTTGGCGCTCTTCAACATCGTTTCTAGCTTGACTAAACAAAGAAGAAGAAAAATGGGGCGAAGAATGGTTGGATCTTGTACGAGGCACTGACGCAAACATTTTTGTTCTTTATAAGCGTGCAGAGTTATGACATGGAACCAACACAAACTGTTCTTGTTTGTGTTTTCCCTAGATAGCGACTGTAGTGTTCACTATATGCTGCCTGCAGCTGCTACACACCAGCTACACACCAACAGTCTTGGACACACCAAATTAATCCACCACAATGTCTTACAAGGCACACACAGGAACACCAATGAACCAAATGACTGAGAGGATGGAACCGCTTAGATAATGACAGTGATGATAGTTGATGTGTTTGAAAGCATCTATGGCATGCATTGCTGTGGAACATACACCCCTTGCAATCCTGACTATACATGGATAGCTGTCAAAATTCCACTATGGACAGCTTCATTTTAAGGCTGTGGTATTGGTGTATGAGTATGTGTACCTGTGGGAAGGCATAACTTATAATTAGGTATGCAGCAACATGGTATGAATGTAGAAACATTTTAATTCATTAATTTATTTCTGTCTCTCTATGTCCTGCACTTTAAAACACCAGGCTAAGGAAGCAGCAACACACGGTAACATGGTATCTGCTCAGCAGAAAGGAAAGATTTCTCTTGGACTGAACATCACTGCTGTGGTCTGTGGCATCTTGTTCTATGTTTTCATTGTAGGAATATTAATATTCATTATTGCGGTGACGCAGAGTAAGAAGTAATAAGCAGAGCTGCAGAAGTAGGAACAGCAATATCATAAACGCTTGTTTGCAGAGGTTTATTGGCTGCGTAATATCTATTTTGGTGTGTATGTGTGTTGTGCAATATTCATAATATCCTTTCATGAACCAAATTTTTTTGTGATTCTTTGACCATCGTCTGTCAAGGAATTGGTTGTTAATGGAAACAGTAATGATAATTAACCTACCATAAGCACAACACCTCATCTGCATCACAATGTGATTTCCTGGCTTCAATTTGCTTCTAAACTGTGGTTAGTAAAGCTGTAGACCGCTTTTGGAATAGGGCTGTTTGTTCCAACCAATGGTTGAATATTTTCACCCACTGCTCTTTCATCATCAAAGTAACTGAACTATTTAAATGTATGCCCTATTCAGACGCTTGAATTAGTAGATAACTTATCTTAATTATGAGGATAATAATTGGAGACATGCAGATATGAATTTAGTTCAAAGTAAAGCTTTTTATAGGAGTCAAGTTTCCATTTGGAGTCTTACAACCTCATTATGGATCTGCTTGACGCTTTTGGTCACCTCTCCACCACACCCTTCACTCCTAATAGGCACCTCTTTACACACAGGGTTCATACGCGGTTTGGAATTTATGAAAAAGTCTTTAAAATGGCTGTACCGAATTCCAGACCTGGAAAAGGTCTTGAAAAGCGTCAAAAACATGAAAAAGTATGGAAAATCACGTTGGCGTAAAAAGCTATTCACTAGAGCTGTGATATAACAATAAATTATGACCACGATTGCTTCTCGTTCGATACTGTGAAACCATATGAGTTCGGTGGGAGGTGCTTCGTGCGCGTGCTGCGCGTGCGTGTTATCAGAGATAATTATCTCAGGTGTTATCTATTGACGAGGAGGCGTTGAATGGGTAAGTGTATAGGTTTGATACAAAAGGAATAGTACAAAAACTGGATAGCAGCAATCGAACGAGCAAGAGCAAAGCGCGCGCGCTGTAGGATTTGTAACAAATCCTTTAATGTCGCTAGTATTGGTGAAGCTGCTCTTGTAGGTCACATGAAGGGCAAGAAGCACACTTATCTGATGCCCGTAACAACACTTAACAAGCCCGTAACCAGAGGGGGTTCGTAACCAAAGAAACCCGTACAATTGCTAGTTTTCCTAGCAATTTTACGGGTTTCCTTGGTTACAAACCCTCTCTGGGTATAGTCTCGTACCCAGACCCTCAATCCCACAGCTGCGGGTGGATTACATCACCGCTACGTGGAAGATATGAAGCGCCGTTTGGGACAAAATTCACATTTTTCTGTCGATGCGATACTTTTTTTAATCGATTTGTACTTTATCAATCGTAGCGACCGCTTTTCCTATCTCATCGATCGATCTTATCTTCGATCTGGTAATAATTTGTCGTAGTGGCTGACTTCCGTCGCATTTTTTTTCTATCGCCTTATTAATCCACCACGCGGCTAAAACATCGCCTTCGACGAACAATCTGCGTTATCGAGGGTACAGCGATCGATCGGATACATGTTTATAGCTGGACTCGAGCATCGATTCAGTGGTAAATCATACATAGGCCTATTTCACGTTCAATAGAAAGCCCTATAATTAATACCCTTCGTACAGGATATGTTCAGGGTCCAGGCAGGAAGGGAGTGTGTATGTATGTGCATATGTTTGTGTGCGTCGTGTGTGTGTGTGTGTGCAGTGTGCGTTCGCATGTGTGATCAAAGCATGTGTGTGAGTTTGTGTGTGAGTTTGTGTGTGTGTTTGTGTGTGTGTGTAGGTGCCCCTCCCCTCCCCTTGGTAAAACTGATCTTTTGCTAGTCACTATGCCCCCTACATAGAAATTGATAATATAACGTTTACTCGCCAAGCTAGGGGAAGCTATGCTAATTGTGCAGTTCCAATCTTCAGACCCATATAAGAGATTTTCTTGCGTGTGTGCAGTGTGCGCTTGATGTGCATGGCCTCCATTGGCCTACTCCAGTTAAGGCACAGGCTCCAGAGAAAGCCATCACTGCCAGCCTTTATAAGGCAGAGGTAGACCTTGGAAAGGTCTAGCTGTATGCGTGCATGTATGTATGTGAGTGTGTGTGTATGTGTGTATGTGTGTGTGTGTGTTTGTGTGTGTGTATGTGTGTGTGCACTATAATAGTAGCCTGCTGTATGGAAGGTCCAGTGAGCAGTACTCAGTTGATTTCATGAGCATAGGGTGCCCGTGGGAAGGAGGATTGAACTTGGAGAGCCCTCAGAGGCCAGTCATGGTGCCATCACGTGGTAAGTAGGTCTGCATAGCATGTGTGTGTGCTCATTTTATATTAGATTGTACAATGTGGACCCTTTTTGCTAGCATCTGGTGGTGAGTGATGGAAGGGTACTTTTTAATGTTCTACAAGTATAATGCAAGGAAGTGACAGTTAAGGCTTGGTTTTTGCCTTTAGATGAGGACATTCCACAGGGGAAAGGACACCCTTTTTAAATAGTGTAGCTAGGATGCTTCCTGCTTAGATACATATATTTATCTAGTCAGACAGTGGCACCAATTATATTTAATGATCATTTGAGACCCTGTGTTAACAATACCCATGTGCAAGATTACAGTTCAGCATCTAATATTTAAGGAGGTAGTTGGAATGGTGTGTGTGTGTGTGTGTGTGTGTGTGTGTGTGTATGTGTGTGTGTGCAAGTGTGTGTGTGCATGTGTGTGTGCATGTGTACTGTTTGCGCGTGTGCTTTAGTTTTATCCAGCATCCAGGTGACAATGTGAGGATAATCAATACAGCCAGAAATGTCTCAGAATTGCGCCAACTTGTTAGAAATTTCAGACACACACAGCTTTATATAGGAAGAACTGCAAAATGATGTGGCACAAGTGTAACACTTAACCTTATGTTATTTTTTACACTGGTTGTGTATGCAAGTTAAAACAATTACTGTTTTGCATTTTAATCTAATACATTGGATTTGTACATGTACTGCTTAACAACTCAATGTTATAGGTTTTTCAGAAAGATTCACATGTGCACACATTTAGTTGTAAGTGATTGAAGAATCAAAATGTAGGGACATCATGCACTATATATAGACCAAACGTCTATACACACCAACACATATCACCATCACATAAAAACGTATAAACTAACCTAATTAGGCCTGGTGACAGGGACTCACCCAAGATGCATTCTCACATCACCTCTGTCCACAATGACACCACGTACCATTGTCACATACTGGGTCCTAGTGATGAATACTATGTGGTACAGGGTCTCTGACGCAATGTTGCCTTCCAGGAGTGAATCAGCCATAAGGAATGTGTGGCCAGACAGTTTGCCATCAAGGAAGATGTAAACCCCGCCTCCTCGTGCAATGGCCGAGTTGTTGATAAAAGTGCAACCCATGACTGTGATAATGACAGGGTCATCCTCCCCCATGTACACCGCCAGACCCCCTCCCCTTCCGACAAACACCCTCCTCTGGACCAAGGTACTTGAAGTCACCTGGTTCTCAGGGTGAGCCGTGTTGCCCTTGAACGTGCTTCCCGCCACTAGCACACTCGGCTTGGTTTGATTCGTGGGCAACACTCCATGAAAATCGATGGGCAACACTCCATGAAAATCGATGGCCACACCTCCTGCTTTGCCTCTATACTGGGAGTCTTGCGTAACGGAAGTGGCATGGTTGTCAACAATCGAACAATTGACAATCTCCGTGGTGACACAATTGTACACGTCCAAAGCCCCTCCCCCTATAAAGGACCTAAAAGGGCAGAGACGTACAATAACAGTTTACTTCAAACAAATGACCTCTCAACTCTCACATTTAGGAGAGAGACAAGTTTACGATTCAGGACCTTTCTCACAATCACGTCCCTGTTTCTCATATTGACACAAGTGTATTCAAAGATGTATGCAACTACCTGACACGTCACCATTCCATCTGTTGTGTGGATTCATATAGAATGCCATTGACCACATGTATATGTTATAATCATAAACCTGCTCAGACAAATACAAAATAAGAACACTTTGACTTCCATGGATATTCTATCCATTGCTATATGGATATAGTTTTTTGAATGCATATTAGCACGTTGCACATATCCGTACAAAGGTCGCTTGTATTTTGAATTATGGGGTTTTCAGGTTATACTGCTGCAATCATAATTAATGAGGGAAGACAGAAAATCTCTAAGGTGTTTACAGGAACACTTTATCACGAACAGAGGGCTGATCTCTAGGTGTTTGGCCTTTGAGAGAGAAGACAGGCAGATCTCCAGGTGTTGGTAGAATCCACATCATTAAATATTACCACATCAAGTTGTTTTTAAAAATAAGTTGAATGATATTGGCCTAGCTTTTAAAGGAGCCACACTAAGTACTAGTGTCAATGTTATACTCTTATGAACCAAAGAAATTTGTTTACACACTAAGTAATTCAGTTAGACATATCAGGCTAGGACAATCAAATTAATATTAACATAATCAGAGCTCCAGCCAGGCCGGATAGCCCTGACCAATAGTCAGGTTTAGAGACAATTAAAATTGCGAGTTGCTGCCTTTGATCATAGATATTAGACTGGAATATCTATGCTTTGATTTAGACACACTGTGACTTTGCAGCACGGAAAGAGGTTAGCTGGAGAAATATGTCCATGTCTCTACAGTCGAACAACTTTGGCACCACCGCAAGCTCTCGCACGGGAGAGTCACATTAAGCATAGATTGAAGACCTTACGTAACCGTAAGGTATTCAATCTATGCATTAAGTGTGTACTTATTATTATCGCCCCATACTTTTCATGGTCTACTGAGCGATGTCAGGGAGACGGGAAATTTATTGCCACGAACTATGTACACGCAAGCACATTTCTACACCTTCTCACCTGAATGTGGAGTTGTTGATGTGCAAGTAGCCGATGTTTTCCAGCCGAATAGGTCTGTCGCATCCATAAACGTTTACAGACGAGATAACAACAGTCCTCAGACCGTAGAGATGGAGGGAGTGTAGGTTTGTTGCGTTGGAGGAACTGAACAAGCGCAACACACGCGATGACGTGCTTCCAACAATAGACAGGGAAAGGTCCGTGGCGTTCACGAAGACAGGCGTGGTGAGGGAGTGGTCTCCATCTAGGAGGTCCACCTTGACGCACTTCCCGGGCCCCTGGCGGGAGGGAGGTTACGAAGGATGTCTTCGAGGGACTGGCAAGATGGGTACGAGGCACTGGAGCATCCCGCAGAGGCTTGTACGGACACACACGAGTTTTGTGTCGTCGTTGTACATACAGCAATGAGAAATAAAAGAACCTGTGAGTGTAGGTCTACACGGGACATCATTGGCAGTTCACTCTCGGTCCCAGGCCCAGTTCACCGAGCATCCGGTGTGTGTAATAGCGGATGGATTACATCATCGGTACAGAAACCTGGGCCTGGGTACGAGATAACCTCAGAAAGATTTGTTCTATTGACAGGGGATCGGTGAGAAACCTCGTGTCTTAGAAAACAGCCTCTATTACATTTTGAAATGGACAATGAAACACCATCGCAAGCAAACATAGCTCGCGTATGACAGGAGCAAAGCCCAAACCCAGGACCGATATTAATGCAACAGATTTTAACCCAATCCAAGGGGTATTCAGAGCTAGTTGCTACTTCCACAGCTTGGCATGCATGTACCTGAGGTGTAGAATCCTAGATGGGGCTGATGGTAAATAAAGATTACATTTGACGACCCAGATGTTGGAGATGGGGCCTTTGAAAGCATCTGAGCGGCAGGATGCATTGCACGTTTACTTGTGTCATTATTGGAGCCATTTAATACGGACTAAAATTTCATGTAAGTCGAATAATGTAACCCGAACAATATTTCATGGGATCAGAAACTAGAATTTAACCAACTCTGCATGGCCTTACATGCAAAAAAAATAAGACGCCCAGCACGATCTAAATTCTTATAGTTAATATCTTGTGACATGCAATTACTGATGTTATAGTTAACGTTATGATATGACGGTTATTTCCCGTCAATATGTCCGCTTTTGCTACACTCACCAACCCACCAGCCCCACCCCTCGACATTTTAATTGAAATTTCACACACAAAGTACAAAATCCATGCATTAAAACTGTTACAGTAGTTCTTCCTCAGGGTCTGCTGCAGCAACAACAACAAAAAAAAATCTGAGCCGTCACAACACCAAGGTTAGTATAATCCTCACTTTCAAATCTAGGCCCAACGAATCGAGGAGTAAGAATCTTTTGCGCTGGGCAGTAGGGTAAAAATCAATTAGAAATACATGATTTCGGGGAATTATTAAAAGGAGGCGAGCCCACCATTTTTAGCAACCAATTACCATATTTTGCCCTCCAATTACAAATTCAAAGCTAATTACCGTACGGTACAATTATGGTACAGCTACGGTACAGCTAGCAAGCCCCCGTTTAATAATTCATCTATAGCTATAATCATGGCGCATACATTTACTCAAACCAGTGTCAGCAGGTGCACGGACTATTAATGGGATCGAGGCAGCGAAAGGGCATATTTTTTCAAGTTTTTATATTCAAAGAGACACCTATGACCTCTATAACATATTTCTTACGCACTGGAAATTAGTCTGTCCATCATGGAGTTACAGGGTCCTGTCGGAATTTTTTACATTTTTATTGCACGCGTGTATTTTGATGCCCCTTCCTTTCCTGAAAATTTATTGTAATATGCGCTAGGTCCCTTTTCGCTGCCTCGACCCCCATATTTAGATATATTCTTAATAATTAGACAATGCATAGGTTGAGGATGTCTTTCATTTGTGTTAACAGTTTTATAAAACAACTAACGAATAATACATGCGGCCTACGAGCATTACGGACTGTTGAAGCGATTCTGACTGTACAGGCGCCGGACAATGCTCTGGTCTACACAGGCGGTGCTGGGCAACTGCTCGGGAAGCAACAGCGAGATAACCAGTGTCGTGGCCCAATAAGTACCAATACAAACATGTAGGTACGAACTGAGTAGTTCAAAGTCACACCAAAGTAGCTCGCAGTGGATGTACGGGTGTTTGTAACACACTGCATGGGGATTATACCCAGGAGTGTTTACGGACAATGAATGACATGCTGGCTATGCTGAAGGCAGCGCTAACAGATTGCAATCTCAGCGGTTCCCTGGCGACCAGAGACATTTGTGTGACCCTGCAAATCCCAACAGGTTCTCGAGACAAGGTCCCACCAGCACCACACGAAGCAGTAACCGATGTTTTAATGCTCTTTCAATACAAATGACGGTTTTAGGAACTATACTGAAGAAGACATTCTCTAAATGAAGCTGTATCAACCTAATACACGCGCTTTCAACTGAAATACTACACATGAAATGCAGTCAGACGGAGTACAACTCGCCTTATCATTAGATCCGTTGGTACATGAAACCCGTGGCTTGCTTTCGGTTGCATCGCTTCCCAGTAAAATTAAGATTCACGAGTGACACAAATTTCAAATCTAATCACGATGTGCGATAAAAGGAATATTTTGCGCATGCGCGTAGGTTGCATCGTAAAGTTTTTTAACGTGTGTACGTGTTTAACGAATTAATTCAATTTGTGCGTAAACTTATATTCCAATCCTAACTTTCATATGTATACAAAAGAAAATATCACTGAATCCAAGTACCAGCTGGGTCGATGGAGTGATGGAGATCACATACCGGCATGAAATGGCTGATCAAAAGCTTGTCAATCCTTGCATTATTGAGAAGACAGATTATGAAATACATAGTAGACAACCACTGAGTATTACAGTTCTCTATACTGATCTCAATTTATTTATTTTGAAATCTTGATCATTGACAATTACTGACATGGCTGGCATGAACAACAAGCCTGTGGATGTAAACTTTTTTTTAACTGCTATTCTTGACTTCATGATCACTGCTCTGCTATAAATATTAGCTTGTAAGTGGGTGTGGCTGATGGGTCAGCAGCCAAGGTATGCCACCTAATGCATACAGGTCATGTTCCTTAATCCATTCGCAACTGTGATGTCATCTGTCTAGTTTAACAAATAGATGTGAGGTCTGATTGTGAAACTATGCTTTGCTGCTTGGTGCTCTTTGTTGAAAGAGTATGAGTGGTTTCCCGTATGTCGGCAATACTGTATGGCCTGATTTCTGTTTATCCAGCTCTATATCAGTCTCGGCCCCAGACCCAATGACTAAAATCCTGCCATTAATTATATAATCACTTCATTAATTATTCATTGATGGCATTGGTCATTTTGTTAAAAATAGGTCGAGGCAAATTATAATCTATTGTGTATACAGTCGTGTATGAGATATGTTGCGTGTTGGTCCACTTGATGTTATTTAGTACTCATTTTCATGACCAGAATAAATAACTACATACATGTACATACCAGAAATGTTATGCATTGGATACATACATGTAAGAATACATATGCGAGTATATATCTTAACTTATTATTTTTTATTTTATTTTAATAACAAAAATAAATAACACAATACAGGTAATCAGTTACACAAATGTGGGAACCTTGGCTTCGGCAACAGCCAAGTCAATGGCACTGTGTGTGAATGGTCGTCCTTGTGAAGATCTGGCACCTCTAAGGCACATAATGGCAGAGCGCAAGAGGGAAAAACTAATGCAGCATCTTATCCATGCAATTGTAGCGCCATATGTTTGTTCTCTCTTTGTAGATAGAAGGGTGGCAATTCTCTTATATGTAACTGAAGCACACTTTCCCATTCTTCCTGATGTGCTAAATACTAGAGGAGTGAATGAGCCATGTTCAACTTCCCTTATACGTTGGTCATAAGACCTCTGCTTTTGGCGTTCATGAAGGCGGTAAGCTGATGGTAGCTGCATGTTTCGGTAAGAGGGAGCATTTGGAAGGAAAACACGTACATAAAAAAAAACGCGTTGGTGACGATCACCCCAAAAACCTTGTGCGCTGATGTCAAGATGAGCACCGTCTTCAGAATTCGAAGTTTGATGTGACATCAGCGCTCCAGTTAGAGCTTGCAATGGTGGTTCTACACACACATTGGGACATACCTCAGTCAGCAGATCCCTCAGATCATTGTGGCACACAGATGGAAAACCACCTGTCAGGCAGGTGAGTGCATGATCTGTGGTGAAGGAACTGCCGCAGACACAGTGCTTGGTAGGTTTGATGGTTGCCAATTGTAACGAAGACACATGGCATCATGGAATGTGCAAAATATAGGACTATTCCATTTTCCCTTATTATTAGACCCTTGTTTCCTTCCTTTTTACACCACCATAATGATTGTACGTGTAAGTGAAGTGAGCAGTGTTATAATGCACTGTGCAGACATGTATCGGTTGAAAGGGCAGAGGAGGTTCCTACACTATCGATGTTCCAGCCATCTTGATGTCATCAGTGCTCCCTACATCCACTCCACTGTCTCTTAGGCTGCACAGAGAGAGGGAGAAAAATAGCCACATTTAAAAAGTAGCAAGCACCTTAATTCATGCTTTTTATTGTGATGTTCACTCTGGCCCTAACAACCTCTCCTTCTCCCACCTCCCACACACAGAATTTTTCGTGGACCTCTTCTCCACCACGGTCCTTTACTAACCACCATCATCTGTGGTAGGTCCCGCCATTCCCCCCCCCCCCCCCCCCCACCCTTACCTTGCTCCTCCTATTCTTGCAATGTCCTTGGAATGAAGCTTGGTCCTTGTGACTTCAAGATGGACCGGGCTGCTACTGGTGCACTTACAAGGGGTCTTAGCCCCCACTGCTTCTTTAAGAGGGGTCGCACTCCTGCTGTCTCCAAGGGGGATTGTGCTTCCAGAATCTTCACCGCTCGTGGTTCTTCTGCTGTCCTCTAGGACGTGTGGGAGTTCCAACATTTCAAGGTGGCTTGCATCATCGGAGCTATCTGTACTCCGCCTTGTATCTTTTAAGAGGCTCTGATTAGACTCTGTTACAGCAATCTGCTTTAAGCTTACATCGATAGAGCTGTATATTAAACAGAACACTCAAAACCCACTGGAGAACAGCACAGGATGTATGGTCACACAAATATGTACCATGGCAAGCAGGGTGGGGGGTGGGAATGGCATATAGGATTTGAAGGCAATGGTGGTGTAAAAAGGAAGGAAACAAGGGTCTAATATAAGGGGAAATGGAATAGTCCTATATTTAGCACATTTCTATATGTAGGATATAGTATGTTGTTCGTGTGCTAAATATAGGACTATTCCATTTTCCCTTATTATTAGACCCTTGTTTCCTTCCTTTTTACACCACCATTGCCTTCAAATCCTATATGCCACCAAATTTCTCATAGAGAATGCTTTTTATTTACTTGTACACATACAGATGCAATACACATGATACAATAATAGTTGTTTATTCTTACCAAAGAAATGGACCAGCAAAGTCAATCAACACTCCAGCCATGAAATGGCCACCAAGCTAGCCACTGGTAGGAGAACAGGCTTATCAAGTGGGGGACATTACCAAAGACCAAAAGCAGCTGCCTCATTAATTCTATAAAGGTGTCAATGGTGCAAAAATGAATAAATCTCTTAGATTAAAACTGCAAAGCTAAAACCCATTATATAATGTTATTAATTTCAATGTTGGGAGCAGTCTTATCTTTTGGAGGACAATACTGGGGCATAGTGTCTAGCAAAGGATCAGTTTTACCAAGGGGTGGGGTAGGGGAGGGCACCCACCCACACACACCCACACACACACACTCACATGAATTTTAAGATAATCTCATATCACACATGCCAGCGCTCACTGCACACACACCTCCACACACCCATATACGCAAAGTGCGCGTACGCACGCACACACAATCACGCGCGCGCGCGCGCGCGCACACACACACACACACACACACACACACACACACACACACACACACACACACACACACACACACACACAAACATACACATGAATTTTTAGATAATTCCATATCCTTAGATCACACATGCGAGCGCACACTGCACACACACCCACACACGCAAGAAAATCTCTTTGGATTAGAATTGCACAATTAGCATAGCTTCCCCTAGCTTGGTGAGTAAACGTTATACTATCAATTTCTATGTAGGGGGCATAGTGACTAGCAAAGGATCAGTTTTACCAAGGGGAGGGGAGGGGCACCTACACACACACACACAAACACACACACAAACTCACACACATGCTTTGATCACACATGCGAACGCACACTGCACACACACACACACACACACACACACAAACACACACACACACACACACACACACACCACGCACACAAACATATGCACATCCATACACACTCCCAACCTGCCTGGACCCTGAACATATCCTGTTCGAAGGGTATTAAATATAGGGCTTTCTATTGAACGTGAAATAGCCTATGTATGATTTACCACTGAATCGATGCTCGAGTCCAGCTATAAACATGTATCCGATCGATCGCTGTACCCTCGATAACGTAGGTTGTTCGTCGAAGGCGATGTTTTAGCCGCGTGGTGGATGTTAATAAGGCGATAGAAAAAAAATGCGATGGAAGTCAGCCACTATACGACAAATTATTACCAGATCGAAGATAAGATCGATCGATGAGATAGGAAAAGCGGTCGCTACGATTGATAAAGTACACATCGATAAAAAAGTATCGCATCGACAGAAAAATGTGAATTTTGTCCCAAACGGCGCTTCATAGGAAGAGGGTCTGGCGAATAGGTCGAACTTTTTTGTTCTGAGTTGTTTTGAATGTTTATGTAGTTATTGTGTCGTCATAAGTGTCGTCATCGTGTAATTAAGTGCGGAATGAATCACTGCAAAGTCTGTTCGGTGTCTGTGTCGAACTGCTCGCAAAGACGACAATTGAGAAGGCATACGCAGGCAGGACTCTACAGGCCCGTAGCCAGGGGGGGGGGGGGTTCGGGTCTAGTCTTGTACGCGCAGCTTAAGGTCAAGACGGAGCGCACACAGAACAGCTCTCCCCCCTTGCTCTTCAGACCCTTCCCCGGGCTGTTGCCCACCGAGCTTTCAAAGAGGATGGCCGAGATTGATACTCTAATAAACGCCCACCATGTACAGCGGGCTGTGGACCTGTCCCGCAGGCTCATAGCTCTGTGCAAGTCAGTAGCTGCTTGTCACGGACGCTGGAATATCCAAGTCTTTGGGATGCACGAATAACAACGGCGTCTAGTGATTCCCCCGAGTTAGTCCCCGACATTCTAATCGCTTCTTAATTGACTCATTATTGCTCATTATTGCTATGGAATGCAATTACAATGTTGCGACCGTGACGTCAGACCATGCTGCAATCTGATTGGTCCTCCGAAATCGAGGAAAGTCAGAACAAAAAAGTTCGACCTATTCGCCAGACCCTCTTCCACGTAGCGGTGATGTAATCCACCCGCAGCTGTGGGATTGAGGGTCTGGGTACGAGACTACTCTGGGTACGGACCTGTGATTATAATTATAAGCCCAAAGAAAGCTTTTTTTCTTGGCTGCACCAGAACTACCAAGAGTAGTAGAAATATCTTCCAGTGATCAGTAGAGGGTTCTCAGAAATGGTACGTGATCATGGTAACCGCGCATTGCGGTAGTTCTCTTTCAAGAATGGCTACCGTTTTATATATTGTACGCTCTGTCAAGATGGCGACTGTGACGTCACGGTGAGAACCCTCTATAGTAGTGCGCATACTATTACGCGGGCGTTATTCGTGCGCGCTAATTATTGATATGTCCCGCGTGAGCAGTACTCTGACGTTGTCGAATGGTTTTTGGCTTTATAATAGCGTTGTTCTGTAGGTCACCTTTGGCAGCACCCTTACATGTATCTTCCATGGATTCTTGAGAAGTCTACTGCGCACTGACTGTTGTTGAAAAGAACTAATCATTCATAAATTCAGAATACTAGCGCACTATTTCCAAAGATGTTCTATTGCATCAAAATTTGCTTGTGGGATAAAGAGTGCTCCTTTCTCACTTCTCTTTTCCCCCCCAAACTGTTATTGTATCTCGTGTTTGAATGTGAAGTTTTGAAAACAATCATTTCAGTCTTTAAATAGCCTTGAAATAGTTTGGAATTTCATAATCTCAAACCTGTACGAACCCTGTTACACACACTCTCATCACAATAGGCACTTCTTCATTCAACATATTCCCCTCACTAAAGGCACCTCTCCACATGCCCACCCTTTACTCTAGTTACCTCTTCAGACCTCCTCACTTCTTACAGACCACACCCCACACTTCCTCTTCTTTCTCTTTGGTCAGATCCTCTGTGGCTGTCTCTATTCCCTTCCTGATCTTTTCTGGCAAGGAACTATGTGTGGGGAGAGGTTATGGGAGGGGTGATGAGAGGAGTGATGGGAGGGGTGATGGGAAGGGTGATGATCGTGTTTATGATGATCTTGATGTCCTGACCCTTTGGTTGCAGGGCATACTGCGCCATGTCCCCATCATTGGCTCAGTCATCAGTTGGCTCTCTCCTCCGACCCCTACTGTTCCTGATGGACGTACCTTCTGACTTGCTGAGGGTCAGGGGGGAGGGGAGGAGGGGCATGCTTGTTTGTCCTCTGTGCTGGGAACACGTGTTAATGGTTGGTCTCCTCACTCCAGGCAAAATGGAGACCACAAGCCAGTTGTACAAGTACAAGATGCAAATTGAAGGTGGAGAACCGAACTCCCCTAAACTTTTACCTGGCAGTGCGGAAACCACGCCCAAGAAAATGGCTCCTAACAGTCACGTGACAGATGCCCGTACAGCAGGCAGTAATGAGGCACATCGCTCCAATTCACAGGTTCCCGAGGACGCGTGCTCAGAGTCTGAGGGGAGTGATTGACAGACACACACACGCGAGGGATTGAACTATGCGCAAGTATTTAGCGTTTGCATTAAAATTGTATATTCTATTGTTTTGACCAGTTAAGTTGTTTATATTTTGGAATGATCATTGTCATTAGCATGGAACCAGATTGCCTAGGTGATTTGCGCGTATGCCTTGCTGCTGTTACTGGATATGGTAACCCACACTGACTTGTGTGTGCGTGTTAAATCACAAAGTCAGTGTGGGTTCTATTTGCAAGTGTACTGGATATGGAAAAGCTAACCAGGCCACTGCTATCTAGATCAATCTACCCACAGTGTACACAGGTAACCTCATGTATGGGCATCAAAAGAGCTTGTTAAAAAACAGTAGCTGTGTGTGTGTATGTGTGCACATGCGTGTGAGCATGTGTGTGCGTGTTAAATCACAAAGTCAGTGTGGGTTCAATTTGCAATCAATGTGTGTGTAAGTGGCATATATGTATACATGGACTGTAAAATTAGCCCCCAAAATATTTTGTATCAGGGATTGCCTATAAAATGATGAATAGAAACCTATCAGATATGGATATGAATTTAGACACAATGACTTCAGGCTTATTTATCCCCCCCCCCCCCACACACACACAAATACGCACACACAACACATACACACACATACGCACACACAACACATACACACACACACACACACACACACACACACACACACACACACACACACACACACACACACACACACACACACACACACACACACACACACACACACACACACACACACACACATGCAAGCACCTTACAGTGTTCTGGTTTTTAACGAACAATTAGTTTTTCACTATTGAATTCGTGGCATTCACCTGCCAGCAGCAAAGGGTTCCTGAATTGTTGAAGTATTTATCACCTTAAACTGTATTCTCCCACTTTTGTTGGATGCATTTTAGATGTTATCTACACATACGGGACGGCTTTATATCCCATGAGTTCAATTTGAAATCAAAATTTTATACACAAGCACATACATATACGTACTCAGACATACTGATGTAAATAGATCGTCGATACATACACATATACATACATAAATACATAGATTCATACACGCGCGCGCGCGCGCGCGCGCACACACACACACACACACACACACACACACACACACACACACACACACGTGTTACAATCACACGAACGCGCGCGCTCACGGGCGTTGTGCGAATGGCTATGAATCCTTCCTCTTTTTCCCTCTGCATGCATAGTTTGAGTCGTGTGCGTGTGGGCGCGCGCACACATACACGCACACGCACTCACACACATAGGCCTACATGTAGACACACGCAATCACACATACAAACACACGCACGAACTCCAGATCTCGCGCGCGCACAAGAAGTGGATGAATACACGTATACTCTCACATGGTACAGTCAACGACTAATGTTGTAGTCCTAGTCTCGTACCCAGACCCACGCCACAGCAGCGGGTGGATTACATCACCGCTACGTGGAAGTAGGGTCTGGAGAATCTCTCGGCAAAATCGTGGCCACTTGCCTTTTGACATGTTGTGTTAACTTTGCGTTGTTGTGAGTGAGCCAGTGCATAGATATTCTATGGTCGGTGCGTGTGTTAAAAAAAAAAAAAAAAACAAACCTGTGTGTGTTTGCGTGCATGTGGTGCGTACTTAATACTAAACCTATCTGCATTGAGCGTAGCCCTACTACCATGCAAGCCAGTCTGAACGATTTTGGCAGGAGCCAACAACAGGCTAGTCTCGTACCCAGACTTTGCTGATGTAAAATGTGCTAATATTCGCTTAACCTAAAACAACGTAAGGTATACCTTACAAAAACGTAAGGTATACCTTACGATCGGCAATAAGAGTTAACTCATGTTTTATAGTTTTTGCAATGCGATTTCACAGGTTTCTCAAGTTATATATGAATTGATTTCATTGAATATATATGACTGAAATAATAAATAATGCTAATGTGCTTTTGCTATAATTGAGATAATCTTTAATTTATCAACGTTTCACACACACACACACACACACGCACGCACGCACGCACGCACGCACGCACGCACGCACGCACGCACGCACGCACGCACGCACGCACGCACGCACGCACGCACGCACGCACGCACGCACGCACGCACGCACGCACGCACGCACGCACGCACGCACGCACGCACGCACGCACGCACGCACGCACGCACGCACGCACGCACGCACGCACGCACGCACGCACGCACGCACGCACGCACGCACGCACGCACGCACGCACGCACGCACGCACGCGCACGCACGCACGCACGCACACATACATACATACATATATGCATACATACATACGAGCAGCAAGCATCTTGATACTCTCAAGGCAGAGTTTGTCACAGCATACCAATTCGAATAGCTGTGTGATCAAGCACGTACTCAAATATGTAAATCAGGAACTACGATAGTAGTTCCTATATAGGAATTGACCCGGGTTGTGAAATGGAAATCATTAAAAACGCTACCGCGTATAACTCGCGCACCAAGAAACGGATAGTGTAGCTCTTCGTCGCCATCGAACCAGAAGGCAAAGACGGTCATTTTAATGTTTTTAATGTTCAGTGTTATAACTGCTTGCTTTAAGAGAACAAACAAAAAACTTTCCCTCGTCCCTAGGCCAATTCTTCTCCGTCGTCGTCGTCGTCGTCGTCGTCGTCTTCTCCCCCGAGCACAACTCGGTATAGGAATGGTTTTAAAGAGCGCAAGTTATATCAATCGCTTTAGAATCTCCTGGAAGGACATCTTCACATGCAGGTATCAGATATATGAATAAAGCATAAAACTGATATACGTAATCACAAGTGTGGAGGGATGCCTACAGCGAGAGGAGGGTGTGTGGATGGATGCCTACAGCGAGAGGAGGGTGTGTGGAGAGGTGCCTACACAGAGAGGAGGGTGTGTGGAGAGGTGCATCAGTGAGAGGGAGATTGTATGGTGTACTGAGGGAGGGAGGTGTGTGCAAGGGTCATGTAGCAGGCAGCCATTAATGTTGACCCCTCTGATGAGAATATATGTGTTGCATGCAAACATGTATAGCTACCATGTAAGACATTCATTTGGTTATGTGTAGGAAAGGCTTGCTCTGGAAATGTCAGTGGTTTGCTAATGTCTGCACATTGATTGGAAGGGAGGGGTGATGGGATGGTGATGGAGGGATGATGGGAGGGATGATGGGAGGGTGATGGGAGGGTGATAATAATGTTTATGAGGATCTTGATGTCCTGATCCTTTGGTTGCAGGGCATACTGCGCCATGTCCCCATCATTGGCTCAGTCATCAGCTGGCTCTCTCCTCCGACCCCTACTGTTCCTGATGGACGTACCTTCCGACTTGCTGAGGGTTAGGGGGGAGGAGGGGCATGCTTGTTTGTCCTCTGTGCTGGGAACATGTGTTAATGGTTGGTCTCCTCTCTCCAGGCAAAATGGAGACCACAAGCCAGTTGTACAAGTACAAGATGCAAATTGAAGATGGAGAACCGAACTCCCCTATACTTTTACCTGGCAGTGCGGAAACCACGCCCAAGAAAATGGCTCCTAACAGTCACGTGACAGATGCCCATACAGCAGGCAGTAATGAGGCACATCGCTTCAATTCACAGGTTCCCGAGGACGCGTGCTCAGAGTCTGAGGGGAGTGATTGACAGACACACACACGCGAGAGATTGAACTATGCGCAAGCATTTAGCGTTTGCATTAAAATTGTATTCTATTGTTTTGACCTGAGCATTACTTGATTTTAACTGCATTAATTAGAAAACACAGTTAAGTTGTTTATATTTTGGAATGATCATTGTACGGAACCAGATAGCCTAGGTGATTTGCGCGTGTGTCTTTCTGCTATTAGATATTGTGCCTGAAGAAACCTGAATGGTGGTGGTGTTGAACAAATTTAGTCTTATGGTTGGGTCCCGGAACGAGGACATCCAAACTTGCACATGTGCAACTGTGGCGGCCCGTATCTCCTCATTGTACTAAGACAAGCATATACATGCAGCCTTGAAACAATTTTCGCTACTAGTAACCTAGGAAAGAAATTAATTATGTGGGCATAGAAATGGAATTAGAAATGCCTCTAAATTTTATATCTAGTTAATAAAGTATGAGATAATTTAAGAGTCGGCTAATAAGGTGTCATGTATGCGGCGGTGGCAGAACAGTGAATACAACAAGCCATTAGACGACTTCCTAACGTGATTCGTTTCTTGATATATTATAGGCCATGATTAAATTGTTTCGTGAAGCATCAAACTAGATTATTTATTAATCGTATTCGTATTGTAATCGAGCATTATCAAAAAGGATGATATTTCTGCGCTGTATCTGTGTCACAAGACGGTGTACTTTTAGAGAACAAAAATACTCGTCCCCATCGTCCGTACCCAGTCCCACCTAAAATTTCTCCTCCGTCGGCTTCTTATTCTTATTCTTCCTTCCGGAGAGTATAACTCACGACAGGAACGTTTGCAAAGCACGCCATGTGTACCAATCGCTTCAGGATGTGTCCGCATGTTATCTTCAGGTATCTGTTCGACGCCTAACCGATCGGGCAATTAGCTGAAGCTAGTTATACCTTATTTGGTGTTGATCTACAAATAGCACATTACATCAGCTATCACAATGTTCATGACGCACCAGTATAATATAACCAGCGTTATCAAATTCGATGGTTTTACCATGCAATCTCAAGGACAATTCTGATTCCAACTCGAGCATTTAAAAGTGGAAAAAAGCTGCCATATCTGCCAAACGTGCGTATGTCAAGCGCGGTACCGAAAGGAACAACAAAACCCAAAGGTACATTACGGCATCGATAAATAAATTATAAGCATGCATGGTATATTGCTAAAATGGAAGGAATAGTTTAGTTACAGCGGTAGAGATACTGCGTCTCTCCGTTTTATAGTACACGGCTGTTCCGTACGTGACATTAGGTTTTGAAATTAGATCGTAATGATCGAATTACGGTATATATAAAAAAATGGTCGCCAAAGAGCTCATTAACTGACACTTAACTTTGGAGGTTTCCTGTACGTGGCCTTTTGTACCAATGTGAAAACCAACAATAAATTTAGGTTGAGTAAACATCTGAAATATCATAGGACTATTTGCGCAATCAAATACTATATTTTCAACGATACACTCATGGCCACGCATAAAGGCTCTTCTCATCGAAACTAAAACTGTCACGTGTTTGATCTCAAACTGTAAAAAATTGCTCTTATTAAATCGGCTGGTAAACGCAGAGAATAAAGGGAAAGGATCGGTAAGTCGTTTAATGAATTCAGTTTCGTGCTACGCGTTTTCAAACTAGGCGTAAAATCTCTTACAAAATCATGAATAATTTACACGCCGCGAACAATCGATAGTCTCAATGGAACCTCAACACAAGTGTCAATTGGATGATTTGTGCCGTTTATGTGGTTGCAAGCCGTGTAAACTCCCTAAACAAGCAACAATGGCAAAAAAGCGGCACTCTGTTATGTACATGTGCGTGGAGTTTCATGAAGAGCTACTATTAGCCTTTCACATCGATACACAAAAAGACAGTCCTGAGATCCACTAAGTTCTGCAACAAGTGTTACGTGACGATGAAGCGTGTAATAGCTGCATCCCGAAGCAAAACACCTTACAATTGTCTGCTAGAGCCATATGACTGGTGCAGCCATACCATCAGTACCTGCAAGGTAGTGTGCAATACAAAAAAATTCGTTCACAATTCCTTCCTCTCTCACCATAGGGTTGTAACAGGAATGAGCCATTTTACGTGGCTCGGTGGTGGAGACCTGAAGCACGAGGCAGTAGTCCAGCTAATATTGTACAACACATTAAGGCTATAGCACCACCAAAAATCATACAAAATCCAAACCAACCACCATTGGCCACTACACAGATGCTATCTGCTATAGATGAGTTGATGTGTCCTATTTGTCTTGATGTGCTAGGACAGCCAATACAACTCCCCTGTGACAGGCTTGTATGTGCCACATGCTTAATTGAGTGGATCCATTTGACTGCCACATTCTGTCCCTGCTGTCATTCTACAACACCACTGGACACCAAGAATGTTAAACCAGCTTCAAGAATGGTACAGCTACTCCTGCATGATGTAATGGTGTGTTGCAGGTCATGTGATAGAAGCATCAAAACTATCGAATATGACTCACATTGTTGTACTGATGTAACCAGACAAGAAATGCAACTTGTCAGCAAGGTAGTACACAAGATGCTTGATGCTTCCAAGGAGAACGTCATACATATAAATACTGGTGGAACTGTAAGTAAAGAAAGTGAATAATGTTATGATTCATTCATATGCTTACCCCTACTAACAGCCTCTGAAACTAGCTCACATTACATCACCGAAATTACCCCCTGATCAGCTGAGCCAACGTACCCGAAAAAGACGTATACTTGAGGTTCAAAACATGCGAAGTATCATAGGGGTCAATTCCAAGGGCTCTGATATCCTACTTGGGGATGAGATCAGGGTACTGAGTGTGGAAAAGAAACAGGAATTACTTCACAATGCTGGGGTACAAATGGAAATACTACCAATGCAAGGGCTTGCAATAAAATCAATGCTTGCCATACCATGGTACAGACTAAGAATCCTCCGTAGGTACATGACATGGGTGCACATGATACTCCATGGTATGAAAAAATAAGTACATTTACAGATGGTTAAAACAAGCAGGAGTATACATTGGCAGCGAAAGAAAGGAGCGTGTTCTTGCACATGAGTGTATTGGAGACAATCTCATGGTGGAGTTGGCCCCCTTCTCCTTCAAACTGCCTGCTGGGGGAGAAGAACTTCGTGGTGCAGCATATGGCTACACGCCTAGCCTAACCCAGAAGATTATACAACTTCTGGAACAGAATGAACGGTCAGTCTAAAAAATGTGAGTATATACGTCTGCTAATAATATACATGACTTTCATCCAGGGAGGATAAACTTGTGTGGCATGGAATTATACCAAAAGATGAAGTTTGGATTAAACTTGGTGGTGACAAGGGGGGTGGCATGTTTAAGATAAACTTCCAAATTGTTAACACGAAAACACCTAACTCGGTTCACAACACATGTGTGTTTTCCTGCTTTGAGGCAGATGACACAGTCACAAACCTACATGTGGCACTTGACCGGTTTAGAGGAGAGGTGACTCATATCGGCACCATGAAATGGAAGTAAGTTGATCCAGAACTTTTGAACAAGAATACTGTAGTGTACAATGATATTTTTTAATTAAGGGTGTACTCCATGAAAGTGTTTCTCAGTGGTGATCTTGACTTTCTCAGTCAAATATATGGACTATCAGGTGCATCAGGTATAAATCCAGTGTGTAACCATTCATAACCATTGAACAGTTTGACATTTCATACATGCAGGGAAACAGCCATGTTTACTATGTCATATTACCCTTGATGAGCTACGAAAGCCTTCTACACGAAAAGGTCCATGCTCCTCTCGCTCTCTAGACACTATTCTGCTTGACCACCAAAGGTTTATGGATGATGGAGGGGATGTTAAGCGTGCAAAGGAGTACAACAACTGCATACAGGATCCATTTTTTAACATTCCTATATCTCAGGTTATATGCATGATAGTATAGATGAATAATTTAACACCCTACATCATGTAGGTTTGCTTACCTGGTTTGCACATAACACAAGGGATCTTTCAGAAACTCTTTTCCCTTTTTGAAGAATCCTGCCATACACTTGATCTTATGCTTGCCATGTACTGGCAATCCTCTCCAATCAGCAAAACACAATATCATGTGTACTCAGCGGCACTGAGAGAGATCAATGATGCTAACGTTGAACTGGAGCAGCTGCACCAAGAGGAGGCCACATTGCAACAGCTAGCAACATACAGTGCACTAGTTGCTGGCAGCAGCACACCAATCACTGCAGGTCTCCTTGATCTTTCTGAGAAATGTCATGGCAATGTTAAAAAACAGGTATATACTGTGATACACTTGATTTACCATTTCATACTAATTCTGAATATACACCCTCTCATGTAGGAAGAAAGAATCAAAGTTTTACAAGAAACCATTGAAACGTCCTTTAACCTAGATGATGGACCTTGTATCAAGGGCCTTCAATCTTGTTTAAAATCACTTGGTGTGTGCCGTCAACGGTATTTCGAAGGAATTTTTGTAGGAAATCATGTACACAAGATTCTCAAGGTATTTTTTGTGCCATATGAAAATGCCCATCAACTTAATTTGTATTGAATTTATAGCCTGCCAATGTGGAAGTTCTTTGCAGTTGTGTATTAAAGGCTACAGAGCATGTATCTGAGTTAAAAGCAGATGCAAATGACATTTATATGAAATTCAGCACCGTTATGCTGAAATTCTCTGAATGCCATTCTCTGTATGACAGCACAGTACACAACACAAGTACCATACAAAAACTCGGTGTGTGCATACCTGTTCATGTAGTATATTCTTGTGAGCTATTCTTTTCATTCTTTTCATTCCAAATAGACCAGGCCATCAAGACCTTCATTTGTCTATTCGACAAATACTTCAGTGGAGTAGGAAGAACACTCAAGATGCATATCCTTGAAGACCACATGTTGGAATGGGCAACAACATACCAAGCTGGCTGTGGTCTAATGGGGGAGCAAGGTGCTGAATCTATACACGCAAAATTCAATACGTTAAAACGCACCTACTCTGGAGTCAGAAATCCTATTGCTCAGCTTAAAAGCATTTTGCAAGAGCATTACCTTAACATTTCACCACACTTGTCCGCTGCTGTACCACCACCTGAAAAAAGAAGAAAGAAGAATACATAACTCTCTATTCACCGTCATCATCATATATATCTACAGACACCATTAGTCATCATGTACCTATATACGTACAATATCATTAGAGAACCCAAAATGGCGCCATTTTAAACCGACGAGTCGAGTATGGACAGACGAAGTCGCGTAGCAACGTAAAAACTATTTGAAACGCAAGATCAAACCCTTTACTTTGTTCAAGTCGTTTCTTGTCGAAATATATAAGAGCGATTCTTAGAAAACATGAGCACCGTCGACCTCACCCATTTAGACCCCGTGACCTTTCGGCAGTGTGGCACGTGTTTGCCAATCTATCATTGCTTGGAATTAGCATAGTCGGTAGGGGAAGTCCTTACTGTATATGTAGGTTGCGCTTTAGATAAAAACACCGACGGTATCTTCATGTACAAAAGCCTTCTTAAACCTATAGTCGTTGCTATGGAAGTAATGAGCCCTGTTGCTAGGTACTTAACATTCATAGTGGGCGCGGACCTGTTGTCCAAATTTCAATGCAATGAAACAGCCGTGAGTAATATGCGCTGTTTGAAATGTGTGTATAACGCCAAAGTTGCTTACGTCAATTTGGTCATGTATTGTGGTGCATGGTTTATCTGATTATAGCGTGAGATCAGTTTACTTAGAGTACATTTATCCTTTTTATTAAATGGCTTCGCTTTTAACCTTTATCAATCCCTTTGCTCCTCAATGGAGATAGTCTGGGGACTAGTGTAATATTTGGTACACACCTCAACAGAATTGCAGATTCTAATATAAACCTGTCATGATCGCGCAAGTTGACGTTTATGCTACCTGATTCTATGCGTTTCAAGAACTAAATACAATACCAAATCCACCAGAAAAATTTAGGAAACAAGTAATAAAAACATTCTCTACACGAGAAGGTTGGTGGTATATTATATATAGGAATCAAAGGTGATGGTGGTGTAAAAAGCAAGGGAACAAGGCTTCTGATTGAAAAGGAAAAATGAAATAGACCTATATTAGCACGCACATTTAAATATGACAACATGCTGCTAATATAGGTCTATTTCATTTTTCCTTTTCAATCAGAAGCCTTGTTCCCTTGCTTTTTACACCACCATCACCTTTGATTCCTATATACCACCAACCTTCTCGTGTAGAGAATGTTTTTATTACTTGTGAATATAGGGTTCAGTATACCTGCTTATATGAGGTTGTCTCTGGCACTGTGCAAAAAATAGGATATACGCTATTGTATATTTTGCGTATATTTCGAGTATACGCATGAATATACGCGTGCGTATACGCGAAATATCCCACTGGTATATTTTGCGTATAGAACCAATTTCGCACTGCGTATATTTCGAGTATCCTCATATGTATCACGTGCGCTTATGGAGGATTCTCTAATTAATGTCTCCGGATACTACACTGTACCTACGTTGACCGTATACTGTACTGGGTACGCTACCCGATTATGCTCGTTGTATACTGGCTTGATTAGTATTAAAATTATTATCAATATTAAATAAAGCAATACAATCAATAGACAACGTTCAAGCTCTCCAGCCATCCAGGAAGGAGATACTCCAGTAGTGGCCCTCCAACCCGCCGTTGCCACGAGTTGCTCAGAAATCCATTGCAACCTCTTCTAACGAAACGCGCGGCAGTAGTTGAGCGTAGGCTTCAAACTGCTTCCCTGTACTGTCACCATAGTCCATATAGCTACAGCAAAATAGAGCATCCATACGATACAAATGCAGAGGCCTACACTGACGGCGGGATTGCTTGACAAGCTCAGCTGAATCTGAAGTTTCCTTGTCTAGCTGCAGGGAATATACAGGGTTAAAACAAACGAAGCCATTACCTTATACTCCAAAGCAATCCGCTACTTCTCTATCTCCGCTCTTCGTATAATTTGTCAATTCTGACAACAGACACTGATAAACAGCAAGTGTGAATGAAAACGCAATCTCTTACCCGCTCTGCCTTTGCTAGTTTTTATGACGTCTCTAAATTTGATCGAGAAAAAAAAGGTGATGATGATCACTGCTTACGCTTCGAGACTTCCAGCTGGATTCTCCTCAGTAGGAAAAAAAAAAGCCGATATAACGTTACTGTACCTGTACAGAAAGTGATGTCCTTTTCCCTCGAGTTGGTCTTACAGCATCGCTTTGAGACAGTTTTGGATCTGTAGTTTCGCAACCTCCTGCAGTAGTGTAACGGACCGTGCAAACAGCATCGCCATGCTGCCTAGGACCTAGGGTTTGGCGCGGTCTTCTTCGTCATCATCGTACTAGTATCGATATACATGTACATGTAGGTTCTGCTGTGACGACATGACTTCATCGTTTCTCGGGGACCTGTTAGAGGAGAGACTTGGGAATTAGCCACTAGTCCCTCAATTTACTTGAAGACCCACCTAAGATATTTCTTCTGGATGATAGGAACGTACGGTTATAGTTGCAGTAGATTTCCCGACGATGACGCCATATATGCATGCGGCTTTGAAGAGTCTACGCATGCGCGTTACATTCATTTGACAAGAAGCCTCGTACACACTGTATTTGTTCTGCTCAGAGTGGGGTTTCAAAAGCAACTTAGAAATGACTTATTTGATGTACACAAGACTGTATTACAATACCTGGTCTGGCCACTAACATGATTCTATTTGATGCACACCTACGAACATGACTCTCACACCAGGGACTGCCACTTTATTTGATGCAAATAAGCAAACCCAAGTCTGGCCGCTATCCTGATTCTATTTGAAGCCCACCAGGTCTGGTCGCTACCAAGATTCTATTAGATGCACACCAGGGATTGGCCACTACTAGAATTTAATGATTCAATTTGATGCAAACTGGGTCAGTTTGCTAACATGATTCTATTTGATGCACACCAGGGTCTGATCGATATCACAAACCTACCAGATGTACAACAGCGACTGGCCACTAGCGTGTCTTTACTTGATGCAGACGAGTTAATATGATTCAATTTGATACACACCAGGTCTGGCTGCTAACATGATTCTATATGATGCACACCAGGGACTGCTGCTCGCATTACTTGATATGCTAGTACGTGGCAATTCCTAATGTGAGGGTCATGGTAGCAGTGTGCATCAGACAGAATCATATTAGCGGCCAGACCTGGTGTGCATCAAATAAAGCTATTGGCCATTCTCTGGTGTGCAGCTGATAGGATTGTGGTATCAACCAGATCCTAGTGAGCATCAAATAGAAACATGGTAGCGACCAGACCAATGTGCATCAAATAGAATCAGGATACCCTGATTTCATAAAAAAAGATTCAATCTGATGCACACCAGGTCTGGCCGCTATCCTGATTCCATTTGATCACATGACCGTATTAGACATAGAAAAAGTGTACTGTGTCATTGCTATATAGTAATATATGGCCACACCCCTTTGTAAGACTTCTATGTATGTACATTAACATGACATGTACATGTATGGAAACGTTCGGTTACACCCAGCTAGTCTCACAAGTGGAGATGGAATTGTACACAACATGTGTACATGTAAAGATGTAACAATACAACAAATGTAAGTTCACATCAGATCTTTCAGTTTCATTCAATTGATGTAAGGCTTGATCCTATCAGGGTGAAAATATATCATTTAAAGATATCACACCATGCAAACATACCATACATACAATTTGGATGAAGACTATTGAGAAGGATAGATTGAGAACTTATTTGATTCCATCCTGCAAAACTATCATGGAAATCCGAATACCGTCTCGGTAATCCGGCTAGTCCTAAGAAATGTTGAGGGAAAAAAGTTAAATTGACACCTATAAACATTAATCAAAAGTGTATTTTACCATAGACCTTAGTGCACTCAGCTACTAAATGGCAGTAATACTGGCGCCACCTCCAAGCGCCAAGCCTCTAGCTAAACATTTTCATTCTGAATGCTCATTCGCCTCTTTCAAACCACATTCTTAGCATCTTCACCTACTCACACAGATATAAGCACGTACAGACAATTGTAAACATATGTGGATGCGCATGCACATACTGGTATAAAATGCAGACACATGCATACACACATCTTGACAGAATTGTGCTTTCTTCTCCTAGTGACATGCAGACACAGATACACACACATGCGTACCCTATGTATGTAGCTGCACACATGCCAATATCCTCCCAAAAGGTCCTTCAATACAACCACTACATGTAAGAATGTTCACAGAACAATGAAAGCCCTACACAGCTAGGCACCAAAACATATTGCTGCCTGGGTCTATTTGGCACTGACTAAACATCACACAGTGAACTATAAAAACTTCAGAGTGACACCAAAGCAATCAAACTTCAGTGCTAACAGCCCACAGTTAGTCCACCAACCCTCCCCTTTGGCAGGAGTGCCCCAGTTATCAAGACTGTGGCTACATGCATCATGGTAGCCTCATCATGGGGTGTGGCAAAGCAGCCATCCCACCAACTGTGTGAGTGTATTACCCCTTGGCAACTTCTTCAAGTATGTGTATGTGTGTATGTGTGTATGTGTGTATGTGTGTGCGCATGTGTGTGCATGCAAGGTGAGTGTTAAGATCATGTGATGGGGTTTAGTAGACATTATTAGGTGATTAGGGTAAGTAGGAATGCTAGCATTAAATACCAAACCATCTTCATCAGGCACCTGATGACAGTATGAGGTGAACACATGACAGTATGAGGTGAGCACATGACAGTATGAGGTGAGCACATGACAGCATGAGGTTAGCACATGATAACAACATGAGGTGAGCACATGATGACAGCATGAGGTGAGCACATGACAGCATGAGGTGAGCACATGATGACAGCATGAGGTTAGCACATGATGACAGCATGAGGTTAGCACATGATGACATTATGAGGTGAGCACATGATGACATTATGAGGTGAGCACATGATGTCAGCATGAGGTTAGCACATGATGACAACATGAGGGTAGCACATGTCAGCATGAGGTGAGCACATGATGGCAGCATGAGGTTAGCACATGACAGTACGAGGTGAGCACATGACAGCATGAGGTTAGCACATGATGACAGTATGAGGTGAGATCATGACAGCATGAGGTTAGCACATGATGTCAGCATGAGGTGAGCACATGTCAGCATGAGGTGAGCACATGATGACAGCATGAGGTGAGCACATGACAGCATGAGGTGAGCACATGACAGCATGAGGTGAGCACATGATGACAGCATGAGGTTAGCACATGATGACAGCATGAGGTGAGCACATGATGTCAGCATGAGGTGAGCACATGTCAGCATGAGGTGAGCACATGATGACAGCATGAGGAGAGCACATGATGACAGCATGAGGAGAGCACATGACAGCATGAGGTGAGCACATGACGACAGCATGAGGTTAGCACATGATGACAGCATGAGGTGAGCACATGATGTCAGCATGAGGTTAGCACATGATGACAGCATGAGGTGAGCACATGATGTCAGCATGAGGTGAGCACATGATGTCAGCATGAGGTGAGCACATGATGACAGCATGAGGAGAGCACATGATGACAGCATGAGGTGAGCATATGACAGCATGAGGAGAGCACATGATGTCAGCATGAGGAGAGCACATGATGTCAGCATGAGGTGAGTACATGTCAGCATGAGGTGAGCACATGACAGCATGAGGAGAGCACATGATGTCAGCATGAGGAGAGCACATGATGACAGCATGAGGTGAGCACATGATGACAGCATGAGGAGAGCACATGATGACAGCATGAGGTGAGCACATGATGACAGCATGAGGAGAGCACATGATGTCAGCATGAGGTGAGTACATGTCAGCATGAGGTGAGCACATGACAGCATGAGGTGAGCACATGACAGCATGAGGTGAGCACATGATGACAGCATGAGGTGAGCACATGACAGCATGAGGTTAGCACATGATGACAGCATGAGGAGAGCACATGATGACAGCATGAGGAGAGCACATGACAGCATGAGGTTAGCACATGATGACAGCATGAGGAGAGCACATGACAGCATGAGGAGAGCACATGATGTCAGCATGAGGTGAGTACATGTCAGCATGAGGTGAGCACATGACAGCATGAGGTGAGCACATGACAGCATGAGGTGAGCACATGATGACAGCATGAGGTGAGCACATGATGACAGCATGAGGTGAGCACATGATGTCAGCATGAGGTGAGCACATGACAGCATGAGGAGAGCACATGATGACAGCATGAGGAGAGCACATGACAGCATGAGGAGAGCACATGATGTCAGCATGAGGTGAGTACATGTCAGCATGAGGTGAGCACATGACAGCATGAGGAGAGCACATGATGTCAGCATGAGGTGAGCACATGATGTCAGCATAAGGTGAGCACATGATGACAGCATGAGGTGAGCACATGATGACAGTATGAGGTGAGCACATGATGACAGCATGAGGTGAGCACATGATGACAGCATGAGGAGAGCACATGATGTCAGCATGAGGTGAGCACATGATGTCAGCATGAGGTGAGTACATGTCAGCATGAGGTGAGCACATGATGACAGCATGAGGTGAGCACATGATGACAGCATGAGGTGAGCATATGACAGCATGAGGTGAGTACATGACAGCATGAGGTGAGCACATGACAGCATGAGGTGAGCACATGATGACAGCATGAGGTTAGCACATGATGACAGCATGAGGTGAGCACATGATGACAGCATGAGGTTAGCACATGATGACAGCATGAGGTTAGCACATGATGACAGCATGAGGTTAGCACATGATGACAGTATGAGGTGAGCACATGACAGCATGAGGTTAGCACATGATGACAGCATGAGGTGAGCACATGACGACAGCATGAGGTGAGCACATGATGACAGCATGAGGTGAGCACATGATGACAGTATGAGGAGAGCACATGATGACAGCATGAGGTGAGCACATGACAGCATGAGATGAGCACATGATGACAGCATGAGGTGAGCACATGATGACAGCATGAGGTGAGCACATTATGACAGCATGAGGTGAGCACATGACAGCATGAGGTGAGCACATGATGACAGCATGAGGTGAGCACATGACAGCATGAGGTGAGCACATTATGACAGCATGAGGTGAGCACATGACAGCATGAGATGAGCACATGACAGCATGAGGTGAGCACATGACAGCATGAGATGAGCACATGATGACAGCATGAGGTGAGCACATGACAGCATGAGGTGAGCACATGATGACAGCATGAGGTGAGCACATGACAGCATGAGGTTAGCACATGATGACAGCATGAGGTGAGCACATGACAGCATGAGATGAGCACATGACAGCATGAGGTGAGCACATGACGACAGCATGAGGTGAGCATGACAGTATGAGGTGAGCACATGATGACAGCATGAGGAGAGCACATGATGTCAGCATGAGGTGAGCACATGATGACAGCATGAGGTGAGCACATGACAGCATGAGGTTAGCACATGATGACAGCATGAGGTGAGCACATGACAGCATGAGGTTAGCACATGATGACAGCATGAGGTGAGCACATGACAGCATGAGGTTAGCACATGATGACAGCATGAGGTGAGCACATGACAGCATGAGGTTAGCACATGATGACAGCATGAGGTGAGCACATGACAGCATGAGGTTAGCACATGATGACAGCATGAGGTGAGCACATGACAGCATGAGGTGAGCACATTATAATCAAGGAGGCCATTGTTCATGTGCATCAGACTGTCAAACGGCATACGCTTGTCTCACCAATAACTCAGAACACACATATACATGCAATGTACCCAGAGCACCGATCCTGCATGCTTGATGCACAGATTACATCATGACCAATGTAACAGGAACATTGAATCAGTGAATATACACACGTTGAACGTGTACACATATACATGCTCACATACACATGTATGCGCATACATGCACACAACAAACACACACGCACACACATGTACCAAATGCACACACATATCATACATGTTACTATTACATACACATGTATACACACACACACACAACACACACACAATCACACACATATGCAGCATGTAGCCTGACCCTGGGCGTGTATACTGAGCTGGTTGCCACAGTTACAATCAGCCCATTTCAAAAGGTGACTTTTAAAAATTGATTATAATAGTATGTATGACAACCATAAAATATTTATATACATGGTACAACCCAGAAATATTACAAAACTACATTGGCTTACCTTTCAGTGGTCACTCCATCCAACGCGACGTCTACACAACTTGGGGCTTTTTGGCTTCACACATATCATCACTGAAACTGTATACAAGTAGGTAGACGAATCAAATTCAAATGTGCGTAATTCATAAACTAAGCTAGTATGTGTATACATACATTTTAGCCAGAACTCCGACCAACCAGATATACGCTTTCCTTCCGCGATTTCTTTATTTGACACTTCGGAACACGTATAGCCATCTTTCTTTTTAAATTTAAATTTAATGGCCCATTATTAATGGCCAATAGCTCAATTAACAACGAATTACGCCCTCGCTATGATGCGGTATAAAATTAGCATCACATGTATACAGTTATACACAATGTGTATAACAGTTACTTGTATAACAATGATATACAGGCGGATATACAGGCGAGTATAACAACCCTTTTTACACTGCGGTTTTTTAATTAGTACATACTACCATTATACACAGTTATACACAATTATATGCAATGTGTATAACAAATGCTGTATAACTATATGTATAACAATGTTATACAGGCGAGTATAACAACCCTTTTTACACAATGCAAGTGCCAAGACCACAAGGTGTCACTGCTATTTCACTGCTATTTCAGTGGTGATCGTACTGTTGGCCTATTTGTCAGGAACCATATCAGCTAACCTCTGCAACTCTAGGTAAGTCCTTCTCACTGGGGATCTTGACCATTCTCCTGCTCCCTCACACACTTTAAAACAATGGCTGATATAAATGATGAGCTGCAAATATATGGTTGCATGGGCGGCCAATTCACCACCCTGCTGGGCTACCTGGTTACAAAGATTGCTCCCGGTCAAACATGGCCTCCCATGCTTCCTACCATCCTGTAGACACATTGACCCACTGGTATACAGCATACAATTACGCATTCGTTAACTTAGCTAGTGTTGCCTAAAGTACCCACTGGTCAACAGTGACGCATGCGATAACACATAACCCTGGCATACACACCGCCATTCCTGTCCTCCTCACTTATCTTACCCACCTGTTAAGCCCATGCCATGCATCATTAATATATTAGATACGTACCGACGCTTATAGTTCAAGTGGTAAACGTCCATAATGCTCTACGTTCGAATTCACATAGGAGGCATACAGCGGTTCAAATTATTCATATCAAAGTTATACATGTAAGTTATTTAGATTTGAATGCGTTGCATAATTCATTGCGGTGTGCGTATACGTGATATTTCGAGAATACGCACAATGAATAATTGTCACCTAGGGATTCTTGAAATATACCAGGTGGATATTCGAAATATACACTACCCTTGGTATATTGATGGTATACGCGAAATATACGCAAAAATATACGCTAGCGTATACTAGGTTTGTTGCACAGTGTGGTATAATCATCCCCCAGGGCAATGTCAATGTGCTTTCGGAGGTCAAAATTAGGACTTTCCATAAGTCTGGGTTCATATCGGACTACAGCTTTGGATACATATTCATGCAGCTATGTTCTCATTTCTTTTTACTGCTACAAGTGGTATATTGGGGTACAACATATGTAACAATGCATGGGTCATTATTGGCCACATCTCCCCATATCTGCCTTAGCGCTAGCGCTCCATTGATATGGGCCATATTATCATTGTATGTCATGACAAGGGCTGGTGTAACTCCACCTATTGGTGGTCTTGTTGTACTGACACCGTCTGTGGTTAAAGTGGTCAGAACATTTTGCTTTCTAGCTATCTTGGCTAAAGTTTCCATCTGACGGCGACGACGTCCGGTGTCACAGGATTACGCGTCCCCCAGATAATGCGTCCGGCCGGACTGCTGGTCCTAGAATTCTGCGTCCGCCGGACAGCCAGTCCTAGGAGCCACTGTCCCCCTGGACATCGTATCCTAGGATAGCATGTCCCCCCTTAGGAGTAACCGTCCCCCCGGACAGTGTATCCTAGGAGTTGCTGTCTCCCCCAACCCCCCCTCCCCCCCCCGGACAGCGTATCGTATGTCTCCCTATGCGTGTGTAGTACAAAGGGGCGGATTTAGGGGGTGGGTGGGGGGTGGGGTGAGTAGGGTATACTCCCCCCTCCCCCCCCCCCCCCGCAAAACCTATCTTATTAAAAATTCACGACTTCTTATGCACGCTTTATACATGTTTACATGTATATACATGTTTACATGTATCATTGTGTAGAATTACCGTCGTAAATAAAAGCAGCAGCGGATCCCCATTCAATAAATTCACGTGACGTAAGCACTCCTTTATCGGTTTCTGAGCATAGGCGTAGGAAGCGGGGAGGGGGGTGGGGGCATGACGTGGAACGTGGATCTTGCTTCTCTGGTACAAATAGCTAGCGCGCTAGTTACGTGTAGGTTCTACGTGCATGTTATTGTTAGATCTTCACGTGGTAATGGATAGAGAGTCAGTGTCACCCAGTGCGGGAGGGGGCACATCCCCTTCCCGCACCTACCCCTTTTGGTGACCCACGCACACGTAATCCATTTACCCTCCCCCGCCCCAAAATCCGGCGTCCGCCCCTGGTACATGAATGCATCAATCCGCACCATGCAAGACTTAGTCGGCTATATTGGTTTTTACTTAAGTCGTAGGATTATCCCAGGAATCACCTATTTCCCTTCTCCTTTTGAAAACCGTGTATCAATTTTGGCATTCAAAACAAAGCCAACTTATAAAAAGACTTATATATGTATTATCATCATCGTGGTTGAGCTTATTGTCATGCACTGCATGATAGGCTCTAGGCTACCCTCTGTAAAACCATAGACTGATATTAAGTATAGTAGAGGATTGGAAACGGCGCATGTGAGCCATAGACCCCTGTACTTCACGAAATTTCCATCCGCACACCCACTAATTGAGTGTAGATTGGGTCACTGGCTATCCTCTGAAAAGTGAAAATTTTTTAAATTTTTTTTTGGGGGGGGGGGGGGGGGGCCAAGTCAATCAGCTAGATATCCGAGTGGCAGTCATGTTTTCATTGAAGCAGGTTCAAAGATATCATGTGATACAACACTACGTGCTTTCAGTCAGGGCTGCCAAAGGCCAGCCGGCCTGTCAGGCCGGCCTGACAGGCCAGAGACCTGGCCTGACCTGTCAGGCCGAACCCCTCACATGCCAGGCCGGACCACGCCCCTCATTGTGCCAATACATGCATATAGTATATGACTAATTTATACATGTACAAATCACGCTTACTTCTTGTTCAGAGTTCAAATACTAATGTAGTGAAGATGATCGATTGTGAAATAATAAAAAATCATACTGAGATGCAAATAAATATTATTATTTATAGTACCTTGAGCAATAGTATTAATTGACTTATTTCTTTCGAAGCATCCATGCATTGTGCTTTAGCATAATTATGCCTCCAGCCGTTGGGGAAGTACATGCAGGTTCGCTCCTGGATCAAAATTGCTCTTGAAAACACTCCGCTCTCTGATGGAGCGGATGACGCTGGAATAGCCAGGTACATTTGAGCAAGCTTTGCAATAGTGGGAAATTGTGTGTTGTACATTTTACACTATTCCATGCAAGCAATCTAAAGAGGCCACGACATCTACTGATCTGTTCTCCAAGCGTCGAAGCCATGCAAGCATATATTCCTTAACTGTGTTGCGAAGACTGCTACACACATGCACATTGTTGTTCATCCTTGTGATGCCGTTCAATGTGTCTAGACAAATTAAAGTGCAGTGTTCTCTGGAGAACGGCCTGTGGTAGTAATCACACCACGCTTAATCTGCGTAGGCCTACTCCTTTGATGTATAGACCTTGAAATGAGGCCAGATAGCGGATGTGTTTACACTACTATACAGTACTATCATAGATAATATCTATGGTACTATACTAAACCATCGCAATGGCGCGAATCTCACGAGTTCCTCGGGATTGTATTCCCACAGATCCGGGTTTGAAACAGGTTTGAGCCGCTGAGCAGAAGGTATCGGAATTGTAGAAACCGACGGACACGCTTTGTAATCGTAGAAACCGGCAGACACGCTTCGTTGATTGACAACGCAATAACGTACCATAATAAAATTAATGATTGACTTTTATAAACTATAATATCCACTAATTTGGCCTGCCAGGCCGACCTGTCAGGCCGGACTGGCAGGCCGGCCGGCCTCAGGCCGGACCCCTAGCCGGCCTACGGCAGCCCTGCTTTCAGTGTAGTATTTTTGGTCTTCGACATCCGGTAAAACACAACGTCGCAATCTTCTGAAGTTCGGTGAGGCGGTCTCATCACCTCTTGATAAAGCATTCTCTCGGGCCTTATCGAAGTCTGAAGTTTGCTTTATAAACTTTATTTGGCTTATATTAACTACCTCGAGTCGACGAGGGGCAATGTCCTAACGGGGGACCTCGTATCCTAGGACCACGAGTCCGGCCGGACGCGTAATCCTAATGGCGGACCTAGTATCCTAGGACCACGAGTCCGGCCGGACGCGTAATCCGGGGGGACGCGTACTCCTGTGACACCGGCGTGTTCACAATACGTGCGATCACGGCGCCACAACGCATCGCGGGGTCTTGTGATTTTTGGAACCAGGCTTTAGAAATACGAGCAAATATCGCAGCGCCCTTCTTAAGACTGACGCGTAAACCCAGATTTCATTAATTGCGACATTCACATACCCCGTATGTCTAACACTACTGATGGAAGAAGCATGAGTCTAGGCCTAATTGTACAAGTAATAAAAACATTCTCTACACGAGAAGGTTGGTGGTATATAGGAATCAAAGGTGAGATGGTGGTGTAAAAAGCAAGGGAACAAGGCTTTTGATTGAAAAGGAAAAATGAAATAGACCTATATTAGCCGCATGTTGTCATATTTTAATGTGCGTGCTAATATAGGTCTATTTCATTTTTCCTTTTCAATCAAAAGCCTTGTTCCCTTGCTTTTTACACCACCATCTCACCTTTGATTCCTATATACCACCAACCTTCTCGTGTAGAGAATGTTTTTATTACTTGTTTCCTAAATTTTTCTGGTGCATTTGGTATTGTACTTAGTTCTTGAAACGCATAGAATAAGGTAGCATAAACGTCAACTTGCGCGATCATGACAGGTTTATATTAGAATATGCAATTCTGTTGAGGCGTGTACCAAATATTACACTAGTCCCCAGACTATCTCCATTGAGGAGCAAAGGATTGATAAAGGTTAAAAACGAAGCCATATAATACAAAGAATAAATGCACTCTAAGTAAACTGATCTCACGCTATAATCAGATAAACCATGCACCACAATACATGACCAAATTGACGTAAGCAACTTTGGCGTTATACACACATTTCAAACAGCGCATATTACTGTAAAACGGAGAGACGCAGTATCTCTACCGCTGTAACTAAACTATTCCTTCCATTTTAGCGATATACCATATGCATGCTTATAATTTATCGATCCAACATTTATCGATGCCGTATAAACGTACCTTTGGGTGGTCGTTTTGTTGTTCCTTTCGGTACCGCGCTTTACATACGCACGTTTGACAGATCTGGCAGCATCTGGATCTTTCCACTTTTATATGCTCGAGTGGAATCAGAATTGTCCTCATGAGATTATATGGTAAAACCATCGAATTTGATAACGCTGGTTATATTATACTGGTGCGTCATGAACATTGTGATAGCTGATGTAATGTGCTATTTGTAGATCAACACCAAATAAGGTACTACTCGCTTCAGCCAATTGCCTGATCGGTTAGGCGTCTAACAGATACCTGAAGATAACATGCGGACACATCCTGAAGCGATTGGTACACATGGCGTGCTTTACAAACGTTCCTGTCGTGAGTTATACTCTCCGGAAGGAAGAAGAAGAAGAAGAAGAAGAAGACGACGACGAAGGAGAAATTTTAGGTGGGACTGGGTACGGACGATGGGGACGAGTATTTTTGTTCTCTAAAAGTACACCGTCTTATGACATATGTATAACGCAGAACTGTTCTCCTTTTTGATATTGCTCGATTGCCACTAAAAGCGAAGTGACCCGACTCTTGGCTGTCCCGCTAGACGCGAGTGACGTTTTTTTAATGACATTCATGATACTGCAGGATTCCTATATGGAACCTACTCGCGTAGGTTCCGATAAAAAGGGGATGGGAGAAGGGGAGTTATTATGTTAGTCAGCAATTCAAATAGCATCATATCATCAGCAAACTTGGATGGGCGTCAGATGCTATTAACAATCTCCTTCACCGCATCCAGAACACACTTGTTATTCATTATTTTCGAATGCTTAACACCTGGAAACGTCTGCGATTTGAAGTACTGCTTCTGTTCCTTCTTCCACTTCAGACACACCTCGGAGCTAAGGAGGTTGACTGTCCCATCTCCATCTCCTTTGGTTACCTCGGGATTTTTATCGAATCCATTACGGTAGTAGAATGTCTCAGGAGTTCTAACCCCAGTACCGTAGAAGCAATAGACGGGAACCTTTGGCGCGGGATAGTCCGCGTTGATGTCAGCTATTCCCGAAGAGTACATGGTAAAACCGACGGGATATTTGATGTCTGTGAACAGTTTTTCGTAGTCATTCGCGGTGTAGCTGCTTGTGGGAGTATTGACGATGGCTTTATCCTCCCATACCGTTGGATTGGGAAGTATATAAAACACTCCCGGGAGTGTACGGGCGACGTCCCGGAATTGTTTTTGTTTTTTTAATATTAAGTCTGGTATAAATATGGTCTGTAAAACCGACGGCAATCCGGATACCAACATCTGCAGCGCGATGTTACCGCCGGACCATGCTCCAGAGAGGGGCACAAAAGCGTGGATGTATTTATCCTTCCAGCCTTGGTCGACCACGTTGTTGAGGAAGTAGAGTGTCACTGGGCCTCCCATGCTCTGGGCTACAATGGTGACCTTCTTATTGCCGCCATCTTTGTACATTTGTTCGATGAGCTTAGTGAGTTCATAGTAGTAACCGAGGCTTTCAAGATGGACTAGATATTGCATGGTGGTGAAATAATTATAAAAACAAACGAACTGCTTTGCTTTTTTAAATTAAAAAATATATATAATATTATAATTATATAATATATGGGACAGTGTCCAGCTAAATCACCCTTATGGTACTTTTCAAAATTTCCAGAACAAGCAAAAGAAAAGTAACGCTCGCATTGAAATGTATGGCTAATTATAAATTCAGTGCCTAATAACTTTGTGTTGGATAGTCCGATTTAGGATGCGTATAGGGACCATTTGACAGAAGCTCATGGGTGTTCAAGGAAAATCAAAAAATTTGAAAACTTGAAAAAGTAGCCAGAAGGGTGATTATGCTGGACACCGTCCCATATATAATTAATTTTCCATGAGCTCCAAAGGGCTTCTATCAAATGGCTCTTACGCATCTTAAATTGGACTATCCCTCATAAAGTTATAAGGCACTGAATTTTTAGTTAGCCATACTTTTCAATGCGAACGTTACTTTTCGTTTGATTGTCCTGGAAATTTTGAAAAAGTACCACAAGGGTGATTATGCTAGACACTGTTCCATATAAGTAAATAATAATAATTTCATAAATAATCTAAACACCAAAGAATTAATGTGTGTATGCCAGAATGTTATTTTAGAAGGCCGGTATACTTTTCCACAATTCAATATCTTCCATGTATTCCTATTGGTACCTTTCTATTGCTATGTAGTGGGTCTTATTACGAAGCACAATATCCTAAGTATCAGCTGTACATTACATGGTGCATGAAGGTACATTTTGGTAGTTGACTGCTACCAGTGTTATATGTATCTGCAGCTCTTGCAATGTTGTCATTTGCAAAGGCAAAATCCCATTGGAAGCCAAGGCATACCTCCATTTGTACCATGCACTAATGAAGTGTATCAATATGTTCTGTTTTTAACATTTATGACCTCCATCAATTAACAATGCATCTCTCCTCTCTCTGTCTCGGCATGTCTGACTATCTAACTCTGTCTGCCTCTCTGTTATCTCTCAGGCTCTCTTTCTCCCCCCCCCCCCCCCCCCCCCCCCCCCCTCCGGGCCCCACCTCAAAAGTTGGGCAAACCCAACTTTAGCGTAATTCTAAGATCAAGCTACATCATACAAACAATACTCCGATAAGTAATTCACAAAGGGGATCGAATCCGGGCCAAAACCAAGTGCTAGGTCAAAACAATGACGCAAACACTCAAGGCAGGTCTTCAGGGCACATGCCCTATTCCTTAATTGTGAAATTTGAGAAAATTTACGTGCAGTGCCCTTCATTATAATTACGCGCGTTAACCGGGCCCACATAATAATTTTTGTGCCATTCCTTCAATTATGACGCTTACGGTATCAGCTATATACATTACACATACAAATGTTCCATGTGTGAACACACCACATGTAAATGTGTTTTACCTGGTGTCATTCTCCAGTCGTAGGGAGCCGCTCTGATCGTTAGATCCCTTACGTATCCTTCTTTAACAAAGTATTTTACAAAGGTATGAAAATACTTTTTAATATTTATACGGGGGCAGGTTGGTTTCTCTATGAAAGTTGCGTCCAGGTACTCCACTTTGCACGCGGTCCCAAAGCCGGAAGCTTTAATGTCAAACCCGGAACGATTACTGTATGTGTTCGATTCCGGATCATATCCTAACCTGCATGCGGAAAATTACAGAATTAACCATCCGCGTGTAAATATTTGCAGAACACTGCAATGACTGCATGCTCATGTAATAAGCCTTAGTGCATGCCGCGAATTATGGGGGCTAGGGGGGGGGGGGGGGGGGTGGCGGGTGGGGTGGGGGGGGGATGACGGGTGGGGTGGGGGAGGGGTGGCGGGTGGGGTGGGGGGGGGGGGAGGTCTTACACTGGGTTAGGCTTATGCCGCGAGCTGCGTCAGTTAAAATCTCTATAACGATTATCCTAATTACTACAACTTGTATTGATGTACTTTACTTTAAAGTCCCGGCATGCATGCAATATGCCAGCTGGTGTCTTCTTGCGGTTGAAAATTATTTTCATGCACTCGTTGAAACAATTGGACAGCCCACCGTATCATCCCGCATGCATGTTTTGCCCTAACGTTTATAGAATTATCCCTTCAATCCATAACATAATTAGCATGATCATGCAAAAACTGTTAATTGAAAATCAGAGGAATAAAAATATAACTTAATTAGTTGTTTATAACAATGGCAATGATATATGATTAATCACGGACGGCATGCAAAGGTAGGTATATTGCTGGTTTAATTGAATGGCTCATCTTTCTAAAGGAGTTAGTTAAACATTTAGTTTAACATTTATTTGTTTGTACTGATATACATAAATGCATTTAATAGTTACTTCAGTATGTTAATAAACGTCTCATGCAGTTCTAAATATGCATGATTTCTAGTATTATCAAGCTATATAGTGGAATATATATGCGTGCAATGTGTCTTACGTTAGATCCTTTAACACGTTGTTGCTATCATTTAAAAAACGACGCGGTTGTATCCATACACCCTCCCACGTGCACGATGCTCCAGTGCACTGCTCCGGACGTCTATACAGCTGAGAAGCCGCCAATCCTGGCACTGCATAAAGAAGAAAATCACATATCCAAATAGATGCCATGCTCTCATTTCCGTATAATTATACATAATGTAGGATCGTTGTAGCGAAAAGGACCAATTAATTAAAGTTTGTTATTTTTATCTACATGAATATAA